>CADDXX010000880.1:123054-177434 GCA_902810485.1 Alauda arvensis | reverse complement strand
CCCTCTCAGCTGGGGCTCCTCTCCAGGCTGAGCAGCCCCAGCTCCCTCAGCCTTTCCCTGGCACAGAGATGCTCCAGGCCTTGCTCAGCTCCAGGAGCTCCTGTCCCTGCTGTGCTGAGGATCCAGAGCTGGACACAGCTGGACACAGCTGGACACAGCACCCAGGGGTGCCTCCAGGGCTGGGCACTGGCAGGATCCCTCCCTGACCTGCTGCCAAGTCCCTTCTGTCCCCTCTCTGTGCTGGTCACACAGGAACAAGGAGCCTGCTTGGTGATCTGAGCTTGTGTCTCTTCCTCTCTGTTCTTACATGATTTTTRTCACCTCTTCCCCTTTCTGTGCCAGGTGGGACACAGATCTGCCCAGGCAGATCATGCACCTATCATGCACCTATCATGAACTGCTGAAACCTTTTTAAATCTCCCTCCTTGTAATGAATCTGCAATTTTAGCTCTAAATCACTATGTACATGTGGCTGTAGGACTGCCCATTTTATTTGTTAAAGTTTTTAGATCATTTCCAGTTCTAGCTGTTCTGAAGGCTTTTCCACTCATCTGTACACTAATTTTTTGTCACAACAGGACACATTTACCTCATTCCTGTTCAGTGGTTTCAGATGCCTGTTTAATATATTTATCTCATGTAACTTCAGCAGATTTAAGACTTCTTACTCTGTTTGAGGAAGTACTTGGCTTTTCTTACAAACCTGTAATTTTCAGTTTGAAGAAACACTTATGCCTTCAGGGAGCATTGTATTCTTTTTTTCCCAGTGCCTTTTCAATTTGTTTACTTTCTCAAGTACCAACAAAAACATGCTGTAGTATTGTAACCATCTCTTGTCATATCCAAAGAATATATTTTTAGCAGGCAAGAGCTTCAGTTTACTATGGAAATGTGATATGATTTAATTTATCTAATCTATGTTCAAAATCCAGAGACATTATAGTAAAAAATTTCCCATTGAAAAAAAAAGAAAATTAAAGTAGAATTGCAATAAACTGTTCTTCATACATTTGTACTCCAAGAAGCCTCTTTTAAATCACCTTATAAATCCAGGACCAACCATATCTTCATTTGCTCATTAGGTACTCAGTTTAAAAGAAGAAAAAAAATCAATACTTGTTCCTGTCTCATTTCTGAAGAATGGCACTGAGCCATTTGAGGTCTGGAATGCCTTCAAGTGAGTGACATGCTCAGATAAAGTTCAAAACCTCAATATCACCTCAGCTCATTTTGAACATCAGTCACAGGATTCTGATTTTTGATGGAATCAGAATTAAAGCAGAGGGAGAGAGGGAGGCACACACTGTGCCACAGAAGAATGGATTCACTCTGGAGAAGGGAAAAATTCTTGCAATTTAAAAATTCTTTGGCAAAATTCTATGACCAAACAAAATCTTGATTGTTCTTGGAGTTCATTTTTGCTGCTATAGGATGGTGAGATTATAGATATAAGGTAGATAGAAATATTGCACTTAGGTGAAATAGATGAGATCTATTAAAGATGCAAATCAGCTTAAAATACARGAAAGTTTTAGATATGGTACCTTGTATAATAGTCTAAGGATTTATTTTTACTGCTTTTTAACTGCATAGATTTTACAGTGAGAGTGCAGAGAAAGGAGCTTATAAGGCTTTACTGCTTTTCCAGAATCAGTGCTCTCTCAAGCAGTGTCAGGAAAAGCCTTATTCTGGTGTCTGGTTAAAAAAAAAACAACATATTGACAAACAGAAAGGGCATTCAGGACTGAGGCCTTGGGAAGGCTGATCGATGAGAAAAGGCTTAAATAAATAAATATGTATGGCTTATCTTAAAGGTGACTTCTACAAAACTTTGTACCACATCACTGTTAAACCTGATTCATAGGGTGATTCTGAGAGAAAATGTAGCCAAACCAGAAAAAATGTTAAAAGGATTTAAAATTCAATTACTTAAGTATGTAACTATGTACATTACAGAAGAATCTTTCTTGTTTCAAATTATCATAGAAAGACAAACTTTTTGTAAACAAGTAATTATCATGTATTAATCAATTTTTGTAATCATGTACTAATATTATGTAGATATATACCACTGTAAAATAKAGCTACTGAATGATTTAATAGGATTTCTAGCATCTGACTTGATACAAGCACCAAACAAATGGACTTAATCATTAACAGGGTCTGGTGAGGGCCAAATTAAGGCATGATCAGGCCCAGTGCTTCTGCACTGYAGAATCTGACTCTTTTCCAGATAGGACAGTTTTTGTGGGTAGTGTCAGAGGGGCACTTCCAAAACTGAACTGCCAACATAATTGTGAAAAGGAGGAGTTTGAAATTCTTCTCTTCGATGCCTTGATATTTTTTTGAGAAAAGGTATGAACTGGGAAATATATATATAGGAAATTGTGCTCTAGCATCAACRTTTAACACTTAAGAGAGGCATTAAAAAACAGGTTACAGACTTCAGGTATCAGGATCCTTCAGAAATCTCTTCTCCTTTCCCCACTCATTTACAGCCACGATCCTCTCCAAAGGCTGAGTTGTCATTCCCTCCCCAGCACCCAGTGGGTCTGGAAGCAGCAGCTTCACAGAATCACAGAATAACAGAATAACAAACAGAATCACCAGGTTGGAAGAGACTTCTGAGATCATCAAGTCCAACCCAGCCCTAATACCTCAATAAACCCTGGCACCCAGTGCCACCTCCAGTCTTTTGTTAAACACATCCAGGGCTGGTGACTCCACCACCTCCCTGGGCAGTCCATTCCAGTACTTTATCACCCTTTCTATAAAAAACTTTTTCCTAACATCCAATCTGTATTTCCCTTGGTGCAGCTGCAGACTGCATCCTCTTGTTCTGTCAGTGCTGCCTGGAGAAAGAGCCCAACCCCAGCTGAGCACAGCCACCTTTCAGGGAGCTGTAGGGAGTGATAAGGTCACCCCTGAGTCTCCTTTTGTCCAGGCTGAACATCCCCAGCTCCTCAGGGGTTCCTCCCAGCTTTGCTGTTGCCTGGGTGGGAGGCTCAGGCTGTGGTGCTCCGTGGGCTCAGTGTCACCTTTGCTGTCACCATCAGCGTGACCTGGCCTCACTTCACCATGGACAAGGCACCCCAAGGGCTGCCAGGTGACACACTGGGGCTCTCTTGGACAAACTGCCTCAGACTAAACCTTCCCAGCCCAGGCTTCCAAAAACCRCAGCTCAGATTTACGCTGCCTGTGCTAACTGCACTTTCTTCCTATAAATTTCTTTGTTGACTGCAGAATTTGCTGCCTGCTGCAAATGAGCCCTGGGGAAAGAAGCAGCGTTTTTCTCTCCATAGAGCTCTGACTAATGCCACCTTGGGTCCCAAATTCTAGCTTGTCACCACCCTGCCTGCTGGTGCAGGTGCTCAGCAGACAGACACATGATGCCTGTTACAGAGGATTAAAATGCCTATCTCTGAGAGACAAAAAGGGAATACTTTAATGTTTAATATTAAATCATTCTCCTAACTGGAGCAAAGCTATAAAAACAACAATAATAACAGGCTCCTAGAGGAGCTGAGATTCCGGCTTTATCTGACAGAGGAGAATATGYAATTATAAAGCTATCAAAGCCTTAAAAATATAAATATAATTAAGAATAAAGATATGCAGAGAACAATAGTGATGTAACCACTTCACATATTTAAGATAACTGTGTAGTATTCTAATATCATTGAATCATAGAATAATATTAAGGAAAATACTCTGCCATAGTAAAAATGTGATCCCACAGCTCCCAGTTTGCATGCAAGAACACACAGAATCTCAGATATTTCACCTCTGTTGTGTTGCTTTCTCCAGTCAACATCCACCTAGGAGGACATTTCACTTGGATTCACACAGAATTTTAACACCCACATTTGCAACAGGGGCTCAGACTCAAGGGCTGAGAAAAGGAGCATTTGCAAGGCTGATGTAAGGAGGTAAAGCCAGAAATGCTCTCCCTCAGCAGGCTGATGTGCTATTAATAAGTCACGAGGTAAAGCATATTAGTAGGTGAAAAATGCTGCTGTGAAAATTGTAAAGGCAGTTCCATGTGGGTAGTACACCCATCTCATTGCATCAGTCCTAGGACCAGCAGGATGGGAGAGGGCCAGCAGAAATTAGACAATGTTGCTTGATTTATCAGGGAGTGTCACCTTCTCTTTCCTCAAATCTCTGTCCCTCACAGAACTCTCTGGTAATTCCCGTTGGGCACAGCCTTTCTTCAGTTTCAATTCATGTTCTCCTAAGTTCTGTGACMCTGAATCAAGTCACTTTTCTCCAGCCATCCCTTTATTCATCCCACWATTGTATATCCTGCACTGCAATGCAGTGAAGTCTCCATCTCCTGCTTTGCAAGCTTTCCAATCTCTGATGACTGAGCCTTTGTTTTCAGTGCCATTTCCAGGGCCCTGTGCCTTCAGGATTAAGTCTAGGAGTTTATTTCCTTATCAATTATTGCATTGTTCTCCTCTAATTTAACAGCTATTGATRCGTGCTATTTTGCATTAAATAACCTTTTCACAATTTTTTTTTCTCTTTTTTGTTACTTTTAGCATTTTCAGCATCTTCTTCCCATCTGCTGTCTTCTGGCAGTATCCTGTGCCTTAACAAATGTTCTTGATAACAAAAAAATTACAAAAAAATTACAAAAAAATTTTGTCCTACTCCCTTTATCCATCACTTTTTTACTCTCTGTGTTCATTACATATCTTCACTATTGAAGTTCTGATTAATTTTTACTTCGCTTTCCAACACAGTGGTAATTACCTTTGAATTTTCTTTTGACCCTCCTGTGGGTTTTTATTTTCTACTAAAATYTGTGCCACAGACACTTTTTAAAACTTTAAAAAATATTTCTCTATACTGTGTGCAGTGGAGTTGGAACATATATATGTAAAAATAATAATTTCCTTTTTGGCTGCTACAAACTCACTTAATTGTACCTCTCATTCAGGCTTTCCAGATTTTCTTCTCAGAACTTCAGGCCTTATACATTTAGCTTTTACCATACTCCTTGCTTTGCTTTAATAGCTACCTTGGTRTACAATACTGAATATACCCACAGTAACACACTTCCTGGAGTTTGTAAATACAGTTAAATAACATTTTTATTCACCAAAACCAGAGGGAAAGGACTCATGCTGCCAGCTTTCCATATGAGAGAAGCTGGTGGCAGGATGGGTGATATGAGAGTTTGCCATATTCAAAAATTTCAGTGATTCTAGGAAAGAAGCAGATAAAAATTTTGATGGAAGAAAATGCAATGGAGAGAGACAAAGAATCATGATAACTTTATGGCAAAGGCTTATATTTTTATATATGTAGGACAAAATACTTGGTCCACCTCCCCTTTCTCCTTCACTCTTCAAACARTAATTTTTAAGGAAAATGCTGGTTCAAAATGGTACCAAATGCACTTTTTCAGCAAAATTCCAAGTGACAAGGTTCCAGAAGGGCAACAGCAAGCTGTCAGTAAAAGGATAGGACAATTAGGTGGAAATGCTGGTTCATGTCAGCCTCTGGTACAACTAATGACATTTTGCACTTAAAAAAAGATGCAGCTGAATTCTGAGTGACACTGGCTGTGGCTACAAGCTGGCATCATTCCACAGACTTCAGAGAGCTGCAGCACCTAAAGCCAGCAGGCAATGAGGCAACTGGTCAGAAATTGTGGGGCTTTTTCATTGCTTGCAAAAACTGTTCTGCTGCTTGGGCTARCATTTAGTCAAACTCTGTAGGAGGGCAGAAGCAGAAATTCAGTTCAGCTCTCACTGACCCTCAGACTCAGAGGTTTGACCAGGCTTATGGTTAAAGTGCTTAAAAGTCAGTTGTGATTTTCCTAAAAAGAGTGTTAAGCATAAAAAGATAAACAATAGTTGGCTCTAAAATTACTGTCTAGAAATCTGTCACTTAAACCCCAGAAACCCAAACTTCAGGGAGATCTTGCTGTTTTACTTTGAAGCTTTTTAGTCACCCCTGTATAAGGCCCCAAATTACATCACTCTTGACAAACCTGACACCTAAACTCAGGTGAGATCCAGTCTAGGTGTTAATCCACATATTTTCTTTCCTCAAGAGTTTGTGTTTTTTTTTTTAACTTGCCTATGATTACCAGACTGAAAACTGCTTCTAACCAGTGTCTTTTTCCTTGAAAACCTGGCTGCTGTTGTCCAAGCCAGGAGCTCCATTTTTTAGCACAGCTYAGTTTAATTATGAGCCTATTTAGCCTAAGTGTGATCCCTGGCTGGAGGGCTGGCGAGTTCCTTCTCCTCACAGTTAAAGTACTCATTTATAAGCAGGCCTGTACTTACCTTCCTCCTCTGTAGAAAATAGAGCTGAATTTTATATTCTACAGGAATTGCATTCAAAAACAGAAAGGAGAAGCAGGCCTTGGAGCAGGGACCARATGTAATGAGCACCTTGAACACCGAACTGCCGAGTTATCCATCCTTTCTGACCTCGTGGGGTTCGAGCTTTTTTCCTGCACAAAGGTACAGCTCTGAGAGAACAGCAACATTCCCCACCTCCTGAGTAGCCTTGTTTCTCACAAGCCTTGTGTTTTGGGCACTCATCTGGAAGATAAAAGGTTAGGTTTGAAGTTCACACAAGAGGGAATTGAATCCGTGCTTGCCTTTTACAGGGCAAGCATTCTCCCCGCTTGGCTATTGTGCGGCAGAGAAAGACTCGGTGTCTCCTTCCTCAGCAAYGCTCTGAAAGGCAAACAGGAGCACTGCTCAAAGGGACTGAGCTCCTGCTTGCACCAAAGGCTCCTTRCCGAGGAGCTCAGCTTCTCAGAGACCACTCTGACCCACGCTAGATTAATTTTAGTCGTCTAACTTGCTGTTGGGTCGCTGGAGCTTGAGGGATCCTGCTCAGCCTTTTGGCTACTTCAGTTCCCATGTGCCAAGTTATCCCTCCCTCAGGCTGCAGAGGGGCTCCTGGGGAAGAAGGAGCCCTCATCTCTGAGCCAAGCATCCCACTCCATGGACCAGGAGCTTGGAAAAGAGCCACTGCAGCACCAAAGCCTCACACCCCACCCTGCCACCCATCATGAGATCACAGTTCAGAACTGGGGCTTCCTGCATTTTCTTGGTTCATTTGTGCATTTGGGGGTTTTTTCCCTTGTTGTTTTGGGTTTTATAGTCTTTGCAAGATGATTGTAAATTTATTTTTCTTTCTAAAATGATATTAGGTTTACACAGGGGAAGGTGTCTTCATCTGCTGTCATTCAACATATACGAGACCCTCATAGTTTTTGGACAAAACCCCTCACTATGTCCAGAGATGTAGGAAATGGTGRAGGCATCTGTGACAAACCAAGAGTTATTTTTATAAAATATGACATAGTATACTTATTAAAAATCATCTCCATCTCATTAATATTCCAGGAAGCTTTGACCCTTTCAAAATTTCCTCTAGTGATGAAAAAACACCATTTTTACAGACTTGTTTTGWTACATGCAATACTTAAATGACAGCTAGAAAAGCATAGCAACACGTACAGCACTAACTGCTGATGGCACTGATGACAGAAATAGGCAAATACCTGACTTATTCATTTATTTTTTGACTTTTCTATTCTAAGGTATCCAAACATATTCAGATATTCCACCACTTCTGAAATAGAGCGTAGGGATAATGTGAAGTAATGACTCCTGACTAAAGAGCTGGAAAATATTTCTGGTACTTCTTTTAACTGCAGGAAAAGTTCAGATTAGGCTGTTGGATTGAAAAAGATCTTATTTGGACAAGCAGGCAGAGTTGTCAGTTGAAATRAATGTTTGGATTAAATGAAGACATTTCATAGGTTATTATGGCCTAAAGGAGACACACTGCATTTGTGAGATCCATGTCCAGGGCAAAAGATGAAAATGCTTACTCAGTTTCCCTAAAATCTGACAATAGAAATACAAATATACTGGCAAGATGGAACTTATTTTTTGATTTAAGTCTTCCCCTCCAAAAAAAAAAGTCTTCCTTGCAATGAGGATAACAAYGTGTGAAGATACCTGAGCACTCAGCTCAGGCACAGACCCTTGGTACTTTCTACTAAATCCTGGCCAGGCTTTGTAATGCAGACTTCTGATGCTTTGTGATACAYAAGCATCAGTTCCAAAAGAACATCAGAAAAGCAAAAGCTTTATGTGCTGTTCTGGAATCCAGAAAAAAAAAAAACCATAGCCTTAGGCATTGTATTTAAATGAGCCTTCCAAGATCCTCATGAATGTTAGCTCAGACAGAATTTATCTACCAGGGGGAAACCAGAGATTCAGTTTCACTGCCAACTTTCTTAATAAACATGAGCCACTGGCATTGTCCAAAATAGAGCAGATAAGCAGAAGTTGCACATCCCACTCATTACTATGCCATATTAAAGCTTAGCACAGTTGAGGGAACAACATTTCAGAAGTTATTTACAGTGATGTGAACAATTTAGTTTATAAACAAATGAGCAGTAAATGTCCTTATCCAGGAGATTAAAAAAAGTTAGTTTTTACAAAAAAGTCAAACCAGATTTTTTTTCAAGCACTGATTACCAAAGAAATGTTAGTGCTTTGGGTGTGTTTAGTAGGTTATTTATTTGTTTCTATTTCAATWAGCTGGTGCTCTGTGTGCATATTAGAGAAAGGCTGCTGCTTTTAGACARCACAGTGTCTGACCAGCATTCCATCTGTGTGGAAGAAAAGCACGTGGATACAGTAGGAGTACTAAAATTTGCTTTTACCCTTTTCATAGCACCAATTCACAGCATTTTCAGCTTGTGGTAGCAAAYAGGTGCCAGGATTAATTGCAATCATCTCCTAATGCAGCAAGTTTTGCTTCAGACACTCTGAGCTCAGACCTTTGAGAGAGACCCAGAACCTGGAGGTGCTGTTGGGTTCCCTACCAAGGTGTTGGGGCAGGCTGGGCACTGGGACCCCATCAGCCTCAGTGGAGATGTGCAGCCAGACTCCCCAGAGGCACCCAGGTGCTCCCCACTCAGCCCAGCTGGAGAAGGGCCCCACTGCCAGCTCCTCTGGCAGGAGGAATCCTTTCTCTTGGTGACAGGTACAAAATCCAAGGTTTTGGCATCGTTTGCAGGTTGCCTTTTAGCTCCCAGGTGTCTGTGAAACACCTGTGTCATTTGTGAGCCTTGTCTCCAGGTCTGAGAYACCCCAAAAATCACCTTCCACACAATCACTGAGSTTGGAAAAGASCTCCAAGGTCCTCAAATGCATCCTCTGGCCAAAGGAGAGCCATGGCTGAGCCTGCAGAGGGTAATGAGGCCTTTCCCTACTGATCCATGGCCTGTGCTSCCAGAATTCAGAGGTATTTGGGAAGAGACAGGCATTTCAAACCTGCCATTGGAGCTTTAATTAGCACGATTTTCTACACAAATGTCAATGATGGTTTTCTTTGCTCAGATCCACAAACTAGGTTGTAATAAATATCAACATTTTAAAAAAAACCTGTTCCATTGGTTCAGTACTTGCTCCTCACCCAACCAATGACACATCCTACCAACCCTGCAATTTATTCTATAGTTTAGTGAAGTGTAGAGGTGTGCATTTTCAAATAGATAACTTTTTTTTTTTTTTTTGTCCATGAAAACTTCCAGGAAAGCAGCACTTCTTTGATTTATACATTTTTACACATCAAAATAAACCAGCAGTGTTTCTTTTTGTGCCCAGCAAGCTGAAAGGGTAGAGTTTCAGGAGGCAGTTATTTAGGAGACCTGAAATATCTTGAAGCAATGGTGAGCAAATTAYATGTTTTGGCAATAAAAGTGTATTGGTGACTTGGTGAAAGTCCTGAAAATAGCAACAGCAACAATATTTTTCCAATATTTTCTCCTGCAGAGTCTCCTAATTTTTCATGGAAAATGTATTTGAATACTTGAAAGTCATTGAGCTATTTATTTTTCTTAGAGGGGACTCTAACATGGATCCTCTGATCACTGCTACTTCTGCTCCTTTTTTTCCTAAATGAGAAAACAAATGACAAGAAGAAATAAGACAAATCTGGAAATCTGTGAAAATTCAATAGGCTTTACTTTTTTTCCTATTTCTTACCTTGGCTGGATATCTTTTTCATCTACCCACTAATCTAACTTTCTTTACATTTTGTTTTTACTTAAATAAACATTCAGCATACTTGCCTACAGTAAGCTCTCTTGTTTTATTCTCTTTGCTCTCCTTTCCTGTACAATAAGCCCATTAATTTTTAATACTTTATTTTCCGAGTTTTCTCTTTTGTTATTTGATTCTTAATGAATTCTCTCTTAAGCTTGCAATATCAATGCTTATTTATTATGGATGTATTGTACAGAAACATTTTTACTGTGATTTGATTTTTCATCAGAAGACCTTGAAGTTCACTTTATATGGAAGTAATGACAAAAAAAAATCCTTGGGAAGCAATCCACTCAAAATAAATATGGATAATTCGGGAGAGTGGAAAGAAACCCAAACCAAAAACAAGGAACAACAATAACAGTRAACTGGGAAAATATTTTTGGAAATGAAATAAATCCATTGTAAAATACAACCTACATTAAACCTGGCATTCTTATGTGTTTTGATTTATTTTTTATTTTTTGTTGGATTCCAAGATAAGTTGCTTAAATGGTTTTCACCCAGAAATTTTCATGGAGATTGTGTCAATCAAAGGAAAGTAATTTTCTACATTTATAGTAACACCAGGAGAAGAGGAAAGGTGTCTTGGTCAGTGGGACTACAGAGCATCACTCCTGTACCCATTCAGCTCAGACTCAGATAGGAATGTAATTAATGAGAGATATAACGAGGAACAGAGCTCAGGCAGCTCAGGAAACGCTGAGCAGAGAGCTGGTACTGAGACACAGATGGGTAAAAAAGTCTGGAGTGCTCCTTTGGTGCTTGGGCTCCCTAAACCCCTTTTTCCATGGTTCATGGCTCTGTGTGCTCAGGTGGGGGTGAAAGAAGATGCAGTCAGGTATTTTGATCCAAAGATTAGATTTTGGGAAATTTTAATGTTGATGTACTTTGAAACTTCTACAATTATCACAAAATCCTAAATATTAAATACAATGTGGTTCCAGATGCTGCCTGGTAGAAAATGTTCCTTAAATAAATATTTACTCCTGGTTTTTAAATGACAGTGATAACAATTCCAAGCCAGGCAGCATAGGTCTGATTTTAGATGACCTTGGGCAAGTTACTGAGATACTCTTACCTTCTTTCCCAGCAAAGTGAGAGATTGTCAGGATGAATTCATTGYTTAGGATCATTAAAAGGAGACCCTATAGCTGGATTTTAGGCAGTCAGGGGCTAGAGTAGTTWTCAGAAGAACAACAATAATATTCAAAGATGTCAGCAGTGCTTCCTGGCTAACTGGACCAGGAAATAAACAAACACTGAATAAGGAAAGAGTTGGGAAACATCTGAAGAAGCTTAAAGTTTTAAACCAGAAACTTACCTGCTTATTTATACCAGATTTTCCAGAACTCTTGAGTACAACCTGAAAACTTCCTGCATGTTTTCTGAATAATGCAGAGCAAACCCATGCTGTAAGCAATTAATAGAATGTTTTCTAATTTTTGTCAGGGCTAGCTTATTTTTTTTAATACTGGCATGGAATAGGTACTTAGCTGATTTTGTAAAACAGTACTGGGTATTTCACAGACTCTGATGGAGACAAAACTTCTGCTTCTTTCTTACCAGAAATCAGGAAAACATTGATGTTTTCATTTGGTGTTAKATTAACTGGAATGGATTCATGTCCTCCTAAGTATCAGTCCAAGCTCTGGATGCAGAAAGCTCAGGAGAGAACTCAGCTGGAAGAGCTCCCTYCCTTTTGAAGCTGTAGGTGGAAACTCAGCCTGGGTCACACCTTGCTCAGAGCACAGAGCCAGCTCTGTCACATGAGCACATCTGTGCCCTTCCTGGTCTCCACCAGCCTTCCTCTGGATTTTCTGTTTGCTATCCCATGGGAGAATTCCATTTGGATTTGAGTATCACAGCCCAGCTAAGCACTAGGCAATAACTGCTGGGGCTAATTTTACCAGTGAAGCAGGAGGTAATTTTACCAGTGAAGCTGTGCATCCTCTGTGTCTTATTTGTAACACACCACGTGTGTTTTTTGTACTCACTCAGAAGAGTCAGGAGAAAAATTGGGGTGTTCATACAAACCTGCCCAAAAGGGACAATATTTGAAGAGACTGTTCCATTCCTCTTTCACTTCTCCTTAATTTCTGGGAGTTCTTTAACCAATAGATATGAGAGGGACAGGAATCTGGACCAAGTTAATAAACCWCTTCCTCTAAACTTGGGTTTCTCTTGTATATTAGGTTTTGTTGTCACCTTAAAAAGCCTCTCAAACTTGTGATAAATTGCATATAAAGATTGGGACAGACACTTCTGTGTAAATACATCTGATTGTTCTGTGTGTACAAGTGTGATTTTTCACRCTTAATGTGGGTCTTGTTTGTTTTCTCATGAAGGAGAAAGCTTATCCTAGAAATTAAAGRATTGGTTTGGAACTTGAGTGAGATGAGCACTAACTTCAGCCCAGCTAAAACTTTCCCTGTAGCTGGAAGTCACATCAGGCCRTGTGACTGCCAGCCACAGCTTCAGGCTGGCCAGCCTGTTCTTGTTCTTACTCCCCTGTGCCTGCACAGGAGTCATTTTAGCTGAAAATGTCCAGCTGCCTTTGCAAACCCTTTGTGCCAACTCATGCTTTCAGTAGGAGCCTTCCTGAGCATAACTGCTCATTCCTACCTACACACACACCTACTTCCACTGCAGATTTTTACCACCAGAGAGTCAATGCAGGAAGAAATTATCAGAACTTTTCTTCGTGCCTTGTAAGCACTGATGAAGATGTGCTCTTTCCAGAATCTGCTCTTCATTAATGCCAGAGAGAGTGGAATTTAATGCCTGTGTGGCTGACATTGCACACAATTTACATTCTTTTGCTGGAAATGTTTCTTACCTCTTGGGTAAACACTATCAGGAATATCCCACGTTTTTCCTCCAGACAAGGTCATGGATGAGAAATGAACAGAAATGCTGTCAGGCCCCGAATCCATGTAACAGTTTTGACTAGTTGTTTTCTAACATGCTGCTTTGCCACACAACAAGACAACTCCTTTGCCAAATAGGAGAGAGTGTAACAGTTGTTACCTTTCAACAACTCTTCATTTCTGATCAAAAGATAAGGAGGTAATTTTTTGAAATCTGTTCATCTGAGGAAGCTTAGCTGCTAATAGTTCCCAGAATCCTTTTGCTGTGTGTGCCATGTTCAGTCTTTGCAATGATCAAAAGTGAGGGAACTCTGCTGATCAAAACTAAAGGAACACATTATTTTGACACTTGAAGATAAACTTTGCTTTCTGTGCTGATGAGGATTCACAAATTGTACATCACCCTACAACAATTCAGTAAGTCTGCTAAAGAATGCAAATCTTCCACCTTGTAAAACATCCACGGGGAGAGAGGACTTGGTGTTCTCCTTCAGGAGGAGAATGGGAATTCAAGTGCTGTAAATTATGCATAGCCAGACAGTATGTAAGAATAATATTTAATGTTTTCACRTAATGTGAAAAAAATAGAAATTGGAACCTTGCCTCTGGTAAATAGTAGCTCTTGACAAAATAAATCTCCTTGTCACAGGCAGAGTTCATGTTTGCCTTTTAATTTTTGCTAGGGAGGGAGGTAGATTGAAATAATCACTGAAGAATGACTACATGTTTGCAGAAAAGAGGATTTCTCTTCAGCCACTTCAAGAAGAGCACAGTAGGTCTGTGCCTGCTGTAGTTGGAATTTGTTCAGTGTCACATAAGCCAAAGACATCCTCAGTAACACCTCTGCTCATAGATCACTTTGCACTAAGATTTTTCTCCATTTACCTACAGAGCCCTACCACAAGAGCTGCTCTACACTTACAAGGTTCTGTTCATACACAACATAGGGGATATTAAATTCATTTTTTTTAATTTCCACAAACCCACTGGAAAYATTTGACAGAAAATGCCTGCATGAAGAAAGCCTGTGACATTCCAGGCATATGAGGAAACCAGCCCTGACCTTTCCCTTTGTATTGGTCGATGAAGGTGAAGAGCAGCTCCATTTATATCAGATCTCCCACAGATACCAACTGYACATTTTCCTATGGAGCTTCTGTGCTGAAGGACCAGTTAATTTGGGCAAATTGCTGAAGTTGTTCAGGTAACAGCAGCTAATGGCTTCAGTTCACCTTCGGATTTATTTGTCTATCTTGGGAGAATAAAGGTCYCTCCCAACACAGAGATTACTATYRTAGCTTGGTGTTGGACCTTTAGCTTCTTAACACTGGAGGGGTTTCTTCTCTTTTGTTCTGGTGGATAGGTGGATCTGGCAGGGAAGAGAAAGGGGTTTTCTTTTTTAGTGCATTTTTTTTCTGGATCTGCAAGTACAACTGGCAACATGTTTATGGTAGAGTTTTTATTTCTAGGAAACTCTGTGTGGGCTGACCAGAGCTGTTCATGACATTACAGCCATTTCATACTGACATTTCTGCAAAATATATTAAAAAAAACAATAAAAACCACAATGGCCTTATCTATATGTTTGAATCATCTATCATTTCATCGTGGCAGCTCCTCTGAGTTAAACTGTCCTCATTTCTGCTCTTTGCATTTGCTGCTGTGGATACTTTGCCAACACCCAGCAGAGTTACACTTAGGAGTGACTGTAGAGCTGTGCTKAATTTTGCTTCCAGTAGCTCAGCACTATCACATTCTCTCCTGTCTCTTGTCCCTCTGCTCTTTCCAGTCCCGCAATCACATTCTCTTGATTTTCAGCTGTGTGTGCCTGGAACGCTCCTTCTGATCTCGTATGCAGGCACCCTCGCTCTTCCTTTGAATTCCTTGCTGAAACATTTCTTCAGACAATTATTTCTACCCTTTATTTATAATCAGTGATCTCTCCTGAACTGTTGCCTCTTGTCTTGTCTTGTTTTTATCTCATATCAGATTATAAGATCTTTGAGTAAGGGAATATGTCTCGCTATGTCTTTGTAAAACGCTTTATAAACTYGCAGTGACAGCCGCGATAATTCCTGGTGCATTTCCACTCAGATCAAGGAATTACTGCTTACTGATTCTGGGCAGCACACGCTCCCATGGGCTAGCAAATTCAGGTTTATCAGGGCACCAGACTATCCTGGTAATTAAAATTCGCTATTGTGATGATCAGAGGTGGTGTGACTGCTCCCCGCATTAACGCAGCGCCGCTCCCCTGACCTGAATCCGTCTGTCAGCGCTGCGAGCGAGGGTGCGCTGCCTGCTCTGCAGCAGGGATGGGGAGCAGCACACCAGGAAAGAGAGGAGGACACTGCCTCTGTGACTGCCAGAATTGCCTTTCCTTCCCTTTTTTTCCCTGCCTTCTCATTGTACTTGAAAAATAATTTCTGTCAGATGTTCGGAAAGGCAAGGCTCCCATCTCCAGCTCCGTGCTGAGGGAGCTGCACAGAAGCAACCAGAACTTCCTTCTGAGGCATCATTTTCTTTGCAAAAATGCAGAGAGGCCAATTGTTCTTTGGGAATGAAAAGTAAAAGAGCTATCCTGCCATGCAGTCTTAATGGCTGTATATAGGCAGGGTGTTTGATACTATTTATCAGAAATTCCAAGCTTATTTCTGTGCCTTGCCAGAGAGCACTCAAATCAGAGAACTGCAGTTCCAAGGAGGGAGGCTAATAAATTASAATAAAACATTATATTGTACCTCCAAGTTGTCAGTGACCAAATGCTTAAATTGCAGTAACTAGCAAGTGATATTTTTCTTGGTGGAAAACAAAGGAATTTTTCTCCCCAGGACTGCAGTATGAGGTTTAGAGCAAATCATGGGATTCATTCAGTACTATAAATATAATCTGCTTGTAATATGTATTACAGTTCTCATTAAAGTTTTAAGAATAGCTACAATATTTGCTGTGGAAACAGCCCTTTCCCCTCTAACTTTCATCTCATAWCCATCAGAAGAAAGCTGAGCTGAATCTCTTCGTAAAATTAATACATTCTTTCCCTGTCTCTCCCTTGTCACCATTCTTAGTTTGCTACTCAGAAATAGAGCTGGGKCACTAATTCAGGAACTCTGCATGTACTACTGGTTTCCAAAAGRCTTTGTAAAATTTAAAGGGTACCTTCTCCATCACATTTGGCCCCATGGAAACTCATATCAAGTATTTCCTTGCAAACACATTAGCAGTGATTTGCARTAGTCCAATTTAGAGGTCACTTAAGCATGAAAACAGTGTACAAGAAAGTGTATAATGAAACAATATCAGTAATAGCATTTTTAAATGAACAATGTCAGTAATAGCATATTTTAAATGTTTCATTAAGTCTGAATTGTTATATTGTAGTACTGCTGTGAAATAGCTGCTATTTTCACTAAGATTCTTTTATATCTGTACTACTGAGGCACAGAAACCAAAAGATGATAAAAGTCAAAATATTTTTATTAATCATGTGTTTTAGAACATTTGTATACTGGATGACTCAGTTTATATGTTTTTATATAGTCAATAATCCTAGATTAGATCCAATTAATATAAATTCAGTGTGCTTTTTATGGAGGCAGTGTGAGGAGGAACATTTTGTAGACTTGCATATTAAATTAAAACAATTAAAATACTTCTTTATTGCTTTCAGTAAACTATTATACCAGCAACACAGACTGTCAGTCTCCTGATTTAAAGGCACGAAACAAACAAAAATTTCCATCATAACCTATCRATTAATTTTGTTCTTTCTAATCAAAGCAGTCCAGTTCCCTGGGCTGTGCTTYCTGTATTGCTGAGTGGCACCAGGTCAGTCATTCCCTGGAGAGCACTTGGGTGAGGGATGTGGCTCAGACACATTCCTCTCCTTAGGACACACCCTGTAGTGGCAGAAAAGGGAGTTTCATTTGGGACAGCTCTCCCCAAACCATTACGTGGAGCCTTTCAGTTCTTTCTAACTTTTCCTTAACTGAAGTGACTCAGTGAGACAGCACCAGGCCCAGAGTTAAACCCAAAATATTCTTGGCCTAAGTGGCACTGCCTTGGTTACAACAATACCCAAGGTAGCAGTACATGAGCTGGATTTAATTGTTGAACAGCATAAACTGATGTCATCCCACCAGCAGAGTCTGGCCATGGAAGCTCCTACCAGCTGAGGAGCTGGTCTTTCATTCTGTAGTGAAACTGAAGATTATTCAGGAGCACTGTGGTACTGAGACCTTGTTAAAAATTGTGTAGGGCTTTTCTCCCCCTTTTCTCCAGCAAAGGCCAGTACAACAAACCCCCAGAAAACTGATTTGGCTTTGGAAGCAGCAGTTTGGAATCTGTGAGTTTCTGAACACTGGAATGGTTTTGGCTGAAAWCTGTTTCCAAGAGAAAAAACAACTCCAAAGCTCTGGACTACATATATTTCTATTATTATCTTATAAGCAATAGATCCAAGGTAGTTGGGAAGACATGAACTCCCAGAACCAGCAGAGAGGCAGAACCTTGTCCTGGTTGGCTGGATTGGCTGTGGACCCACAGTAATATTTGTAGGGTTCCTCACCATTTGAGTTCCTGGCTGAGGCCAGGGGTGTCCCCAAACCCTCATGCAATGACAGAGCTTTAGAAAGAGAACAGAAAACCTACACAAAGCAATGGAGATTTTGCTACAGCATCTAATAAAAATACATGTTGCTTTAGTGTCAGTTTACACTTTGCTGGCTCCAGATTCCACCTCATCAGATCAATTTTGCTTTCAGCCACCAGGACASAGTAATCCCATAAGCACTGTCTCGACTGCAAGAGCTCTCTTGTCTTCTGATCAKCTATTGCAGGCAATCAATCAGTTCCATCTGCCTGAATTGCTCTGATTTCACTTGGGTCTGGAGCTCTGAATTTCCTTCCCAAGGAAAGCACTGGCAGTGCCAGGAGGTTTGTGTGTGAAGCCAGAGTGCTCCTGCTCAGCCTTTAGTCTCAACAGTTAGAGCTGTAATTGCTCTTCGTTCCTTACATAGTCAACTAAGCTTTTAAATACTAGCATGGTTCCAGCAAGAAAAATAAATCATTAAATCAGYTGATACCCATCAATATACATTTCAACAGTCATTTCAGACTGCAAGATTCATCTTGGCCTTAAATCAATATTTGTGTGAAATATGAGCTTTCTAGAGGCTCTAAATCCTGTAGGAATATCACCCACCCAGGGGCTTCAAGTTTTAAWGAATTATCTTCTGTGATTATGTGGCCTAAATGTAAAGTTAAAAAATATTCTTGGGGATGTTTCTTCTGGGTTTTAGTCCACAGAATTGACCAGCATTGGAGAAAACAAGAAACATGTAACAAYATAGCATTTTGGAGCTGTTTGCTTCATTGGACATGCCTTTTATCATGCATCTGTGACAAGCAAGGTTAAAAAAAGCAATACTGAAACTGTAAAACACCTCTCCTCTTATTCACACCTAATTATACTGTCTGCTCATTGTACTCAATATCTGAGAGCACCATGGATATTATTGGTGATTTATCATCACCCCATTGACAGTGCTGGGGCATTACTGCAGAAAAGAAGCCAAATTCAACCTTCAGGTCATACCTCCTGAAATTGTGTGCTGGTTAGGATCCATCTCATGGACCTGTTTATGACACAATAATTCCTTTCCATTTGGGCTGCATCTGCTCAACTTATCAAATAATTTTTGAGGACTTAGTGCTTTATGTGGYTTAGTCCCCAGGACCACAGAACGGCACTGCCAGCTGAAGGTTACCACAGGGAGATACTAAAAAATAGGATGTTTTTTCTCTTCTGAGGGCGAAAGGAAATCATGTCAGTGACAGGCTGGAAGAGGATGGATATATTTGTAAACTGTGACAATAAAAGTTAACACTATAGCAGGAATAAATCAAGCATTCAAGCAGCAGCTCTGGCAAATACACACTGCAGCAGTACTGCACTAGAGGAGCGAGCTTTCATATGACAATATCCGTGCCAAATTTAGAGGCTAAGGATGCTTTTGTTCCACCTGCCTGTACAAGACTAAAATATAATATTTATTGCTTGTATTGAACTGTTTCTGCACATCTGCAGTAGGAAACTTCTCGAWGCACTTTTGTAAATAATGGATTGTCTAAAGAGGCACACAGAGGTGGGAGGCGTGATATGAATATGTATCCTTCAGAAATTGAAAAATCACCTTAATGTTTTAAGGAAAGCTGGCACAAAATAAGTGCAAGCAGCCTGTAGCTAAAACCTCACTTTTCCTAGATGATCTGGCTTTTGTTTGGGTAAAGTTTGAAGACTGTGTACAATTTTCTAAGGTTTTCAGAGCACCTGGCTTAGCTGCTCAGTCTGGAAATCTCAGGCACGTTTCCAGGGACTCTCAAAAGTTCAGAAAGTTCAGAAAAGTCTAAAAAAAAAGTCTGAAAGTCCAGAAAGCAGGCTGCACGTTGTGGTGTCCAGGCTGCACAGATGATCTGCATCTCCCTGCTGATGTGGCTGCACCCCATGGCAGTGGCACCACGGAGCATCCCACACATCCCGGGAGCGCTGTGCAAACACGGGCACAGCCACAGGGAGTGCTCCTGTCAGGAAGGGCCTCCACAGAACGAGGCTTTCAGTATCTAAGTGAGGTTATAAGTTATATGCTAACCTCCTAGGTTATAAGTTTTCCTAGGAGGCAGGGAAGTTAAGTCCGAGTTGAGGTCCCACACACAAACACACATTTATAACACAATGGCAGGCTCATTCCCGAGGTCAGAATGGATTTAATTGTTTCCCCCCTTACATCAGACCTTTCCCTTATCATTCTTATGGCTTCTGCTCGGCTGCTTCATAGTTACAAAAGCCTGTTTGTTTATTTCTTTCTTTGTCGTCTGCCATGCTTTGATCTGGTTCCTCCTGAACTGAGCGTGAGTGTCCTTTCTAATCAGACCTTGCAAAGCCTTGTGCAACTTGGCTGAGACTTCACACTCAAGGCCCTTCACCTCCAAATGTCTGATCAGAGCAAATAGCAAGGAGACAACACTTGGTGGATATGTATGTCCTGCCACTAATGATGGTGGGGAGCWGTTCTATGGAGGGTCCTCTCTCTGATGCCCTTGATACATATATGGCAGGAGTCATTTTCACTGCCAGCTTATCTTTCCACTGTCAGACTTTCAGCTTTAATGGGCTCATTAATCATCTGTGTCACTCACTTYCCATTCCTTCCCTGAAGCTGCTCAGCAGAAGTTCTGCTGCTGTGTTTTGGCAGTACCTCGGTGTTTTGACAAGGGGATGTAAATGCCACAGTCGAGGGGCTGCTGAACCAGAGAAAGGTTTAATTGGGTTCAGTGAGCATCACWGTCTTTGGATGCTGATGAAGAACAATCATGTGTTTGCCTCAGAGATGGACCCAGGGGAARGCAGGTTCTGTTTATCATCTGGATCAGGCCTTTCCTTGGCCTGGCTGCCTGGGCTGTTTCTCCCTGAGCACCTTTCATTTCCCTTGAGTTAGCTGCCTGCACTATTTCATCCCAGTCTGACTGCACTCATACAGGGTAGAGCCTGACTCCCTCAAGATTGATGCTCATGGATTTCCACCTTTAATTTTTATCCCTGTCTTCGCATTTGACCKAATAAAAATATATTCATTGGTTCTCAGTTTTTGCATTTGTAATCAATCATACTCGAWGTATTACTTAATCCCAAGCCTGGTATTACTGACTCACTTTGTGGTGGAGCCATATGCTAATAGYCTTATATTAGAGCAGAAATCAAACCAGCAGTGTTAGCATTTCCAGCTTCAACATTTTTGGRRGKTTTTTGGGGGGATATTTTTACCCCCCTTTTTTGAACTATTTTAATCTCATTTATCTTGTTTTACAACCTAGCTATTTACATTTCCATCATTTGGGGTTTTTTGGTTACTATTCTATTGAAACTTTATTTTTAATATTTTRTAAATATCTGATGAAGAATAAAAGCCTCTGAGCTTCATGGTCACTTTCTCAATTCTCCTTCCTAACTCTGAAGCACAAAGCTTCAAAATAAAGAGAATATTACATTGAAAAAGATCCCACTAGAAATCACTGATTGATTTTAAAGCATCAGGTCCTGTCAATTATTGCTCACATATGCTGAAATCTGAATGARGACTGAAGGYTCTTGAGTCAGGCCTTGCAGTATCCAYATTTTAGTTACTGATCCCAGGCCTGGAGTAGAGATTTAAATGCCTCAGTTCACAGGCACAACCTCACACAGAGCACAGGATGACAGAAAGCCACAACAAACTTCAGAGAAACCTGGATAATCCTGAGTGCAGGGAGTTTATTAAAGGCTTTAGGGAGTTGCCTTAATTTAGGATGCAGAGCCCAGAAATTGCTTGTGAATAAAGATACCTGTATCTCTCTCCTTCCCTTATCCCTCTCCAGAGAGATAATGGCAGGAGGAGCCTTTGCACACACTCCCTGGTTGGGAAAGCAGCCAGATAAACACTGGTTACCTGGGAAAGCTCTGCCAAGCTCTGAGGAGAGGCTCCAAACACCACAGAGGCTACTCAGGGAGGTGACACCCYGGAAAAATAGATATCTGAGCAGATAATGCTTCAAAATGCAGCAGCTTAAGGACAAAGAAAATGTATATCACAGCTTTTAGAGCATTTCTTTGAAGATAGAAGTCCCCATTAAATTTCTAGTTAAGGCTAAGCTTCAGCTAAAGGAGAGAACCAGAGCAGCCACAATTCATCCAGCCTTGTGCCAAACAGAGGTCCAGGTCCTGCAAGTTCTGAGTTTAAGCTCTGATTACACTAAGACCAGCAGGAAAAAACCTCAAAAGCCTGGCTTAGTTAACTGATCTGTTCTAACCAGAAAACCAGTTATCAGGCTTTGGAAAACAACACCAACCTACTCCACTTGGCCTTGAGAGAAGAGCTGAATTCTGTGTTATCCYAGCTCATTCATCTTCCACAGGATTTTTAATTCATGGCTTTTAAAGGTGTTATTTGATTCTGTCAAAAGCATCCTAAACTCCCTGCATTTTGAGTGGGTTGAAGTTCCTGCTGAAGCTGATGAGCTTTTGRAAATTGAAGCAATGCTCACTGTCTGTACATGCATTCAAATAAGCATTAGCAGTGTAAAACTGAAGTGTCAAACACTTCCAAGCAGTGAATGCTTCATTTCAGCCATAAATATATGTTGTCAGAGGTCATTAACTTYCCTATTGTAATAGATTAAGCAGTTTTCTCTATATCTGGGAGCTGGCAGCATYTTTGTAATCTCTGAGGGGTACTGAAGTCCTCACAGGAAGATTTAGGGAACTGTTGGAGCATAAGGGTGGTCCACAGGCACTTCAGTCTTTAGGCCAGGGGTTTCATACTTCATTTTTAAAAAGTGCTTCCCCACCATGGGCTGCTGTTTCTCAGTGTTCTCCAGCTTTCAAACACTTAAATACTCCCTTCTCATTCATATTTCTCTTCATGACTGGTTTAAGAACTCCCACTTTTCCTAAAAGCTGAAAGAGAAGTGACTTTGTTCAGTGCCCAGCATCACCTCACTGTGGGTGTGGGTTTGCTGAGGAAATGTGTGACAGCAGAGGCTCAGGGATRAGCAAAACCCCTGAACACACAGGAGAAATTTCAACAGCTTTGYTAAGGAAAATAGAGTTCCATACACAAAACACCCTGTTGATAATGGGTATTTGTAATAAGCATGAGTTATAATGGTCCTGSTTCCATACATGAGAAAGCAAATATAAAGGGAAAGCTAATTAGAAAAAAAAAAAGATAATTAAAACCAAACCAGTCAGATCCATCTTCTTCTCATCAGCTTTCAATCTTCTCCCAAACCAGCACTAATTCAGGGATTCYTTGGAGAGAAGTGAGAGTTTAGAGTATTCAAGACAAATTCCCTCTTCTGGTGCCTTCCCCTGTGTTCAGAAAGAATTGGCACTCCAGAGATGTACAGTTCACTGAGGATATTTTTCACTAGTGGGAGAATTTAGAGGCATGAGAAAAAGACACATTGACTCACTGGAGAGTCAGGAAAGAAAAAAAAGTGGCCAGGAGAAAAAAAAAATCCAGATTGGGTCAGGTTTTGTATCATTGTTAGCCAGCTGGCAAAAGAGCAGCAGGAAGAATGAAATGAATATTGCTAGAGTATGTTCTAATAAATATTCCTTTGATTTATTTTTTAATTCAAGCTAAGTCTTTTACAGCTGCATGAACTATTTTGTTTGACTGAGCTTGACATGGTCTGTGTGGTTAATGATGTATATTTTCATCAAAAGTTGCCTCTTAACATGTGCTGTGATCGAAAGAATTGAGGCAACACCTCTTGTTTTCTCAAATTCTTAAGCAGGAGGGATGTGAGCATCCCCCAAACCACTCCAAATTCATTCCATGTTTTTTACAAGCCATTTACAGTATCCAKTAAATCCCTGCCAGGGTGGGAWTGYTGCACTTGGCCAGCTTGTGATGCTKTACAACAAAGGGCTCTATACTTTATAAATACCCTCAGTGAGGGGTYGTAAGGCAACATCAGGGTGGAATAATTCACCTTATTTAATCACACTGGCAGCAGAAATTTGAGTTGAAAAGAAGCTGGTGTCTTAACTTTGGCAGGGCAAATTTAAAAGATCCAGCAGATGCTGGTGTCAGGGTAAATTTCTGGTAAATTTAAACCAGTCTTTAACGGAGCTGGATCTTGGTTCAGCACAACCCCTCTTTTTTTCTTTATTATCATTTGAATTCCAAATGAAATGGTGGTGAGGTGAGTGCCATACCCACATGTTTCCTCACATGGTGAAATGGCAAATATTTACATTTCTGTTAAAGGCAGTGCATAAAGTAAAATAAAATAAAATAAAATAAAATAAAATAAAATAAAATAAAATAAAATAATAAAATAAAATAAAATAAAATAAAATAAAATAAAANATAAAATAAAATAAAATAAAATAAAATAAAATAAAATAAAATAAAATAAAATAAAATAAAATAAAATAAAATAAAATAAAATAAAATAAAATAAAGTGGTATTCTTTCAACTGCCCATTCCTGCTCGGCTCCTCCCCTGGAGAAGCAGAATTGTGGTTCTAATCAGGTAATCTCAGGGAATAACTGGAGCAATGTGTCAGCTATGAGAGGAACTAAAATGAACAGCTGCAACTGGATTATGCATTCTCCTCATTATCCAGATTCGAATGSCTGATGAGCAGTGTGTGTGCAATGAAAGGGATGCCAATGCTGCATCTAAAGCAGCAAATGAAAGGTTCAGGCGGAGCCGGACCGAGCCTGCAGGCACAGCCCCGGGCCAGGGCTGCTCAGGGAGCTGCTGCTCCCCCGGGAGCCCGGGGACACCTCGAGTGTCCCTGTGCCCCGGGGAGGGGAATCAATGATTGCAGCTGACATCCCTCCTCATGCCTGGCCAGCCCCTGTGCTCATTAGCAGGCAGCGGTGCGGAGCCAGCTCTGTGCCCATCCCCTGCCAATTCCTGCACGGGGAATCTCYGGGAAGCGCAGGCAGAACCCTGGGCTGCTGCTGGATCCCAGCGCGGGCAGGCATCAGCCAGGGGAGGAGAAACTCGGCTTGGCTGGAGAAAGAAATCATATCTGGAGTAGCAGAGAGGAGAGAGAGCATGTCATTGCTGCTCATCTCCCGATAAAAGCTCTGCCAGGTGAGACAATGGTGTGATGGTGTTGTTCCCAGGATGACTGGGAGAAAATCCCAGTTTATCTCCTGAGATTATCACCTGTGTGCCAATGTGGGTAATCCAGAGGGYTGAGGGGGATTTTATTAACTCTGCCTTCCCTTAGGGTGCAACTGGGAACTTGGATCTGTTGGTRTTTGACAGAGAGATACCATTATAACTCCTCATCACTGAGATCATCCTTGATGAGTATTTACTAGGACTGACTGAAAAGTACTCCTGAGAAAAGCACCAACTCTCTTCTAACCTCAGGAGCAAAAGCAAACAGTTGTCATTGCAAGAGTCAAAATTTTCCCTATTTAAAAAAAAAAATTGTATAAAAATCCTAAGCACCAATTATTGGCAAGGGATAAAATCCCTTTGCTTTATCAGTTTAATGTAGAGAAAGACAATTAAGGCAGGTTTCTGCTATGGTAAAGAGCAACTTCTAGCACTATTTCTAGCTATCTAAATATATTGAATACAGAATAAATATACCTAAATACAGAAAAAAAAATAGCTCTTTTCCTTCTTTTGCTCAACAGAAAAGTGCTGAAATTTCGAGAGTGGTTTGTGCAGAAACTGGGGGTAACACACACTGATAAACTGCAGCCAAAAGAAGTCTTTTCTATCTGATTAGCAGACATAAGGTGAGAGATATAATGCACATAATCTGTGTGCAGAGAAAAGCAAATGCCCTAAAAACTAAGATATAAAAATTCAAGAAGATAACTTGGCTTGCCACGAGTCATCTGAGAATTCCACAGGTGCACATGATGCACAAGCTCACTCAATCATATGAAAATGTCACCAAGATATCAAAAACCACCTTTCCTTCAGAAAAAGTCAGGAAAATGACCTCATATTATGAGCAAGTAATAAAATAGGACTTTCCTAATAAATGCAGCAGTTTTCTGTTGTTAGATAATATGAGAATTTGGAGTTATTCCTAGGTCATACTGGCACATATTTATGAAGTTGAAGGCTACACCCACATTGGTTTAGTTGTTATTAATTGCTCCTGATCATCCTTCCAAGAATTAGTAAAGTTATGCTTTTCTCGAACTCCAGTCCCTGCAGCAGAAGAGCAGCTCGGTTTTCTGCACTCAAAATGTGTGCTCCCACATCCCATGGAAGSCAGCTGAAACTGAGCTCTTTTAATGAAGCACTGAACCCCTGCTCTCCCTTCTTTATTATTTTCTGATCCTCAGCAGAAAAAGGCAGCCAGCCTGGAAATACTCATTTGTTGCTTATCTTGTAAAATGCTTCATATTTTCCTCAATATGCAGATCAATACACAGACTTTGCTGTCAGGTTKGGGCTGTTTCTTAAACCCAACAGAAATGGCTCAAAACTTTGCTGCCAAGTGACTCATTACTATACAGAAACAACAAGCAGGAGCAAGAGGCCACACTGAGAACTGAGTAGTTTGACTAATAAGTGAACTGYATTAGAATACATCTCTTACAGCACTTGTTTCTTGCTAAGACATGCACTTCTTATTTGCTTGAATTCTTCACTGAATGATGTCTCAGCCCAAAAACTTTCTGCTACAGACAAACATCACTGCAGTCAGCAGAGCTGAGCCTGTCTCAAGTCTTTGGACTGATTAAATATWTGGTAACTTCAGTTAATAATGAAAAACCTGCTCTGGATTAGAGCTTAGTGTCAAACACATGGACATGGTCAGGCAGGAGTTTCTCCACAGGATAAAAGGAGAAGAAACACCTTTCTGTTCTGGTGCCAGTTATAATCCTGATGTACTTAAAGAAGCAACAGAAGGGAATAAACTTTCCAAACTTGCAGAGATTTACACAGACAAATATCCACATGCAAGAAGAGTTCTCTTTATGAGGCCCGAGAGACTTGCTTTTATGGGTAAGCATTCGTTAAGCAAATTGCCAGTTACTTYATCCAGGTGCACAGAGCAGCCACATGAAAGAAGAGAATTGGTTTGTGGAAGCAGAGCAGAGCTGCTGAAGTCATGCCAAACAAGGAAGGGGCAACCCCATCCGGCAGAGCAGGCAAATGATGCCATGGATCCACAAGCAAGTAACTCAGCCACCCACATGCTGCAGAGTCTGCCAAGACAGATGGTGCTACTTGTGAAATATCTTCAGATGTTCCTCAGAGTTTACAGCTTATATTTTATGGTGGAAAAAAAAAAAAAAAAAAGAAAGAAAGAAAGAAAAAGAAAAAAGTAGTCTTTTATTCCTTGGATTTTATTGGCTACAAATGTTATGTTATGTCCTTTTAAATCAGCCTGCAGAAAGATCTGCTCTTAATTAAACTCTTTAAATAATTGGTGGATTTTAACTTGCCTGTGGAGGTTTGATCTCCATCCTCGTAATTCAATCTCAGAGGCTTAATCCCCATTTAGTTAATCGTTTGTGTAGGCAAATGCCCAATTAGGAACTCTCCATACCTTTTGGGCCTGCTCAARCTCAGAATACCTGTGCTAAATAAAAACACTTTTACAAAATCTGTGGGGTTTTAAACTGCCTTAAAAGTGTTTGAGACCTTGCCTCTAAAAGATTAAATTGTGGCATTTCTGTTTTAGATGTCACTGGAGCAGCTGCCTGTGCTTGCCCTCCCAGTTTGGGGATATGAGTGAAGAGGGCAGTGGGGTCTGCAGATCACTTTGAACTTGGAACTTTTGGGATATTTTCTGAATAATGAGTTTCTTTACTTCCACTTGTTTATGCTGTACACTTCTCTTTGAAATAATTTCGTTTAATTATCAAGTCCCTGGCATCCGTGTGACTAGGTTTTATAAGCACAAGAGGAAAATAAGTGACCTTTTGATATCATCTGGTTGTTGGTTTTGGTTTTTTTGGTTTTTTTTGTTTGTTTGTTTGTTTGTTTGTTTCAGAAAGTGCAATACTTAGCAAGTAGCCAATTCTCAAGAGTTCAGTACAAAGGAGGATTTCACCCTGACAGGCTCTCAGCTTTAACAGAAACGCTCCCTTTCCTTGCAAAGACAATCAGTAGGAACTTGGAGGAATCCCCCAAACAGCAAGGACCAAGAGGCAGGTGAGATAAGGCGTTTGTCCTGCCTCGAAGCAGAACAGCCCCCACTGGTGTCCCAGGAGAGGAGCCCCTGAGCCTCGGGATGAGGCAGGACAGGTGCCAGCCCAGGGGAAGGGCAGGGTCCCCCCAGGAGCAGTGACAGAGCTGCTGGGTCCCTCTGCGCCCTGGGGACACTGAAAGGGCTGTGCTGGAGCTCTCAGCTCTCCCCAGCGTTTGGAGGTGATCTGAAGGACTGCTCAAAGCTGCCAAGAAACCAAAATGGAGTCCAAAGTGTTTTCCTTGTTTTCATTCGCATTTTTTTCACATCGCAACCTCTCCCCATCTCGCCTTTTGTCAGCGCTGAATTCGAGCCATTAGCAGCATTCAGGAGAGGAAAAAAGGGCACAGAGCTCATCACTTTACTTCTTCCTGGCATTATCATTCTGTACGAGTTATTTTGGTTTAGAAACCCACACACATTCATCACAATCACACTCATTTTTCCACCAAAGATGAGGTCTACAGGTACTACTATTTTTCAGCCTGTGTGCACTAAACCTCATAATCACTGATGAACAGTCTGCAAGCTTTATGTCAGCAGACTTTGATGAAAAATATGTATATAGAGATACTCCTATTTCGTGGCTTTTTTTTTTACTGTTCCTTTTAAAATCAGCCCAAGATCCCTATATTGAACAGTTATAGATATATTTAAGAGCTGAAAACTGACATTTCAAAGTTCAGCTCAATCAGTTTTTAAGCCATCCAAGRAACATCTTTTTCTCTTATTCCCATTCTGAAGACTCTGTTGGTTTTTTAAACAGCATCTTTTTATTTTGGGTGGTTTTTTTTAAGGTAATTTGAAAACCAACAGTACTGTGAATATTGTTCTATTTTATGTTTGTGGGAAGACTGACACAGAAGGAGCAATCTGTTTTTGTGTTTCCATCTCACTGGAGCCCACTGRAATCTCCTCCCTGAGAGCCTTTAGTGACCAACTACCACAGAATTCACTGGCCAGCACAAGGATATCCTGGCCTTCCTTCCCACACACTTCAGTCTCACTTTTCCTGAGCAATAAGAATCAAAAATTAAGAATAAAACAAACGAATGAACAAATTAWAAATACAGTGATCCAGCAAGTATTTTTAAAGGAGTAATCCCAAGGCCCAATTCCTATTTTATGGTTATTTAGCCTGTCTCCCCAGAGCTCAGCCATCTGACAGGAGGCTTGGGGAACCATCCAGCTGTTTCCAGTCCCCAGCTACCACGAGGATTTTTCCTTTGTCCTCCTTTCCAGCAGGCAGCTGAGCTAAACTCTCACCAGGCTGGATGCCTGTAGCATCCAGGGTTAATTAGTCCTCCTCGTTAACCTGTTCAGAGCCAATGCAGCACTGAGAGGATCCCATCTCCTAGGGCTTTTATCTGTCTGACCACCAAAATTTCTTCAAGTTCCCCCCTGACAAATCCCCTGGCACGCTCAGGCAGCCACAGGGGTGCTGCTCAGAGGGCACAAACACAACTCTTTGGAACACTGGGTGCTGGTTGTACCTCCTTCAAGGGGTACAAAAAGGTACAAAAAGGTACAAAAAGGAGGGAGAATTGCTGAAGACTCAGGATCCATAGCCAGGCCCTGCTTAAGAATTTATCTTCGTGAAAGATGGGTGTTAGGAAGCACTTACTCTGCCAGGAGATAAATCCAGTGCCCTGAGCACTTGTGGGCATCCATGGTGCTGTTCCTCTTGCAGGAGAGAAAGTGTTCAGACCACGAGGCAGATTTAGACACATTTCAACTTTCACTCTCTCCCCTCCCACTGCAATTCAGTCAGCTCTGTCTKGTATATCCTTGTATATCTTCTTTTCTAAATAGCATATGGACCCTTATCCACCAGCCTGTGCATGAGCCTGGTTTGTTTGCCATGTGCTTCAGTCTAAAGCAGCCTGGAATACTCCTTTACACTTTGGGTGCATGATTAGGACTGTGTATGAGCCCTGCCAGACTGTAACACAGAGYCCCTGTGCAAGGTCACATATGTGCAAACACCAATTGCCTCTGTGAATTCCTCAATATGTTAACCAAGGAAACATTTCAGCTAATTAATGCAGACAGAATCGCTTGGAAAAATCAAATATTCCCTATTGYAGGAGACTGAGTGGCTCTGTGGAGGTCGAGATGTTGGCAAGGCAAAATAATGTTGTATCTTTAAAAGATACTGGAAAGGGCAAATTGACAGTCTGGAGATGCCACTTCATCTAGAAAGAAATATGAAAGATTCCCCATGATCTGAGTGGCACCAGAGGAGGGGTGAAAGGACACTGAGTCATTTTTCAAGGCAGGAATAAATCAGCTGCCTTCTGCTTACATTTATTACCTACCTGCACACATCCAAACCTTCCCAGAGCTGGGCTTGCTTTTGCTCTCTCTTGCCATGGCTATTGATTCACTTGTTCACTGATGAACCCCCTCACATTTGGGGCCCTTTTAACCACTTCCTTATAAAAATTATTGGCTAATACTGTCTAAATGACTGTATTGATTTCAGGACCTGTCTAAGCAAAAACCCAACAAACAGCCTCAGGAACACAGAATCTCCTCAGTGCTTTGATTGTTCAGACRTATTTCCTCAGCCTTTTTTCCCCCTGACAGCCCTAATAAAAGCTGTTACCTCTGATTTCTTTGGAGCTATGAGCAATATCACCTGTTTTCAATGCAGCTCCTGTAAGGCAAGATGCAGGAAGTCACTCTCAGTACCAATCACCCTGATGGAACATCCCTTTACCCAAAATCAGAACAATACCTTCAGAAACGGCTGTTAAATGTAAACCCCACCGAGGGCTGCACTTGTCTGCTGTGCCTTCGTTAGTCTGTGGAAGTGCCTGCCCTGAAGAACARACAGTGAGACTTCTCCTAAAAGCAGTGAAAACCACCCCAAAATCTGCAAAAGAAATGAAGTTTGTTAAAGTGTTAAAGAAGTAAAAAATTCTCCATATATCCTAAAAGGCCAAACGCTGTTTCCATGAAGAATCTCAGTTAATTTTCACTAAAAGCAGCTCCAAATCTTTAAAAGTAGGGAAGGAATATCTGTTTTCAGCAGACATATACTTTCAGTAGATTACTTCTCTCTGTCTCAGAGATATAACTTTTTTTTTTTTGGCAACATCTTGTAATGTGTGGTGATGAAAAATAATTTTACCTTTCAATTTCAGTCCCAGAACTTTATAACTGTGTCTCGAGATAACTTTAAAACATAGCATCTTATTTCAGGCCTTTGGTAACACAAGTTACAAAGATTCCCATTTGGAATTTATTTTATTATATTTTGTAATTATGCAAATGATGTGGCACATCAGCATTAATCATACTAAATGAAGCTATCTGTTTCAGTTTGAAATACTGAATAATTATTCATTAAGAATGATGGGCAAAGAAGCTTAAATCAAATAAACTTGCACTTCAGAGAAGCAGCTTGCAAAAATATTCTTCGGGAGGGCTGATTTTGTTTATTTGGGGGAAGCGTGCAGGCACAAATATTTAAACCCAGACATTATTGGTGAGAAACGCTGCAAAGATGTCCTTCAAATCAATTCATATTTATAAATCTGCAATAAGGAAGAGGAAGCTGAAGTGTAGATATCTCATTTTCCTGCGTGTGAAGGAGCAGGGGAGCGGTGTGTGTGGCTGCAGAGGAGCAGTTTGCAGTGAGGGGAGCCCGGAGGGGCTTTGGGGGCTCTGGGGTCACTGCGATCAGAGGCGCCCGCAGCGCCCGCCCCGCTCCGCGCCGGCCCCTCCGCACCAGCGCTGGGCTCGTTTCAAACGCCTCGGCAGCAAAACTGAGCTCGCCAAGCTCCTGCCAGAACGTCCTCCTTCCCTTAGAGCCCGTGCCTTCTTCATTAACTGTGATGCGGGCTCCCTGCCTCACCTGGGCTGTTCCTTGTGCTTGTCTCTGTGCAGGGAAGGCAGCGGCCTCGCCCTTACAGCGGCTGGGCCACGCTGAGCTGTAAGAGCTGCTCTCATCCCCAGCTGAGGGAGAACGGCTCTGCATCAAACGTGAGGCTCCATGCAGTCAACTTCCAGTCAAGCTCAGGGAGCTSGGAACTCGTGCTGATGGTGGTGACAGGGACCTTGGCAGGGCTGGAAGCCTCTGCAATCCTCTTCCAGCCAGCACGTGTTTGGTGTTGACAAATGAAAGGGGTTTTGGCTGTAAGACCCCTTAGAGCTATCTTGTTTGCTGAGTAGGGAATATTTCCATTTCCCTATTCTTTGAATAAGGGAATTAAAGGTTRGAGATCAGGGAAAGGTTCTGCTTCCCCCAGAGGGTGCTGGGCACTGCCCAGGCTCCCCAGGGAATGGGCACAGCCCCGAGGCTGCCAGAGCTCCAGGAGCTGCCAGGGATGCACAGGGGGAATTGATGGGGGTCTGGGCAGGGACAGGGGCTGGGTGAGTGATTCCTGGGGGTCCCTTCCAATGCAGATCATTCTCTGATTCTATGAACAAAAAAMCTACATCAGCAATGGTTTCTTTACACTTTAGAGGTCATTTGTTTTGAGGAGGAATTCCCTGGTTTTTTAGGTGGTGGGAAGGACACTTTGGCCGACACAGGCCCAACAGAAGCTGTCTTGTAGTCACCAGCCAAAGAGAGCACCCTTCCAGTTCACCTCCTTTAAACACAGGTGGCCAGCACAGAGGTGACTGAATTCCCCCCTGGAATGCCGCTCCCTTTCCCCAGACCGAGGGGCACAGACATTTAATTTTGGTTGAATGTGTAAATTCAGCTCAGGTAATTTGTATCCAGTTATTTTGCTGGCACTGTGAAGAGCACAGCCATGCTCACATCCCTCTGAGTGTGCCACCCTCTTGGAACAAACTTCAGCAAGCTGCTCCCCAGAGAGCTCCAACATGAGCCAGACCCAGATCAAAGCTCTCTGTTGTTTAAGGTGGCTTCTTTGGCTTTGCACTGAAATGGAGCAGAGGAGATGGGTTTAAGCTGCTCTGAGCAGGGAAGCAGCAAGAGGCAGCACAGCCCTTTTTTTTTTTTTTTTTTTTCTGACATTGCTCCTCTGGCATTTTCCAGGCTCAGCTGGAGCAGCTGGAGTAAAACTCCACATCCCCTGATTTCATACCTGCATTTTAAACTGTGGGCCAGAGCCAAATTCTGCACGTGCTGTACAAACAGCTACAGATCTGGCTGGGCCTGGATGAGTCTGGGGATCCTGCAAGGGATGGAAAGAGAGAGGAATGGCACCAGGGATGAGAAACACAAGGGAGGTGAAAGCTGGAGGCCAAAGGGAGAAACAGAGCTGGAAAATGATCAGAGTCCAAGGCACAAACATCCTGTGAACTCTGTTTTCTCTTCTAATCAGCTGCTCGGTTTTTTTCTCTTCTACCTCTGCCCACATTAACCTTTCCTTGTGGACACAACTCTTTCAAGTTTATTTTTCTGGGTTTGTTTGGGTTTTGATCTTGTGGTTATTTCTTATTTGTATCCGTGTTTTCTGTTTGCAGACTTTGGTAACCCACCCCATTTATCTGTGCTAAATGATTCAGGACCCTACAGGATCCAGCTGCACTTACTTGACTTCTATTTTAATACTGGAAATAAATGTGATTAAATAATAAATTTGATTGTCTACTTARAAGTGTTTGTCTCCTCAAGTCTAATGCTAATTTCTTGCTTTCTTAAATCTTTCTTGCTTTTAATATGACATGTATCATGGGAAATTGCTCACTAAACCAGAAGCAGATTTAATAAAAATCTTTCCACACACTCAACACCAACTGCTTTAAATCTCTGCAAGCAAAAATTAAGAGCTATCATTCAGACTTGTGTTTTCAAACACATCAGGGAGTTTTCTTAGGAAACTTTCTGATTTCAAACATACACAGGCTGTAGTTCTCTGTTTCACTACCCAGGGTTCAGAAGTAAAAGAATTTTGATCAGCTAAGTTAGAGCAAGGATTACAAAAACATTTTCAGTTGTAAGACAAGGGGTTTACTTCTGGTATGCTGGGAAAAAAATGGGATCAATAAAAGCCTTTACAATGCATTACAGYGAAGAAAAAAAATAATTTGTGTAGAAGTTACTGTGAGCTTTAGACTAATGGTCATAACCATAAATTATATTGAAAAACAGATAAAATTAAATAAAGACTTGTGAAGTATAAATTTGCTGCTGGCAATCTAAAAAGGATTTTCTTGTTACTCGCCCATGGGATTTGGGGTTCTATCAAGAAAGCTTTCCTACTTGTCATACATCATTTCAAAGAGACATATATAGCCTGGAAACTGCTTTAAGGCAGCTGCAAGCAAGTGTCACTTTGAGTTAAATGCATTATTAAACTGTTGGGAAATTTCACATCATGGGTCATTTATCTATGCTAAATGGGTCAAAAGCCTCTACACATGCCTAGATAAATGAGAGAGAAGAGCAAAATTCTCCCTTGGGAAGTAATATGTTGGCAACCTCTTAGAGTTCATGTTGTTATTTTTAGTAGACAAGAGAAAAAACTMCTTGCTAAGTGCACTAATTCATAAACCCAGGTGCCAAGTACCCACAAGAAAAGGTTACCAAACATCCCCATGTTTTGGCGGTGCTTTGTGCAAGATGTCAGCAAAATTAGGTGTAATGATCTTTGGGTCTTTCTCTTGAGTGGCTGATTACATGGCCCCAAAAKGTGCCCACTGAATGAAGTGTACACAGAATCATGGAACCACAGGATGGTTTGGGTTGGAGGAAACMTTAAAGATCMCYCTGCCAYGGGCAGGGACAYCTTCTTCTATCCTGGGYTGCTCCAAACTCCACCCAGSCTGAGCAGCTCAGATGTTTTGGGAAGCAGTAGTGGGTGCAGGGGACGGAAACAGAGCCRTGCAAAGTTTCTAAAACCTGGATGTGCCGTTAATATGTGATTTAATTTAGCCACAGAGAACCCTTCAGTCTAGGAAATCCTACTGCTGGCATGTTGCTGGGCATTCCCAGGCCCCTGCACATGCATCATCAAACAAATTGGGAGCCAACCTGGTAGCCAATCTTAGGCAATTAGCAGCAGTGTGAATCCAGATGAGAGGAGAAGTGAGCTAGAAGCAGTTCTTCACAGTGCATTGGCATTCTTTCATGTTGAAAGATTATGTTTTCCATTTCCTTGCACATTTGCCCATCAAGCAGACCAGTCAGAAAAACACTTGAGCAAACAATTGCAGAGGGAGGGCCATCCTTTAGATTAGAAGCAATTTTGCTTTCTCCGTAGCTGATAGAGGGGAAAAACAGCTTGGTGTTGGTATCAGCTCATAGCTGAGAGCCAGCTGGGCTCTCATGGAGCTGCTCCTGGCTGAGAGGCACCAAGGGCTCAGCCCCCTCCTCTGCAGAGGGGTGGGCAGCAAGTCTCCTCCTCAGCCAGAAGGTTATGGGATATTTTAGCAAATGCTTTCTGGGTTTTGGGGAAGGGTTCTTCACTTTAACATATGAAGCTGATTTGTGCAACTGCTGTTGTAATGAGGAGATATTTATGTATCCAATGCATGAGATTTTTTAAAAAGGTTGTTTAAAAAGATTTTTTTTTCTTTTTCAGTGAAGAAAGGTTTTCTTATTTCAAAGTTTAGTTGATTTACGGGTGAAAAAATTAAAAGGCTGAAAAATATAAAGGATCTGTGTGTAGTCAGAATCATTAGTGCTTTTAGTTGGTGCAGCATGTAAAAAGGGACCTTAGCCTCACAAAAGACACTGAGAATTTCAGTTTTTACTAATCAATACTGACTCAGGACAAAGATGAACTATTTTATTGCACTACTCACCTAGAAAACCTTCAGCTCATAGCATTTCTTGTAACTTTAAAAATCAAATGCAATTAAAAGTTACCTCAGTGTAACCTGTCTCTTAACTATTTTTCAAAATGTATCATTTTAAAACATGTTTTCATACAAGACCTATTTATTAAAACTTTAGCACATTAGAAATTGATGGATCAAAGAAAGCAAAATGCAGCAAGATGTTTGGCTGATGAACCAAGCAAAGCAAAGCTGATCTGCCAMAGCCAGCTGACACTGCTGGCATTATCCCAAAATGTACAAACACAYGACCTGACCTATCAGTGCATTTTATTAAGATGTCACTGAGAACAAAATTAAAACATCTAATTAAAATTTTTCTCAGACACAAAATTAATGTATATATCAAAGCCATGACATGGGTTTTCAATTAATTAATTAACCTACTTTCAAGTAGAGAGCCTCTGTGCTCAGGTGTTCTGTCTATAGAAAGTTTCTGACCAGGTCCCCAGCTAGCCTGATATGCTTTTAAGCTAAATTGTCTTAATACAGTAAGAATAACTYATATCACCATTAATGTCTTACTTTACTCCTCTTTTTAAATTTGCCAACATGAGATTAGAAACAGATGTTAGAGAACAGCTCTATAGATCAGGAAATATTGCTGGTGGTGTTCATCATGCAGTGTGAGTACGGGTGCAGTGCAGAGATTTTGTTTGTGTACAATGCTTGTTGTCATAACCTACATCAGGCCATGTGCAGCACCAACAATGGCTCTAAATTAAATAAGCCAGATTTACTTAATTTGCTCCATAATAACAATATTACATTATTTTAGCCGAACGTCGATGTCAAACTGAACAGAAATAAGAGGAAAGCAGTAATTAGTCTAGGTTAAAATATATCCTCAAAGGATATTAAATATGCAAGAGCTCATCCATGAAAATTAGACTGCAAGAGGTTACACCATGTATTGGCTTATTTTGTTACATATCAAATTATCTCTCATGAATAAATATACCTAATAATGTTTAACTCTRTAATTTAATAGTGCCCTATTAAAAATACTTTCTAAATCAACCAGGCTGTGTATTTGATTTTCTATGATTATCAGATTTTAAGTACACAATAATTAAATGTGCAATTTGTACTGACTCCTGCAAGCAGATTTAGAGAGACTGTGCCCTTCTATCCCTCTAGTAAAAAACTTTATTAAGCATGAATGCCAGGGCCTAATACTTCAGTGAGATAATATGAGTTAAAAACCACAACATGTGAAGTTTCTTAATAGGAAAAAAAAAAAAAGTTAGTTTGGTGCTTTTTTGTGTATTTAAAGTGAGAGCAATGACAGATTTGTCTTTACAAACAAGCAGTGGGTCTGCTGGTAGATAAAACCAGCACTGAGAGATAAAAGAAACAATGGGGAGGATTCCACTGATTGATGGATGGAAAAGAAGGTATTTGCCTTTACAAACAAACCGTAGGTTTGCTGAAAAATCAAATTGGACATTGAAAGATGAAAGAAACAATGGGGAAACCCCATAAATTCCATATGAATTAAAAATTAAAAGGGGGGGGGAGCGGTTATACATTAAAGGGGACTCTTTATCTATGAGGCACTCTGGGAAGTCTGTACCTGTCCAGTACCTCAGCCAATGTGGGAAGAGAGAGGGACATGCGGCCGGGAAATCAGGATAAATGGGAGGCTGCATCCTCCAAAAATTCGAGAGACCCCAGGGGAAATACCCCATGGCCTCTCCTTTGACTCGAATAAAGTAAAAGGACTCCTCTGTCTCCTTTTAGGACATGAACCTCTGGCGTTTGTGGAGTAATTTTCCTAMCAAAAGCAAAAGGAGCAATCCCTGAATGCCAAAGGGAAGTCTGAGGTGCATTGCCGCTGAAGCAGTGCCGTGTTCCCTTTCCCACCGATACAAGACCACAGACTCCTTCAAGGATTGGAGCCACATCCCATGCAGAGTAAAACCCTCCCGTGGCTGTCATTAGCCACACCATTCCCTGTCAAACAGCTCAGGACGTGGGTGACCCCGGACCCTGCAGTGCCCAGCCTCTGGTGGCACTGGCAGCCCCGGGCACACGGTGAGGAATGAACCCGCTCACAGGGGCTGGCAGGTGCAGGTGAGCTACAAGTCCCTGCAAGCAGCATTAACCCGGAGCCAGCCCTGCTCCCCCTGAGGAGCTCCAGTTGCCATGGTGAGCTCCACGCGAAGATTGGAGCTCTTGCTCCCCTTTTCCCTGGGAGGATGGAGGTTTGGCAGAGTTTTTGTTCCTGTTCTCCGTGGTCCCTGCCCAGCACCAAGCCCAAGCTRCGATGCTGAGCTGAACAAAGGTTTGGTGCTGTTTGCTAATTCTGAAAATTCATGAAGATAAATTAATCTCCTTCCTACCAAGTTTCCTCCACCTTAAGAAATGAAGATGAAGAGTGGAGCAATCAGCTAATTAACCCTCTTCTGCAGGCACAAAGAGCTGCATTACAAGGTGACATTGCTCTGCCCTTTTCTTTTTGAGACGTTTTCCTGGCCTATCAGAGTCTGCTCTCYGAAAAGACCCTCTGCATCTGCTCCTGCAACCTGCTAATTACAATACTGTAATTAAACGCACACCGAAGCAATTACCTTCATACATCACCGTGTCTGACAAGCACACAGCACCTTCCAGTTGTGCCATGCTCAGCTCCCCTCTCTGGAAGGTGGAGCTGGGTTKGGCTCAGCCTGGTTTGAGGTGCCTGAGGACACTGAGAATGCAGAACGCTGTCTGACCTGCAGCTCTGGGAAAGATGAGCACAAAGCCCTTCACAGGAATGGCCCCAAGGCTCCAGGAGCTGCAGCCCCACTGAAGGTACCACAACTGGAGCGACCCAAGAGGCCAAAGAGACTCCAGCATTGTGGCTGTTCCATCTCCCCCTTAAAACAACTTGAATGTTTCTCAGCTTCTGGTTCCTGAGTCTCTGCAAAGATTCAAAGCTGCAACAAAATCCTGGATTTTCCTTGTTTCTTCAATTCTTCATCCCTTTTCTCGTTTCAGCATTCCAAACATCCTTTTCTCTATAACAACAATAGACCTTAGTTCTTTTTCCTAGTAGCTCTTCAGCCTCATGGAGAGCAGAGCTTAAGGTTTTATTTTGCTTGGTAAGGAACAAATAAATAGATTTTTTTGAATTATTCAGCCTTTGCTGTTTGTTCTTCAGAGCACTTTGAGCCYGGGGCTGAGCCATGCTCAGTGGAGGTCCACACCCAGAGTGCTCAGAGCTGTGCCCAGCTGTGGGATACAGAGCAACTTCTGTACATCACAGGCTGGCAGGGTAGGAAACCACACAAAAGAGTCCAGCCAGGGAGGGGAACAGGGATCTGTAGGAAAGCAGGAGAAAGGAGAGGACTTGGCAGTAGCCCCAGACACCACCCCACCCTGCTTCTGCATTCTGCYTTGGTGTCACATCATTATCTGGAGGGAGAAGAAGAAAAAAAGCTGCTGTAAAAYGTCAGTGCCTTTGAATTATAGACAAAATGCAGACACATCAAAATGTATTTTCCTTTTCAATACCTTTTCTTAAATGAAATATAATGGCCAGCTCTAGGCTGGRTGCTGCCACGCTTTGCCAATGGGAAGGGAGAAACAACAGCAACAAATCCATCTTTCTTCCTGAAGTACTGCTTGCAGCATGAGGCAGCACTAATCAAAGGCAAATAACAAAGGTTTGGASTTCTTCTGTTCAGAACTAATACCTAGGGGTGAGGAAGAGAAGAGAACTGTTTGATACTGAGCAGCCATACTCCCTTCACTCTCCACCACCTCATTTCATGAAAGCTCAGAAGGTTTATTTTGTAAGAATTTATAAATAGTATTAAATCATAGCAAATCCTGTTATTTGATGGCACTTCTGTAGCAGCAYAGAAGAGCTGGGAGAGTTTATACCCAAATCCACTGATATGCATAAAAAGTGATTATTTCCCAGTGCTGAAACAAAGAGTTACACCTATGAGCAAGTGCCCACAGGACCTGGGAACCAAATAAGAGGAAACAAACAGCGGGGATACTCCAAGAGTGGAGCAGGCTGCACACAGCATTTCTTTGAAGTATAATTACAGCCCCACTGAAGCATGACTGTAGCCTCCCATCTTTGCAACAGCTGTAATCAGTGTAATCATGCTGCCATTTCATTTCCCTTCACACATTCTGTTGAGGCATTAGGACTGCTGGGGAGACTGCTGGAATGATACAGTTAATACTGTCCATTTATTTCCTTCATGCTGATAAATCATGTTGTTATTCTGCTGTATTCATACTTCTTTTCTCTGACTTTAAGGCTAAGGCAGCCCATTTGATAGCTCTACAAGAATGCTGTTTGTAAAAGAAGAATAGAAGGTTTCACCAGATTTTGTTATATTTTCAAAACCTTTACAGGACTTTTCATATCTGCTGTTAATTAACAGTATTGGGGCCAAATAAAAATAATAACAGATAACTCCCTCTTGTAAAATTATTCCTTCCAGTAGTTATTATTTAGTCACAGTGAAGGGAGTGGAAAAAAACTGAAACAGAAAAAGACACCAAGAAGCCCAACCTTACTGCCAGTTTACCCTTTCTGAGTGAGTGCCCTGCCTCCAGTTTTCTTTCTTCAAGCAGGTGCATTAGCAAAATAAAATAATATKATGGGAATTGCCTCGAAGATATAGAAGGCAATTAAAATAATGCACRTAGCTAAGTAAAGCAAGGGTAGTGTGCAACATCTGCTCTAGCACACAAAGCCCTTGGAAAGAAGACACAAACTGATTAAGAACACATTATGTTGCTGATTTTTCTTAATGATTATATCCCTCCTTAGTTTCAGATGGTCCTTCAGTGCAGTTTGCATAAACTATGGACTGAAGTAAAATCACTCCAGTGAAAGAGCAGTGATTTTCCTGCTGATAGGGGCTGGTGTTATGTTGTTTTTCATTTATTTCTCATAACTATTTCTGAGTGTTGCATCTGCTKAATTTTTAAGGAAACATTTTCTGTGGCTCTTCCTCTATCAAGCCATTGAAAAAGGTTGTGGAAAATGGTGGAGTGAGTGTTTAATGAAAATCCTTCACCTTGACATCTATCTAGGAATTTAAACAACTATTTAATAAGCAGACTCACAAGAAGGAAATCTATATAACAATTAAAATAAGAATGCTCTTCTAATCACTTAAGAGCCTAGAGTAGGTATCGAATTAATCACATTCATTTTAAATTTATGTGCCATGCATATCCTCGTAAACATTTTGAAAGAAAGTGGTGCAGRAGACACAGGTGCCTAAATTAATAAACATTAGAAAATCAGCAAGAGATTTAACTACACTGGTTATTGTTTTCAATTATTAAATAATTAGTTTGAACATCTTTGTACACCTGGCCCCAAATCCTGGGATTCAATTACCTTGAATGACTCTGGGCTGCTGTTTGATCACTTACYACTAAATCTGCAAAGTGCTGGGCATTGGGAAGAATATCTGGGGGAGGACATGGGGATTTCCCAGAAGTTTTGTGGAAAAGCTCACTAATCAGAACATTTTCATTTACAGAGTCAAGGCTATAATTAMTAATGGAAAAGCTTTATTCAGATTTTTGGGGTTTTTTTTAAGAAAACAGATGGCAGGCAGCAGACTGAATCCCAGCATCTCTGTATTCCAGCAAAGAAGTGTTTGCCTTTCCAGGACAGCTACATTTGAGAGAATAATTTCAGAAATGCCACATGCTCCTCCAACTTTCCTATCTTTTTTGCTTTCCATACTGACCGACTCAAGAGCCCTGTCTGGTTCAGTTTGAAGAGCACTGAATTTATCTTTTACTGCAGCTCCAGGAGATGCCTTCTGAGAATTTCTATGCAATAGAAAATTCAGAAAAGCTTTATTTGAATTAAAGTCCTCCAAGAGGCTCTTAAGCAATACACTCAGCCTACTGGTGATATATCTTGAATTCTGTTACTCATTTAAGCAGCATGCTGAAACAGTTTGGTATAAAATTTCAATTTAAAAAAAGGATTTAATTAAAAGTTTTGGGAAAAGTTTCGCAGTAAATGTCAATGTGTTTGGCATGATGTTTAGAGCATGTAATCATTTCCTGTAGAAATTGAGGAATGAAAGAAGTATTCTTCTCCTTTCATAGGTCCAGTAGGATAAGTAGGATAACTAAATAAATCCAGACTTAGGAGTCCAGTATCTCACTTATTTTTTCAGRAAGACATGAAATAGTCAAGTGCCATTTCTGCACACAACTCTCAATAATGCATATAATTCCATCAGAAGTTTCAATAGGTCAAAGCATCTTTTTCTTTCCAGCTTTTGAACATTCATTGATTGCAAACCCTGTAATTTCACTAGCAAAATACAGAGCAAGATTTTTTTTTTCTCTGCCTAAAAGCTCACTCCAAACAAACCACTGTCCCCCTTCCTCAGCAGGAAGGAAAGCAACAGGGGTGGAGAGTATTTTCCAAACCTTGAAAAGGACTAATTGATGTGTAACTGATTTTCCAGGTCCAAAYACAACAATGCAGCCGAGGCTGGCACAGGAGAGGTCGCTGATTCTCTCTGCATTTCTGTTTCTTTTGGCTCCCAGTGACACCAAGCAGGGACAATATTGGTGACAATCACTGRCACTCTCAGATAATCCAGTTCAGGGAAACTTCCACAACATCATCACACATTCCAGGCTATCCTGGCATCATTTTAAGAGGGCCTGGGACAGCCAAGGATATTTCAGAGCTAAATTTTCTATGGCACATTTCTGAACAGAACTGCTGCCAGGCATGCTGAACACCGTATTCACAAGGTGCTAAATCTTGTGAATTACATAAYCTGTTACTTGCTTAAATGTTACATGTATTGTGATTTCCAAACTGATTATTTGCATTAACCTCAAGAGAATTTGCAAGAGGATTTTTTTGCATCACCCTGGCTGGTTGTGAGCAAGTCCCTGTGTCCATTTGGAGTCATGATCGAGCTGGGGCTGATAGCAGCACCCAGATGGCTGCATTTGGAAACTCTGGCTTCATGCAAAGCCAGTGAAAGCTTTCATGTGCTGGCCTGAAATGTGCTTTGCAGGTCCATTTGTAGGACTGGAGGTGCCATGGAGAGTGCACACAACCCATGGATTTGGGAGTTCATTCCCTGCTGTGCCACACTGCACCTGTCCAGAGTGATGAAGAGAATAAAAGCAAATTAGAGCTAAAAGGCATTTAGAAAACTTGACTTACTTGTAAATAGATGGGTTTACAGGAATATTTCTGAATTTCTTGGAGTCACACAACCAGGACAGATCAATGGCAGAGATTTGTGGCTCTATTCAGGCACAAGTAAGCAAACTTTGGTGAGATATTTATCATCTCAATGGATGTAAATTGAGTGAGCATTAAACACTAATCTTCTAGAGAAGGTTCCTTTCCTACTCTTAAGTGACAGACAAAACCTGTAGGGTTATCTAATACCTAAATTCTAGGAGGTGGTGTTGAGGGAAGCAATCAGAATATTTGATACAGTCAGTGCAATAAATACAGAGATTATTGAATTAGTGCTTGTGAAAGCAACCTAAATATAAAAAAAAATAATCACCAATAAGTTTTTGGTGTCCCACTCTGTCTTTATGGTACTCAAAATCTGCTCCCCAAAGTGGTCAGGCAGACCTATGCCACCAGAGGATTGTATTTGTATTATCCATAGAGATAATAAAAAATATGGGAGGAATATGTTTCATTTTATTTTGGGAAGCATTTCAAAATGGAGAACTGGATTTCCCTGTGATATGCATGTTCCACCCAGCCAGGACACCTGCAGGGGATGGGATGTGCCTTCCTGGCCCTGAATCAGCTCCTCTGCAGCTCTTTCCCTGCCAGGGTGACTCCTCCCTGCCACTGCCCAAGCCCCCACTTCTCCTTTCCACAGGGGGAATGTCCCTCCCACACAAAGGAGACACAAGACCTCACTCCTCCTGAAGGAAAGATGGCACTTCCCTGATGTTAAAGTTTTAAACCAATAAACACCTCYCAGAACTGTCTCTTTCACCTGCAGCACCAAATATCTCAGTTAGGAAAGTCTACAAGCGTGGCTGAGCCTCCTTGCAGCAATAAATACTGCCCTGAAAAACATCCTCAGAGGTGGCCACTGGTCCTYACTGAGAGCCTGCAGCTCCCCTCAGGTGCCCAGCCCTCATGTCTCACTGCTTTATAACATCCAAGCAGTTCCTGGGTCATTTTATACCAAAATTCTGTTGGTCCTACTGCCCAGAAGCACTGCTCCCTTGGGGCAGGGTGATGTTACCTGCACAGGTAAGCATCCCTTTCCAGTCACACAGGAGGGATCACTGTGCTGCTCAAAGGGAGGGTCTGAGTGTCTGTGTGTGGCCATTAATCAGGATGATGGGGGTGATGAGGTATTTGCTGCAATCAGCAGACTTTGGTTTTTGCCAGACCCCAGACTGCCCTTTACAAGCAGAATTAAGGTGTTGGGGTATTTCAAAGGCATTCTTTGGAAAGCATTTTGGGGCAGGTTTTTTAACTGGAGGTCGCACTGTGCAGAGAGGAGGTGTTTGCTGCCACACTGGGGAGCACAGGGCAGACACTGCCATTTAAATTGGATCAGGCTCAGGTCCAGGTTGCATTTTCTCCCTCTGAAGTTTTTTCCTAAATTGAAAAAGAAACTTGTTGTTATGATAAAAATGAAAGAGAAAAGGGTAAGGACTGGTTGACCTTAATGTCTTCCATGGGGTTACTCTGATGCTGGAGCAACCCCATTCTTTTGAGGCTGAAACCAGAAACCCTAAACTGCCCTAATTTTATCTAGAACCCTACACCAATTTAATTAAAATGTGTATGACAAGAAGTCAGAGAGATCCCAAGCCTTAATATTTTAATGTGGAAAATGTGATATAAAGATTAAATGTTTTAAAGATGAAATACAACTGCAATTTAGGCAGTAACCTTTTATTTGTGACATTTCCATTTTGCAGGCTATTCCTTTTATTTCTGTTCTTTTTGTGCCTTTGAATTTAGGATCCAACATCATCTTATGCAGTGTGCCCCTTAAAGGGCTTCTCCTGTAGTTATAATCACCCCAAATACACTTTGATAAATGATTTAACGTCTTAGAATGATTTGAGATACAATAACTGCCTCAGAATAGGCAAACACAACTAAATGATCACTGCCTGCCATACAGTCTTTATCCAACAAGGATCAGCTGAGAGGATTTTAGAGAACAGACTGGGATCTGTCCATTTTCCCCTGAAGTGCTACAAGGGAATCTGARCACCATGGGAGTTTACAGWATGTGCAAATCCAGATGGTGGGAGTGAAAAATCAAGATAAGGGTGTAAGAAGTAAATTGATTTACCTACAGGTTTGGTTACAGGTTTGGTGAAAGGAGTCCTGTCTCTTCTGGGGTTAATAAATGAGGTCACTTCTCTTTTTTCCATTTTCTATCCCGAATTGACTTGCTGTTTTGCTTTGCTACCTCAGCAGAATGAAATACAAACCAATTTTCTCGGTGCAAGGGTGGTTGTAGCAGTCAGAGAGTGGGGCTGATATATCAGCATTCTCCCCTATCACCTCTCTCCAGCGTTTTCCTCAGCGAGATTTTGCTTCCCCCAWTTCCCCAGCACCCTGCTCATGCCAGGTGAGCAGTGAGAGCAGGAAAAAGAGGAGCTTTGGGGTTTTCCTGAGTCGATTTTGCTCCCCCTGCCTCCAGCTGTACCTTGAGTGTAAGAAAGGCAGCTGTGACATGGGAGCTGTTGTGGTAAATGCTGGAGCTGCTGGAGGAGGGGATGACACAGGAGTGTCACAGCATAGCCTGGAGSAAACAGGCTGTGGGAATTGCATCCAAAGGCAGTCGTGATCCCTTCAATAGCAGGGTGCTGTCAGCATCCACTGGCAGAGAAGATGCAGAAAGGAAAGAGCAGTGCCTCTTCTTTATGTACAGTCCTGCTGGATGTTTGAGCTTTCTGATAGATTCAGGGGAAGAATAAAAGTGTGGGAATCTGTGGTGCTTCCTAGGACTAAAATAAACTCTTTGTGTGTCTCTGCTCCTGTAAAATGAGGGTAGTGGCTCTGCCACTTTGAGCTTGTCAAAGCAGCAGTGAACATCRGCCAGAAAAGCAGGGAATGTGCCAGTAACTGGAATAAAACAAAAGGCTCAGGGGCTGCTTGTCACCCCATCGTGGGGAAAGTCAACTCACCAGGGCAAAAAAACCCTTTTTTGGTCAGAGCACTAACAGTGGGCATTAATATCACTGGGAGCTCTTGTGCAGCTTCTGACAATGAGTTCCTTAGAAGGATCTCCTCCCTTTGAAGTGCCTGCCTTGCCTGCACAGCAGACAGCTGCTTTCTGCCTGCTGTCTTGCCTGTCTGCTCCCCTACGTGCTGCTCTGCTGAAACACCCTGTGTTATTACAGTCACTCTCAGCACCTGGCTGCAGGAGTGAATCAAAGTGTTGTGAAGGCAGCATATCAATTTGGGTTTGTGCCATGTAACAGTTACTTGGTGGCTAAGTGGGATCATTTCAAAGACACYTTTTCTTCCTTTTTCCCTATTTCTCTGTGCCCAGATCACTGCTTGAGCTGCCTTCCCCCTAAACACTACGTGCTCACCTTTTGTGACTGTCTAAACTGAAGAAACCTCTGCTCTTGTCAAAAGGATAAACTGAAGCAGTCACTTATCCCGGGCTGAGGAATTGCACACTGCAGGGCTCCAGCAGCACTGCCCACTTGCCACAGCCCCTCTCCCAGCTGGGGCAGCAGCTGTGGACCCTGCAGAGGGTGACTGAGCCCCAGATGTCACATCCCAGAACAACCAGGGGAACTCRAATAATCCAAACATAAATTTGGAGCTGCTGGTACTCAGAGAATGCCCCTAAGCACAGAAGAGGTGGGGTTCTGTGGTGGTTCACTTCAGGCTGTGCAGGAAGAGCTGTGTTCATAGATGGAATGGTTAGGCTTGGAAGGGACCTTAAAGATTAYTGAATTGCCTTCTTTTTTTCTTTTTCCCCTGCTCTGAGCTGTCTAGTTACAGATCTGCACACACCCCAGAAGTGAAATCTGCACTTCTCTCAGCCCATGATGTCTGCATGGAGACTACATGGATCTCACAAGTGCAGCAGTGCAGGTTTGCCTGCCAGCTAACAAGATTTTAGTCAATTCAGAAGACTGGAATGTCCCCGAACACAAGCCAAATTAATTCATATTTTAAAAGATTTCTGTCTACAATAACAGGAGTAAATGCCACATAAACCCCAGTCCTGCTCCCATCAGAGACAATGGGAATTAAGCCACTAACTTCAAAGAGCAGTGCTCTCTCTGTAGAGTGTATTTCATGCTTCTGCAGTCTTGGCTAGATTAGTGCAAATTAAACATTGGGTTAAGTTGCCAGAACCCATAAGCGCTCCATTAGGCTCTGGAGGATTTGGTTAATTTTAGTCAAATACTTACCTATTTTACAGAAGCCGTGCAAAATTCCTCCACTGGATGAGCCCACTGAGCCCTGGGTGAATGCCACTGATGAGTTTGGCCTCTCAGCTCCCTGCTCTGCATTTCTGCAGGGCTCAGAATGCAGCTTCATGCACCTTGTGGAATCTTGAGACACAACCATTTTATACCAGAGCACACCAAATCATTCCAGGAGGGCTGTAAACAAGGGGCTTTCACAAGTGCTGAGGGATCCAGTCCTGCAGTGACCCTGTGAGTGCCCCCCAGGCTCCCCTTGCCTGCAGGGCCAGCCTGGAAGGGGCTGCAGAGCCTCCTCCCCGAGCTGCTCACTGTCCTACATCCTGGGAGTGGCAAACTGCCCCAGGGAGCTGCGAGCTACATTTTTCAATCATCTCTGCTTTATGTTAAATACACTTACAAGCAGCCAAGTGGCATCCCCAGAGGGTCTTACTACGACAGAGGGATGTTAACAATATACTTCTTCTTTTTTTTTTTTCTTTCAAATGTGCTTCAACTATAGCCATCCCTGAATAATCTCCTTATTAGTGAGGAGGCCTTGAGTTTAGCWTCACAGACTGCAGAGATGGAGACCTGAGGTGTCATTTCCAAGCTCCATGGTGTGGGATTTTAGGGCCAGCCTGGACAAAGCCTTGCCTGATTTTCAAGCCTCATTTCCTCCCTGGGCACAGGGAATCCCATCACTGCTGTGTGGCTCTGCTCCCATCTGTCCAGGATGGACCTGTTAAGGGTTCTGACACCTGATGGGAAGCACCAGAGCTCATTTCCAGGTTTGCACAGTGGCTGGAACCACTGCCTTTGCAGTCCCTGCCAGGACTGCAGGGTGTTCATACAGATACAAACATCAGACCAATTAGTCACTTCTAAACTCATGACTCAGGCATTTGCTAAAAGCATGTGTTCAGATAAAGGTAATACAGAGCAAAAAATAATACAGCAACATCCTTTGGGAAGGCAGAAAAGGTCAAGCACAGTGCTGCTCTCTGCTGAAGAAGTGATACACAGAATTTGTATGTGGAAACTTGTCCACTCAAGCAGCTAATTGCCAGTGGGATGTCTTGCTGTACACATCTTCTGAGGTACTTTAATTATGCAAACACACCTTGTTGTCACACAGATATAAATAATGTTTAAGGCTCGTGTTCCTTTGATGTGCTGTGGGGATTATGTGGGGGCTTATTTCATTATGATTCCCCTTTGGGGAGAATATCATGTAATAAACAACACAGCACATCAGCAGAGGGTTTTTTTTTTGCAGGTGGGTTCCCTCCTCCCCCCACTTAAATTATTTTTAAAAAGCTTCTGGCTCTATTTCTGACTCCTCTTGAAAAATTGGGTACTTCAGCAAATTGCTCAGTTGACAAAAGGGAAAAAAATTGTTGTTTCAAAACAAACAATTATGATGACTTTGAAGCATAACATGGAATGTCTCATTGATTTTGTCCCAGAGGACTGGTGTAAAGAATGAATAACCAAATATGCAATGGAGCATGTAATATTAGTGCATGCACCATTTCTTGTGCAGTATTGTTTTAAATCCATTTGCTCACCTTTGCCCTCTATGATCTGCTATCAACAGGGGAAACACACACGAGCAATCTAAATACTTGATTGCTTGTGAGAGAAAAAATTTCTCCCCATTCAAAGATAAAGTGGCTGAGTAGTGGCAGGAAAATGCACCATTCCTTTCCCAGTCTCTAAGAGGAGCATTAGAGACAGAGATTATCATTTCATCCTGCGGTGCTTGAATTCCTGGCTGCAAGATTTCAGCATTTGTTGTTCTCCTGGAGTATAAACTTTACATTTRAGCTCTGATTAGACCATAGAACTGGAACCAAGAAGCATTTTCCCCTTTTCTGCTCCTTATATTCATAATGTTAAGTGCATTCTGAAGGGGCGTTGTGCAAAAGGCACTGGCAAAGCCCAATTCTGGAGGCAGCCACTCACACAACCCAGCATTCAGGAATTAGGACTTTTGAGTGTTAAAGCCAGAAAAGGGAGCAGTAAATGATCAATTGTAGCAAATGTTCTGCAGTCATTTCTTCAAACACGAGTGATGCAGTRTTTTGTCCCTGAGCTGAAATATCAATTCCCTATTAGGCTAGGAAAAAACCCAGTACAGCTGTTGTGCTACCTTTGGATATGGCTCTTGCCAAACAGATCAACTTATCTTCAGCCAAGGTGCTTGCTTCTGTGATGGACAATCTGTGTCCTCTAGGTTTCCTTTCAGCAAAGAAAATTTAAATTGCTCAAAAAAATGACATTATTCAGATGGCAAAAAAAAATCGTTGAAAACAATCAAACAGGTGCTGTCAGTCTGAAAGTTTGGTTCCTAATGGACTTGGAGCTGAAACCCTCTCACTCGTATTTCTCTCTCTAGGTATGTCTGAAATCAGYTTCCACTGCTGAAGTGGAACAGATAATTTATTGTCATGGGTTTGTCAGCATCTTTCCAGTGCTCAAACATTTCTGCATGTATTTCCACTCAGCCCCCTGCTCTGGGACTCTGATCCCTCTGTGGGTCAAGCCCCGGTCTCTGGGCTGCGCCCATCGAATCCATTTTTTGGGAGGATTCTGCTGAGTGACTGCAGACTCCTGCTCTGCCCCAAAGATTTAACCATGGTGTGTCTCAACCCCTGCCAGACAGAGTGGGAAACAGCATTTTTGTATGACAAAGCACACAAACATTAGAGAGCCAGACCATCCTGTCAGGCACTCAGGTTATGGGACATTGTCGCCTGAACCCTTTGGAAGATTTCAGCCTCTGTGTTTCCCTGGCTCTGGGTTCCTGCYTGCTCTCTACAGCTGAGCAGGGAAAATAACCATTTGCTGGAGAGTGACTTGCCAGTGCTGTTTTCAGAGGTGCAGACTGACAGCAGATATATCTATTCAGCTCTGCTGGGCAGCAGGGCTCAGCAGTGAGCTAAATTAGCCCACAACATGTTATTGTAGCCAGGCTTTCCAACAGCCTGCTCTAAGGATAACACACACACACACGGTGTATTCTGAGGAGAAAGAAGAAATTTCAGCACTTTTTTCTTCCTGGGTTGATTATTCCTCCAATATTCAGATCCTGCTCTGCAGCAATTAAACCACAGCACCTCATTCCATGCTCAAACYTACCTGTCCTTGCTTCCACAGGTTTACTTGGGCTTCTATAATGAATGAGAATGAAAAAACAAATCATAAATAAGACTGTGCAGCTCAGGAATACGCAAGACTGGTTGTTCAAAATAACTGTAATAAGTATTTGTAAAAATGTAGTAATTCAAGTGTATAAATGAGGGAAATTAAATGTCATGGTAAATTTGCATAAAACAATGTTTAAAGCAGAAATTGGAATAAATATAATACAGATAAGTAGTAATCCTCTTCCTACTTAACTAGGCCATTAGTAAAAATTTTCAAGGACAGACTACAAAATATCTTTTAAAATGGAAGGTCATATTAGAGACTAGAAAAGACTGATCCAGGAAAAAAAAGATCTGAGCCTAACTTTGCCTCCAGCTCTGCACCCTGAGTGCAGCATTTCCTTTTGGAAGCCTACCTGTCCTAGGAGTCACTACACCCTTAGACACAAGGGTGATATCCATTTGCTCTGGTCCTTTCTTCTTCCAGCTTATTGTTCTTCTTCAAGTTTATTGTTTTTTGGTTGTTTTTCTTTTTTTTTTTTTCCCCTCAACTAACATTCACTGTGGAACAGCATAAAATATTTGGCCATGGGTTTTTCTCTTTAAGAATGCAGCAGAAAAGACTTTGGAAATGGAAAGAAAATAAGCTATTCAGTTTGGTCCTTTGAAATTAAGCCACTTGCAATTCATAAAGAAGCTATTGGAGATGACACAGCTGACATTTTTGCCTTGTATAAAGCTGCAGAGATAGCTGCTTTACAAAGACAATCACTCCTAAGAGTGGGAGCATTATTAGGTTTTCTCTGCTGATCTTCAAGGTGTAAATGACAGGTAACTTAAATACCCTGCCAAGTGCAAAATTTCTTTGCAAAAAATCTCAAAAATACGATTTCCTGTTTTACATAAGACTTCACAATCCATATTATTTCTAATCCTCTAATGTGTATTCTTCTGTTTTCTCTACACCTGCAGGATTTCTCATGAGCAGTGCACATGGCTTTAAGTATTAAAAAAGTAAATGGTGTCTTGAATAGCAGAATTAAATTCAGAAGCATCCTGCACYGATAGAAAATCACCTCTAAAATATATTCCTGCAGGCAGTTGTGCTGCTAATTCCTGGCTACAGACAAATATCGATCTAATCCCAAAAGTAACAACTGTCAGGAGAGTGAGGGCTCTGCAACCCACATCGTGTCTCTGTAACTCTGACAAGGCAGCAGAAGAGCTCTCCAGCAGGGAACAGAATCATGCCTGTGTTTTCTGACATTCCCTTTGATTTTTTCCTGCCAGCCCTGTTGATCAGCAGGTGAGTGTTAATATAAACCTCCCAGCTGAAGCAGGCTCACAATCTCAGCCCTGTGGAGACAGATGGGGGAAGAGAGAGTGGCTCAGATGACTCAAATGTGCCTTTTTCTTCTCGTGGGGAGTCTCTTCAGGCATRAAGGATGACTCTGTGCCCTCTCCTTGTATGACAGTGGCCACAATGACAGAATTCAGGCCACACCAAACATGCATTTCTCAAACCAGCCCTTTGGCAGAGCACTGCTCTGCCCTGGGATCAGCGTGCTCACCTACAAGGAGGGCAGAAAGCAAGAACTGGTACTTCCATCTTGGCTGAGCTGTGCTTGGATCTGTTTCCCAGAGCAATTACCCAGGCTGCAAGGTGCCAAGGGGCTGTCACCAGGGTGTAGTCTGAATACAGGACTGTTTGATTAGGCAGCTGAGGTATCCCCTGGCTGAGGGATTTGTTTTCTGGAGCATCTAAAGCAAATCTGAGCCTGTCTGAAAGGAAGAATCTTCCCAGATGAGAGTAAGATGAGGAGGAAGGATATCCCACACCCTGTAACTTCAGGGGACTGTGAAGGCAGGACCTCAGGCTTCTTTTGAAGCCAGCAAAAACTTCAGAAGCAGCTGTGCTGGAGGCTCAGCTACACTTRTTGAGAAATCTCAGAAGCCAACCAGGGCACCTGCAAACCCAAAGTGGGCTGTGTAAATCTGCCTCTTGTCTCCCTGTGCCCACAGCACCAGGGCACAGAGGCACCTGCTTTGGGATCAAACCCATGAGAGGCTGCTGTGCTCTTTGAAGTTCCCCAGCAGATGGAAGTTCAAACGGAGTCAAGCACTGAGATCATCTCGTTTTGGAYGTAACACGAGGTGAAATTGAATCTTTCACATGGTAACACTTTCAATCACACCRGGAGCCCTGTCTGTGGCCGTGGCACTGATGGCACAGTGGGAACAGCTCTGGGAATTTTTCAGAGAAACTGCCAGGTCCAGGATTCCTTATTATTTCCCTGTGCTTCACTCAGTGAGATGTGCTGATTAACAAGGAGGTTTAGGACTTGAGGGAGAGGGATCAATAGCTTTTTAGTGAATACAAAGTGCTTTTTGTGACAACTTAGAATATAAAAAGCCCCAGGCTGTCCAGCTCTCACAGAGAGGGAGAGGAGCAAGACTCATCTCCTTGAAGGATGAAAAACTGCTGGCAGAATTCCATTTGTGTTTGACTCAGAGGTTGGACTGGGGCACTGTGCACCACTGGGCACAGGCAGAGCCCAGGGAATGGGACACTGGGCTGGAGGAGGCTCAGCTTTACTCAGCTCTGGCTGCTGCAGGGCTCCCCAGGCAGGCTCAGGGTGTTACTGAGCTCCACACCCTAAGTCAGGACCCAAACTGCTGGGAGGGAGCTCAGTGCCCAGACAGCAGCTCCAAGGCTTTGCCCAGCACAGCCAGGAGTGTGCAGGGGGTTTGGCAGCTGCAGCAGAGGCAGWGTGTGCACAGGACCAGCCTGGGGCAGCCTGGGTGCACAGGCACAGCTCCCAGACAGAAATGGGGCTCTCTGCAGCCACACTGCAGATTGCAATGATGCACTGGGTCGGTSTGGTGCTCTGCAGGAGTGTCTGACCTGCTTTACAAGTACCTCGTGCTGCACAGCAAATTCTGGGTAGCCCAACATGCTCTGGACCCAGTGAATCAGAGCGTGGATTTGATTTATGAATGAGATGTAGAAATGCTGCAGCCAGWGCCTGCCAGGAATACAGTGCTGTGGGGAGAGCTGGGTAAAAACAGTTTTGTTTTGTTCAAAAGGGCGTAATCCTCCTTACATAGACAGAATTCATTCCCCACAGGAATAAAGGAAGGAAACAAACTCAGGTTTTCCCTTCCTGGGTGAAGAGATATTAATTAAAATAGATTAATTTAATTAACAAGAGCYACATCTTCCTTAGGAGAATTTGAGCAGCATTCCCAAGTAGCTTGTGAGTCAGTAAAAACATGTTTGGCAAATAAAAAAAATTGAATCGCAGTGATAGATACTAAAAACAGAAAAATATCTTGTTATGAAAAAGAGAATTATTTGCACTTAAGCCCATCTGTTTCTTTTGCTCATGGAGTTTAGATTAAAGTAATTTACTTCTGTTTACTAATTAGGACTATTTATTACTGAYTTCATGCAATTTTGAGTTATAATTCTCACAGTACTTATTTTAATATGGTATCAGCACAAATAAAGGCTGACCATTGAGAATCTCTGGRAAACAGGGAGTAACATCAAATCCTGCTGCAAGTGGTGGCAGTTGCCATGCATTAGAGACACTCTCAGCAAGTTGTAGAATCAGAGGGTGTCAGCTGAATTCTTGTTGCTCAGAAATTGCCAAGCAGAGTGCACTGGGGAGAGCTAATCCAGCAATCAGAGCTGGGAGAGCAGACAGGAAACCTGAACATTCCTGCAAAGTTTGTTCCACAAGTACTAACAGCAAGTGGAGAAATATTTATCCCTGAAATCCAATTAGGAATTAGCAATTCAGCTGAAGACTGTGTAGAAATGAAAAAGATGATCAAATATTCACCAAATTGCTCTGATGAGTTTTGGAACAGAGCAATTACAGACAAGTGTTTCTTTATGGTTTCTTTAGGGTTTCTTTATGGTTTCACAACATTTYATGTGTGGAAAGCAGAGAGGAAAACAAACACTCAGCTGGGAGAAATCTTTTAGCAGCATTAGAGGAGTTTGAGCCATACCTGCACTGTGATGCTTCTCAGAGTTGTGACAAGTTAATTGATGGATAATAAAAAACAAYCTCCCACACTTCTATGAGGAGCCTGGACACAATGAGTTAGGGGGAAGTGACATCACCAAAGTGCACAGACAGAAAAATTATAAAATAATCTTTAAAGCATTTTTTCCCAAATTTTCCGTCTCCTGGTGCCCAACAAAAAGTTATCTCATTGAGGGAGGCACACCAAGGGAAGCCAAGAAAACTCAGCTTTTCAATGGAGCATGAACCCTGGCCTGAGAAAAAAAAGAGAGGTGCAGTTAAAAGAACACAACACTACATAAGCTGAGATACAAAAAAACCCCAAAAACATACACACA
>CADDXX010000880.1:76351-123020 GCA_902810485.1 Alauda arvensis | reverse complement strand
AACAAAATATTTGTGAACCAAATTATTATTTTTATTAAATCCTGTTACTAGCACTAACTGGTCATCAAATGAGGATCAAATTTCCTAAAATCTGTTGGGTTTTAGGTGAAGAAAAGTCTTTAAGCTTTTAAAAATAAGTAAAGGAGCAGTAAATAATGGAAATTAGAATATTTTTTTTTGTCCACAGTTACATTTTATAAAAATTCTAGTTCTGAATGGGACTTAAATGAGCCATTTCTTATTGTCAGTATGTCATTAGCATCATCCTAATCATTCCCCCCTAATCTCATCTGATTCTAGGGGGACTTTTTCCTCTGGAGTAATTGCAAGTCTCATTTCACCAAGTGGAAACACTGATTCAGGACAGACTGTTATCCTACAGCCCTCCAAATAACTCTTGCATCATTTCTTTTTTAATCAGGCTTAGCTTGAACAAATATCCTTGTTTATAGAAATGCATGTACATAACCTCTACAAATGACTAAACAAGATGCTTGCTAGAGGCACAATTACCACTATTAAATAAACAGCTATTTTCTGTGGTGTCCTTTAAAGAGAGAGAGCTGGTGTCATTTGTCACCAAACCTGTTACAGCCTAGAATTTTTTTTTTTTTTAACAATTGTTTTTTAATCTCAAATAGAACTGGTGATCTGCAGGTATTAATCTCAGCATTGAAGAACATCACCCTGCAAGGTAAGAAGGCAGAARAATGCATTTTGGTCAGGTGGTGAGYGTGTGGAAGCTCTGAGGTGGCTCKTACCCAGCACACAACMTGGGGAGTGAGGATTCCTAACTGGCCTTGCAGGAGGACATCAGCATTCAGAAATGTGTGACAGTGCCACAGGAATTCAGGGAGTAAGGAGCCGAGTGGGTTAGATTAGAACTTGGAGGAAATCTCAGAGAAACCCCGTGGAGAATTTAGATCCAAAAGCTGTCCTGGAGAGGGACCCTACAGAAAATGTGACATCAGGCAGGGGGAGCAGATTGAAGAAGAACCCACACCCAGCACCTCATTTCCATCTCACTGGCCTTGTGCTGAGCAGGTTTCAAGCTCCCTGAAGAAACCAAGGGATTGCAGATTTGTGGCTGCAGCAATCCCCAGAACAGGTGTTGTTGTAATTCCCCCAAGATGCTGTTTCCGCTTACCCCAGGATATGGAAGGCTGAGATATCCCTCTGACCTTTACCCCTTTCCCCTATCCCATTGGCCCTGGGCCAGACAGCCCACAAGAAGATAAGACCTATATAAGTCCCTGTATTTCCTTGACTCTGTCTCTTTCCATGTGGACCCTCCACGAATAAAGATCTTCAAACATCACGGAAGGAGCCTCTTCTTGTAATCCCCAGTCCTATCCCTGAGATATCTTCCCCCTGGGCCCCGTGGGGAATCTGAGCTGGCCTTGAGTCTCTGGGGGGTTGCAGGGGGTAATAGTCTCAAGGTGTCATGACACACTTCCCAAAACTGACCTTCCCAATGCAAACCCTCTGTCCAGGTGATTTCACACAGTAGCCCCACACCTGCCCTCACTGAGCACTGCAGGGCTCCCCAAGAACTGGCATCTCCCCACGGGAAACCATGAGCCAGGTGCTCCCTGTTAGCAAAAGAGAACAGAAAAATGTGAGATTTTATGGCAAAAATTCCTGACCACATGCAAGTTTTATCCAAGGACACACTTCCTGTGAAGGAAGGGCATTCTCAGGCAGTTTCCACACGGTGCTGTGTGGGTTAACTGAAAACTGAGTGAGAATGACTTCAGTGCTGCTTGAGTCAACCTCAGCTGACAGTGTGAGCTCCCAAGCACTCACCCAAGCGCACTTTCAACCAGTCTGCACACAGCAGAGCTTTTCTGATTGAAGCACTGAGCATGTTGCTTTGTAGATGAGGTACAATAAKGAGTTAAAAAAACTCCATTGATCAGCTTCACTGAGAGTCCCACGTGCCTTTAAAGAGCTTCTCCTTGTAGTGACTGCTTCCCCCTCCTAAAGGATGCTGGAGCTCTGATCCTGAGACAGCCTTTGCTCATGGTGACACAGGGACTTGTTTTGAACCATGGAGGTGGGGGTGTGAGCCTTCTGACAGCACCTTGACATGGTCTCCACACTGAATTTCTACCAAACACTTTCTAACTACAAAAGTAGCRGTCCCTGCTCTCCTGACATCCTGTTGAACATCTGTTTTCCAGTCTGGACAGAGGCTGTCAAATCCCAGCTCGTTTGCTTTGGGGCTGTTTTTGTCTGGTCTCTCCACACAGGATGAAGAACCTTCACTAYTTCAGCTATGGCACACAAGCCAGAGACCCCTTTGATTTCACAGTATATCTGAACATTTCCATTTTATGGATAAGAGGCTTTGAATGTACAGCATGATCTTCTTGCCTTAGGAAGAGCTTGTTCTGCTATGGCTTTGACCATGAGATGAGTCCTATTGCCAGAGAAGATGGATTTTTCAGGTGGTTGCTTCCTGAGGGGCAGAGTCAGAACCCTGTGGTTAACTGGAGTGATTTTGTCATTCCATACCAGGAATGCAAGGAAATGTTAGTGCCCACAATCAAGTGGGCAAGTCTGTACCTGGCAGCTTTTTCCAGTTTTTTACTTTTATCCAATCCTTTAGGCATTTCTATGCACTTGATGTGGCAAAGGGCAGGAARAGTTGTAAATTGGATTTAAGTACAAACAGGGGTTTAAACTCCTCTCCCACTCAGGAGCAAAACCTTCAGCAGACTCATGACATGATTTGCCAAAGGCCATCCAATGATTCAGCTGCAGAACCTGCCATTCCAACAGCAAAGCCAAAATTTAGCTTCTGCTTCAAATTGCAGTGGCTACAGGACTCTCTTGAAGGCAGAGCCAGCCCACCTGCAATTAACTGCAAACACTGATGTGGACAGAGAAGGCATTCACAGAGCCTCATCATTAAAATCCAAGAGAATTATCAGTCTCTCATTAGTCTTTAAACCTATTGTCCCCTATGTATTTCATGATTTTGTTTTGTTTTTTTCCTTGAATGGAACATTCAAGGAAGACTGTATAAGAAAATTGGCAGYATTCAGCATAAATACTCAAGACATTGAACTGGTTTGGGTTGGAAGAGACTTTAAAGATAATTTTATCCCACCTCCTGCCATGGGCAGGGACACCTCCCAGTGTCCCAGGCTGCTCCAAGCCCCAGTGTCCAACCTGGCCTTGGGCACTGCCAGGGATSCAGGGGCAGCCCCAGCTGCTCTGGGCACCCTGTGCCAGGGGCTCACACCCTCACAGGGAACAAGTTCTGAACCAAATTGTTTCAGCAAATACTTTAATGGGAAAGGTGAAAAGACAAAAATATGTTGGTACAAAACTGATACGTTTTTGGGTGGGGAGGGAGGAACACTGATGGTCCCACCTTTCAGTGTCCATGAGGGGTTTTGACGTCCCTGTCTCTGCTCCTTTTAGTAAAGGCATTCCAGGCAAGTTCCAGGCAACTTTACATGTTCCCTGGTTTCCTTGGCACATTCCAGTGGCTGTTCTGGGTTAGAACTGTGTCTAACTCAGTATTCCAGCTTTGATGGACATTTAAGAAAAATACACAGTGATGTTCCTCCAACACACTTTCCAGCTGCAGGAAACTACAAGTTGTATTGAGTCCTAACATAAAGGGGTTTGTCTAGATGTTCTTTAAACCCCATTAGAATTCTATTTTGCAGCAATGAGTTCCAGAGTTTAATCAATCTGCTTTTGTGACAAAGGGTTGTTATTGTTGCATTTGGTTTTTTTTTAACTCCTACCATTGGATAATTCCATTTGATACTGACGACTTCTTCTTATGATAAAATAAATGCCAATTTTTGGTTCCCTCTCAAAAACCACTCAGAATTTCATCATTGTCTTCATTGTATTCTGGTGTCAGGGTGTTTTTCCTGGGCTGAAATTATTAATTTATTTCACCTCTCCTTGGACACAAGGCATGGAGTTCTCTGTCAGCCATGTCTGTACCTGCAGTTCTATTTTAGCCTTCCTGGGATGGGTAACAAAGTGTACTGAGGATGGAAACAGGCCTTTCTTCTTGATCAGCCAGAGGGGGCTTTGTCCCCAACTGAACCCTTGCAAAGTAGAACAAAAGTCAATCTGGCCATTTCATTTCAATGCCTTCAAAGGGATGGATTTCACCAGCAYTTTGAAAATGTGTTTCCTAAGCTTTGAGAAATCTGCTAAGAACCCTTGAAATGCATTACCTTGAGAAAAGGCAGCATCTCACAGGATCAGGCTGTGAAATGTTATCTRCATCCAGTTACAATGACCCTTTTATTTCACTGCCTTTAGACTTAGAGGAAAACAAAACAGAACCCTGGAGAGTTAATATTTTCARAACCAGCCCCAGTTGAAGACAATCAGTGCAGCTTTTGATAAAACTGATCAAAGGACAATTCTTGACAGCTTGGAAACATGAAATGCTATTACTTGCCCTCTTTTAGTTTTGCTCTTTCTTCTCAGAAGACCAGTATTTGTTTTGCATAGTTGCAAACATTATTTCTGTGGTGTTTAACTTTTGCACAGGAGCCYTCCTTTCATTACACCAGAGTAAAAGCAGTGTGAGATTAGCAAGGGGTTCTTTGTCTTCTACTGTAGTAAAACCTTTTTCGTAATTTATCTTTCTTTTCTTTCTCTCTCTTTTACCTCTTGGCCACAATTTGCACATTAGCATCTTCTCCYATTGTCTTTACATTGGATGAGAATCCCCTTAAAATATTCCCACAGAGCTGCTATTTCTCCTCTTTTCATTATTTCAAATGGAAAGTGGTTAAGATAATGTATTTGGCATCAGACTTACAGAGGAAAAGGAGGAAAAGAAARGAAATAGGGGAAAAAAGGCACGGTGAATTGCTGTGATCATCTCAAGGACAGTTTGTGTTGGGGCACCAAGGCCAGGGGAAGAGGGCAAATTCCTGATCCCTTTTAAATTGTGGTACTAATCAAGGGATCTAGAGGTCCCTGCAGACAAGTGACCAGGAGCAGCTTAAAACAGCTTCCCCTTAGGCTGAGTACAAAAGCTGCAGGGTCTRTGTCTTAACTCCCTGCCCTCTCACAGGAGGGGATGTGTCATTTGGCCATCTGACCCTCCAGAAAGGCCCACAGGATTCTAATCTCTCTTTCATAATCTCTAATTAGTCACCTCTCTCAGCACCTCTCCTGCCATTTGAAATCAGGATGCTTTGCAGATATTGGCATGGAGATTAAACCAAGCATTCAGCTGGCAGCAGTCCACAGGCAGTGTAAAAAGCTTTTTGGGCACAGTTTCTGCTCTAAGACCAATGAAAAACTACAGGAAGTCTGAAGATCTCAGTGTCTAATCTTCCTCTATATTCAAGGATGCTGAGGCTGTAAAGCACAATGCAGCCCCTCTAATCCCTGTAAAMCAAAAGYTGACATAACTAATACAGAAATGCTTAACTGAGGGACCAGCTAATGGAGGTAATTTCTAGTCCATCAGATCTTTATATTAGTTATTGCCCTCAGTTTCGTTTAGAATTGCTTTTTAAGCTTCCCTATTTAARTTAGTAGCTTTAAAATGCAAGTTTCTGCATTCTCAATTCATTGCTTCTTATKGAGCATTTGGGGCATAAAGAAGTAGCATTATCTCCTCATTTTCTTTCAGAACAGGGAGCAAAAATACCTTGCAGATTGTTTTTYGTTCACAGTGAGGACCTGAAAAAGCCAGGAAGACCTTTCTGCTCCCCAGTTTCCCCATCTGTGCAATGGAGTTGAAAGCCTTCCCTTTCCCACCTGGAATACTGTGCTTAGACCAGCTGCTGGTTGGTGCCTGGTTTCAAGAGGAAAAAAAAATATTCCAAATACCAAACATAATCATTCATGAACATGAATTCCCTGGGCAACACATCTGTGAAAGCTCTTTAGGTAACATCCTGCCTCTGCACACATTGACAGAGGGCCTGACTGGGCACATTTCCTACACAAATGCTATTTRTTTGTTTGGTTTTGGCAAGGAGCTGTCTCTGCTTACACCTCAAAGGGATGCAAGTCATAGTTCTGACTGACTGGGGGAAAGCCATCAGTGGCAGTGGCATCCTGAGAAAAAATCTTCCTTTACCAAGGAAAAGGGCAGGTCTACCTGGCAGGCAGTGTGTTCTCCCCAGGGCCAAGGATGTGGAGAACTGTGCAAGAATTCATTTTCATTTTTCTTACAATTTTACAATGTTTTTAAATGATTGATTTTTTTTTATTTTTCTATTGGAACTGTCTTTTTCCATTAAAAATGCATTTTGGCAGCACTGTACCTTTCACTTGGAAAGCTTTCCACATGAAAAATCTCAGAGGAGTGTAAGGTGACAAATGCTGTACATTTTGTGTGAGATACAGGGTGATTTCATGGCCAGCAATACCAGGGAAGGGTGCTTTTCTAACAGAGTATTTGGTTATTTATAATAATAACTGTGTGCTTGAGCACWTCCCATTTCCAGCATGCAAGGATGTGTGGATTCACTCCCCATACATTGTTCCCAWAGAAATACCATGCTTTGGAGGAAAAGGAATGAGCTCTTTTGGTGACCTGTCAGAAAGAGCTAAAATGGGCCTTCACAAAKCTGGGACAAGCATCTGTTTGGGTTTAGTCCTGCTGAGTTCCCTTTTGTACATTGGAGACAACTGGAAAATATTATCCAAGGAAGACCCAAAAAGGACTTGAACTCAAATAAATTACACTAGGTCCAGTTTCTGTACCCACATGCTGGAAAAAATACAGCATAGCAGGGGCCCAGGATTCCAAGTGTTTGGGGCTTTTTCCTTAAAAAGGATCTTTTAAGCCATTTCCACAATTTTCTTGCCCCAAATCTGTAGAATTATAAAGAGCTTCCCACTGACATTGGTGGGACCTGGATCAAACTCTGAGAGTTCTGCCTTTGCAAAGGAGGTTGTCATTTCAAGGCAATTAATTTACAAAATTAATGGATTTAGATGTAATTTTCTCCCTTTTAAAACAGATTATTCCTATGGACCTATGTGTTTTCATTTCCTACCAGAGTCACCAAAATGGATTAGACTCTATTTGCCTTCTACTGTACCTGGCATTTGAACAAATCCCATCTTAATTCCTTTCTTACTTTAATAGTGGCCTTGGCAATTAGATTGATAGCCTACCTCCACTCTGGCATTTAAAGTCCCTTAGTATGAGACAAAAAATAACAACAAACAACCCTTCCTTCCTGTTCCTCCCTTACCATTCTATAAACTCTACCATTCAATAACCTTCATGACATAATGCAGCAATGTAGACCCAAAAAGGACTATTTCATTCTGCAGATACTCAGTGGAACACAGAGAGTGGGAAGGCAACTTCATTACATGCAAGTCRACATACTTTTGATGTTGTGCTTAAAAACCAGTGGTGTCTTCATTTGCCATGCACATCTTTATCCATCCTGTGGGCTGTACATTGCTCTAATTATTCTGTTTGCTCCAAACACTGCCCATACATCACATTGTGTTCTCTGGGGACCAAGCTCAGGAAGCAAGAACTTAAATTTACCTGCTACAATTTTCAGGGAGGCTCAGGACACTTTCAGTTTATCTCTGTGGCCAAGGAACAAATAGTTCTTCCATTTTTTAACCCTTCTGCCAACATCCTCCTRAACATTATCTCTGCCTTGCCAGCTGTCAGCCTCATTCCAAACCCCTCATGTGCAGCAGTCTCTCTCTTGCCGGTGTAAAACCCAAACCCCCTCCCCAGCTTCCCAGGAGCTGCTGCCCTTTAGCATCAGCCCTCTTAATGCTTGCTCCTCTTGCCCTTCCTGCAACCTCCATGGTTTCGAAGGCTGTTTCTCAGTGGAAGTGCCATTTTTGTGTAATCATTGGTTTAATCCCTTTAAGAGTCTGCAATCTCCTCCCTGGATAGGTATTGAACATCTCTGTGAAAAAGTCAGATTTTCAGATCCACTTTCCCTCTCTAATCTATAGCTGTTAAAGACATTCACTGCTTTGCCTTTCAGCCTCATGCTTTTCTCAGACCAGAAATTGATGGAGCTGGCCTCTTCTATTTTTTACTTCTCCTGAGCATTGACTTTTTCTGATAAGGCTGGCTCTCCTCACTAACCCAGGAGGTTGCATAGTCCTGTTACCCAGGTAAAGTCTAATCCTTCTCCTTTTGTGCAGCCCTAACTATTAGATTTGTAGCTGATTTAAGCCTGTACAGTTCCACTGAAGGTGAGTCYCTGCATTGGAAAAGTGTCTGTGCTTCCCTGCTGTCAAGAGGAGTTTGGATGGATAAGGCTTGGGGGGAAAGAATKAGAGACCCATCTTTTAGACATTTTAGTAACCAGGCAAAGAATTCATTTGCTAAACTGCTTGTGACAGGAAAAGGTGTGCTGAGATTGACTTTCAGAGATCATTTTTGTTTCAACTACATGTATTGGKTTTTTTGGACTCATTTTCAGTGAATGCCCCAAATGCATGAGCTTTACTCAATACCAGTACTAATAAAATGTGATATCAAGTTAAAATATTCATATTCCCCCAAAGTAAAAGCTGGGCTGCACACCTGATCACAGTCTACACAATACCTGGTGATTTGTTAAATCACCAGTCCAGAAGCAGAACTTGGACTGTGCTTAATTTAATCACTCCCATTGTCCAATTGTACTGGTGTTTAACTCTGCCCTAAAACACCAGGATTGTGTTTTTCAGTGGAGCATAACAACCTGCTTGCCCCTATAACACCTTTGGTCACTGCTATAAGCTCAAGGACTTTGTGTGAGTTACTTCCAGCGTGGATCTTTGAGACTAAAATCAAGTTAGAAGGGTGTAATTAATCAGTGCTTCAYACACCCAGTTCCAGACACTCACAATAAGCTATTTATAGATGGCAAAACACAAAAGATGAGGAAAAAGACACTGGCATGTCTATGGGGTGCTCRTGGATATTTCAAGCAAAACAAGGGTAAAAGTGATTATGCCAATGACTTATAAGATAGCTAATTTTGGTTCAATTCCTCTCATAAATCATAAGGACTTTGCTGGATAATTTCTCTAAGGAGAATGAACTCCTGGCATGACATAGTCCTTCCATGATATTTGCTAATACTCTTCTCTGTCAAACTGTGAAGTTAAATGTTTTCATTGTTGAGCTAAAGAAGCTTAACATTAAAAACTTATGGCTTTAATACTGAGATTTACTTCTAGAATTCTTTTGAAATGCAATATCTCCAGGTACTTTATGAAAAGGCTAGGCTCCATTTTCAATAGCTGTTGCTGAGTTTTTATCTGTATTCATCCTCCAGAATGTGCCATTATAAATAATTAATCAATCAGCATCTGCTCTGCTCACAAAACACTTACATCTCAAAACTGACTGTTGGCCTGGTTCTGAAGAGGCTGAGAACTTTGCTTGTGGCTTCTGTGAGAAGAGKATGGAGCCCTCAGCTCAGTCCCCAGCTCAGCCTCAGGCAGGGTGTGCAGGCACTGACCTCACCAGAGGAACCTGCAGCTGGGGCTGGAGTCAAAGTGCCACTTCAGAAGGAGGTTTCTAAGCTGTGTGTGCTGCTTGGAAACATAAATTTATACATTTGTAAATAGAAATGTCAGGGAAATGGGTTGAGGAGCAATTCAGAGCAGTCTCAGCCTGAGTCCTCCTGTGACAGCCTCAAGCTGTCCTTCCCCTGGCTGGGGCACAGTGGGGGCAAAGCAATGGCACCCCTGTGACACAGCCCTGTGCCCAAGCCCACCCAGCATGCCTGGGTGAACACTAATCACACATCTGACTCCTTTGCCTTTGATGCAGTTGCAGCAAAGCACAATTACCAAATTTCCAGGAGCCAATARAATTTAATAAAATGTCCTGTACCAACTCTGGCCTCTTTCCTGTCTCTTTGATGCCTTTTTAGCCACTTATTTAGACATTCTGTCTTTGCASTCCAAGTGAAGTTAAACATCCTCTAAAACACAGATGGTTTTTACATTCTGTTGTGGGACAAAAAAAGAAAAAAGAAAAAGAAAACCCAGCAGAAATGGTGACTGCACTTGATTGGCTGATGCAGTGGAAAACAGCACAGCCTCTGTTGAGCCCAGCTCTCCTGGACATGTCAAGGCCATAAGAGAGCCATGTGACATTGTGCAGCAGTGCCTAAACCAACCTTGAAAGGGTTTTCCACAGAGATAACAAAACRTGAAGAATATGAGAGTGGCCAGAACTTCCCTTGTTGCCATTTTCCCCACAGTTATGCAATTTTCTTTACTTAGATTTTCCCCCTTTCAGTGTTCTGCCAAGCCCCATCTGCCACACTGCCATCACTCTCAGGGAAATCATTTTGCCTGTTTTTGCAGAGTTCATATAATTTTCAAGAAAACACTAGCATTGCATTGACCTGATTGCAAGATTCACTGTATCCTGGTGAGTCAAAAAGCAGAGGATTCTTCAATTCATGGGATTCTTCAATATAGAATATGGTAGTGGGAATGTCAGATTTTGAGTGGGTTTTTTAAAATTTTTTAGGCTGAAGATGGCATGATTGGTTTTATATAAAAAAGAAGGAAGAAAGATGTTTTAATTTCTTACATGATGCAGCCAAGTTTGGGAAGTTAAAGGCACAGGTAGCACAGAATGCCTTTCTCTCTCACTTTGTCATCTGCCAAAGCCTTGTTCTGGATTACATTAGGAACTGTTATTTGGCTTGATTAGCATTCTTCTAAACACTGTTTAACTTTGCCCCTTCTCTACTCTTCATTATTGCCCAAAAAWCCTACTTTGAAGTGAACACAAGGAATCTTCTGTTTTCAACAGTTCCACTTTCAAAAAAACCCCGCTACTTTCATCACTTACTCAGCAGCAACTAATGCCCAACTTTGGAATTTATATGGGCAGGAGCTTTGGAACCAAGACTACTGCAAAGACATTGCACATTCCTTATCATTATGCCCCTCATTTTGCTAGTTAGTCACATATTTAATGGCAGCAGGGATCTCTTCAGAATTGYCTTTGCTTATTTAGCTTTGTGCAAGATACTGCATGATCATTATTCAGGGTTGTAAATAATTCCTAATTACATCTCAAGGGGGCCATTTTGCCTACCTAATTCTTGAAGAAACTACTCTCTTCTGTTTATACAAGCTTGGGCCATATATTTAATCTGTGATGGTACAAGCATGTTCCTGTGCAGGAACATCTCATAGGGGGACTGCTCCTGTTCTCACATGGCTCACCTGCACAAGAACATGGGGAATGATGCTATGGGTATGATGGGTTCTATCCTTTACCAAAAAAAAAGAATTAAAAAATGATTTTTGCCTTCAGCACATAATGCTCTCAACAAAGAACATGTGGTTAATGAACAAAAGCCTTTTACTTTTTCCCTTTAACTCAGGCTGTCACTATTTTCATGTTTATTTGCCAGATGCATCCCAGCTGCTAATTAAGCTTGAACAAATTAAGGTGAATTGAATCTTGCCTGAGCATCTGCTGTTCTCCTATTAGTATGGCAGGCAATGAAAAGAAGATGATGCTACATCTTTAAAAAGGCCATTTATACTTAAAATGACTTCTTACTATACACTAATAGAAGATGTTTTTATCACAACAAAGACTGTGTAAGTTATAAAATAGGTTGTAGGAYGAGGCAGTGAGTTGACCTGTATTACAGTTCCAGCAGTTTCCTTGGTAGATGCTCATAATATGCAAAACTAAGAATAAAGTTTTAAATGATGTTCAGAGATGAGGAAAGAGCCAGGTGTCAAACACTCTGCAAGCTGAGGGGCTTGATCAGGAGGGATGAAGGTGTAGCTTCAATTCCCCTCTGTTTTTGGCAAATCTCCCAATAAGTAAAAAGAAAAAACAAGGTAGAGCCAGCATTCTTCTGTGGGGTTTCTTTCTTAGAGAAAGGAAATGTCTTTTGGGCACATGTGTCAAAACAGCCTCTGTGCAGGGCTTAGAGTGGGAGGTGGAACAAAATGTTTGATGGGGTCTGTCTGTGCCAAACACACAGGAACTGCTTAAGAAGCTTTAGGGTCCTGGTTCCTGTAAAACCAAAGTTAATAGAGTTAAAAAAAAGAACACAATATTAAAAATAGTTATGAAAGGGAAGCAAAAAGTAAGTCATTTTGATCTTGGAGACCTTTTAAGGTTATTTTAGATGCAAAGAAAATCTCTTCATAAAAGAAATGTAAAAATGATTAAAACTCTGCCTTGAGAAGGTGCAGAGTTTCCTTTTACACAATTTGTAGCAAGTCCTGAAAGCGATAAAATCTTGAATATTAGATGTGCATCCTTTAGGGCTTTCATTTCATTTYTATACTGAAAAAAGGCTAATACAAGTTCACAGCAATCAGAAATTGTGATAATTGCCACTACGAAAATTCTCTGCAAAAAGTTGGTGCTGTCTTACAGAAAAGTTAGTGAAAATTCATCAGAGTTAATAAATTTCCTCCTGGCACAAGGGACAGTTGGAAAGGGAAGTTTATAAATRCAAGTGTGCAGAAGGCAGAAGCACAGCTCCTCAGCTGTAAGCATGATCCATGTGAGTTTGTAAATGCTGGATTGTGGCAATTAAAGCTAAGGATGCACGATGGTAAAASTGCTGAAATAATGCCTCTTGCTCCAAGCCTTCCCACAGGAAGACACTGTGGAAGCAAAATCTAACWGGCTTTAGATATCCAATAATTAATATTCTTTTGCTTAACACCAAATGAGAGCCATGGAAGCATTTCCTGTCCAAAGATGATTAAGTATTAATGCCTATTGAGCTAAAGAACAAAACAAGAGGTATTGATCCAAAATTRGGCAAATGTGTTTGTTTTATTCAGCCTACCCGAATTTTGCCAGTTCTTAATGGTAAACTCAGCACCATGAGAAGAGTAGTTAATGATAAGGCTCTGGAGATCTTAATGATGCTTGGTTTGCTGGGAGAATTACCTGAAACACATTTATGTACTTGGATAAATTAATCTTCATCACTAAATTCTGTCTAAGCAGAATAAACCAGGGAAATGGCTTTAGKATGCATGGTGAGGGGAATCTTAAATATAGGCTGCAGGACTTGAATATTCCACCTGTGCTTGAATAAAATATAAATATTCCATCACCTTGGAATCCTCCATTTTTTCCACCAGGTAAAACCCAGTGAAAAGCTGGTTGTTTTTCTCTTTTCCAAAAAGAAATTCTGAATTGAAATAAGCACAAAAAAGAATACCTGGTCAAAGCTTCCCATTTGCTGTTGAGTCAAGTTTCATTAATTCTTTCTTGTAATTTGTTTTTAAAGTTTATTCAGARTGAATCTGACCATCATCAATTAAGCCATGCAGAATTCCCTGAGAAGGCTTCAGGATCCTTTCTTGGCATTATTTGTGTTGAACCACACAAATGACAAAGACAAGAGCAGCAAGACATCAGTGTGACAAACAGGAGACAAAGAASAGTACAGAACCCAGAGGTCTGGCTGCAAATGAGCAACACAGAATTAATGCATTTTGGATGTTAAATTTCAAATTTTAAGCTATTCATTAATTAATGAATAATTCATAATTCACACTTCATAACTACGATGAATAATAATTACACATAAAATGGAAAGTGCAGGAAAAGAGATAACAATTGATATTGAAGAGATAACAATTGATATGAGTTGATGAGATGGGAAATATTCAACATCCTCCTTACTGAGCAGCTAATCTCTAAATTATAACTTCTTTATGGCTTTCTCAAAAACAAAGCACATTTTCCTCTCACACTTCAGTGTTTTAATAAGACAGAGACTCTTCATACCTGCCTTCCTCATGGACCAGTCCTGGCTGAAAGGCAGCATTTGTGTGTGAAATCAAAGCTGGAAAAGAAAGAATTTAAATCCACAACAGAATAAAAGACACTGTTATTGTAGAAGCTTTATTGTCAGATGAAAGAAAGAAGATAAGCCAGTGTAGGAGAGGAAAAGCCTTGTGCAGTTAAAGTTATATGTATGGAAYGATATCAGGGCAAGGATTCCTGGAAGATCTGTACAATGGAGTGCTACAGAGMAATCTGCATGAGACTTCAATGAGTGCAGGATGATTTGTCATGATCCTTTTTAGAGTAACACAATACAAGAGGGGCCATCCTACCCTCCTGCCAAGGTAAAGTCAGCCTGAAGGCATCAAACTCACCTTAAAGTCTGCAGTAATGCAGGTTTCACCACATCAACCAGTGCTGCTTATCCACCCTGATCATAAGCCCAACTAAAGTTTTACTCTTCAGTGAAATTTATGTGAGTGTTTTCTTATTTGTCTGCCATAACACAGAGAATAGCTCAGAGTGAACTTTTGAGGGCAGCTATCAAAGAGACTTCAGAGGAAGTCCAGCTGAGATAGAATAATTACACTTGARGGGAAAAAAATTGCTAGAACATTACTGTGTGTTAGAAAAATTATAGCAAAAGTTAAAACTGGTAACTCTGGGGAATTAATTTAGTAATGGGGAACTCATCCAGGCTCAGACTTTTGGATGCTTTGCTGGATTGGGCTCTTCAGAGCTACCAGAATCTCTTGGATGTCTTCAGGTTGTGTTCKGAGCCTCACAGAGGAGATCTGGGCATGACAGAAATGTAAATGGCAAAAAGGCAATTATTTCCCAACACTTTCTAGATTTCACATACACAAGAAGGGACAAAATGTAGAACTAAAGAACTAAGAATTAAAGATACTAAACTAAGCAGGACAAAGTTCAGAATAGTGTCTGAAGCATTGAGAGAAATTCAGCAGGATGCAGAGATGGAGATGAGGCAGGCAGTAAATGGAARTGTTGTCAGATAATATAATTTAATTTATCCCCAAAAGGTGTATGCATCATCTCTGAAAAAAGTCTACACCAGATGAGGTATGACATCCCCAAAGGCTCTGTGTGGAGTTTAAAAGGGCAGCCAGGGTGGATGACATGCAGAAGCAATTCTGGGAAACAATCAGGCATCCCTTGACCTGTGTTATCCCTCCTATCCCTTACAGCAGCCTCAGGTCCCTCTGGCTKCTCCTGTAACAATCCATTTAAAAATAAAGATATTGCTCTTTATTCTTATTTCTCAATGGCCTTATTTGTATCTTACTYTTACATTCTCTGTCAGTTTTGATAATCTGCTTTAGCAGCCTTGTATTCAGCTGGTTTACACTTTTATTCTGCCTGGCTTTCAATGTTCTACAAAACAAGCAAGCCAATACAACAAGCAATATGAACTAAGGTAAAGTTAGGACCAGCAGTAACTTGTAGGAACAAAAACTTATTTATTCTASCATTTTTTTCACCACAGTGAGGATGTGTATTTCAGTAATCAGAGATGAATGAGAGTCAGGCTGTACTCACAGTCTGGGTCTGTCACTGGGACTTGTGTGTCACTGGGACTGTGAGGCTGCTGGGTACAGCCACCTGTGAAAAGGAAAATAATGTTCYTTTGCCTGTTTTGAGACATAATAACAGTTTGTAAAGCATTTTGCTACTCTTCAATGAAGGATGAGATATTAAGATAAAAAGTGACTGTTGAATGTCACCACCAAGTCCAAGACTCCAAGCAGCTCCCTATCCACATCCACCAGATTCAGCAATGGGACTTGCATGTGTCCATTTCTTTGTTAACTCCAGGGAAAGTCTTGGCACTGTCACTGTGTTGAAGACCTTTGTCAGAGTCCCTTCTTCCCCTGTGGCAGCTGCACTGCAAGGCTGTGGCTCCTTTGCTCAGCCCTGCCTTTGCCTGATGAACCACACACACACTGGACTTCCCCAGCTTCCTCCCAGGAGCATCCCAGAGAGCTCAGCTGGCAAGTGGTGTCATTGTGGGGCTGCCAGTCACTGCTGGACAAAAGACTTGGAAGGCCACTTCAGGGGGAAGAGAATCCTCCCAATTTCTCCTCCCAGTTTCACGTCATGCTGTGGCTGGGGGTGGGTAAGGGCAGTAAAAGCAGTTATGTCTTTCCTGCCAATGGGTCTCACAACTGCTACTACGTTTGGTTTATCTAGGAATTCTTTTTWCCATACCCTTCCTAAAGGCTGGGTCCTTAAATGCAGTGTTTGTTTTTCCTTGAAACTGGCTTTAGGTGTAGACAAAGTAGCAGTTCAGTCTGTGTGCCAAACTAAAATAATGAAAAAATAAAAAAAAAACCATCACCAGCATTGCCAAGGATGTCTTCATAGCAGTTTAACTATACCTAAAGGCATTCTTTCCAGTACCCAAGTTGCTGCACAGGTTCAAAGTTGGCAGTAGCTCCTGCTCAGGATTTTCCCAAACTGAGGCTGTCTGATTTTCATTGAATATCAAATTGATTTTGGAATGGCTGCTCAGATGGAAGTGTCAGTGAAGAGAARGGTCTCAGTTTGAAGCACAATTTTCCATGAGCATCCTCCAGTGACAGATATTATAATGTTGCCCTCTTTTTGCTTTTAAATGTGTGGATTTTGCAGTTGAGTAGGAAACAAAGGAAGCATGGGATCCATGGAGCAGTTTGCTGCATGGCTTTGCAGGTAAAATTGCTAATTGAGTGCTCTACAAATAAGTTAATCTAGAAATGAAAGTTTATGACTATTTCTTCATTTAACTAATAGTAACAACAATTAAGTAGTCATGTCCAAATAACACAACAGTTATTTGGATGGTAACACATTCTTTTTACCATTGAGCAAATAAATGGTGTTGATTTCTATATCAGTAAATAACTGAAAGCCAACAACAATCAAAAATGTTTATATGAAAATGAATAGGCATTTTATTTAGACATGAGAAGTTTTTATTTCTTTTTTTTTCTGGGTAAATTTCAGTGTATCTGTGAATATGTCARGATGACAGAATCTCATTTAAAAGCTGTGAAGACAGCTGACAGAAAGTGCATTAAAAATTAGATTTTAAATTCAAAGAATGAAAGCTTTAAATCACTACAGGCATGTCTGTAGGACAAGATTGATACCAGATGCTATTTAGTACATGTTATTAACAAACCATTCAAGCCTTGAAGGGACCTTGTCACTACATAACTTCTGTCTATGTAAATAAGATTGAAGCAGGAATTTATATTGCCAGCAATATCGAGCATCAAAGAAACAGGACAGAAAGTATTGCTCATGTTGAAGAAAGTACTAGAGAATACTAAAATCTATGACTTTCCCCTGACTTTGCTTACACACATAAATCACTCCACAGTGCCACACAAAATCCATCTCATGCAAGCCCTGGCTGGCAGAACAATTCAGACACCTGCTGTTGTCTCTGTGCTAAGGAAAAGGTGTGGTATGAACCAAATCTGCTGTGTTATTACCAAGCAGCATACATCAATGCAGATTAAGTGGAGTTTTAAACTGAAAATGGATATCCACCACAGGAATCATCAAAAGTCCTTTATTTTCCCTGTCTCTCTCTCAAAGGCCTCCTGTTCTTATGCTGTTCACCAATAACTGTGGCACACAACACTCTGTGCTCTGGGGAGTATTGTGCTAGAGTCTGAACAGCTCAATTCTGGTCTTCCCTGAGCCTCTGCTCCACAGCCTCCACTGATCCATCCATTCAAAATGTTAAGGTGACTCTCTTGCCTTTTCCTGTGGCCTCCCTAATTTATCAAAACCAATTCTCCCTTGCTTTTCACCTTAGTCATTACAGCCACACTTATTGTGCACAAGTCTCTTCAATGGGATTGCCAGTGTTTCCAAAGGATGTGTTGATATCAGACATATCTGATGCCAATTCTACAAATATTTTCTTAATTTCATAATTTTTATTGCCCAAAAAACACCAGGACATCAGTCTGACCTTCTTTCTCAATCCCCGTGGCTGAACAAATAAGGTATTCAGAAACATCCAGTGTTAGTGAAAGAGAATGCATCATATCTACATAAATTTCTGGTAACATTGTTATCCACAATACTGCTGGGTTTTATTTTCTTTTCTTGATTTATCTGATAATATTTTAAGCATTAAATGAATAGTTATTTGCTATAAGAACCTTAGGAGTCCTGGTCATCAGAAGATTTGAAAGCAGAATTTTGATGCTTTGCAATTTGATCTTTAAAGCCCTATGTGAATTTTTTTGTCTGTGATAATGTTTTCCTTGTACTGACCTACATCCATGATAACTACAGTAAAATACCTGAGCTGCAATCCCACTTTTACAAGATGAAACAGCAGCTGGCAGGYCATTCTCTGTATGAGGAAACTTTGAAACTTTCTTGTCTAGAAATAAACCAGTATTTGTCTCCATTCATTGTCAGAATACCTTACTGGGGCTGTTTGTATTCCATAGGAAAATGATGTGTTTTGGAGCTCAKGAAGCTGATGGAAATATCAAAAAGAAATATTCTGACTGCAGGCTATGCAGCCTTTCCCAGATCACTTTTCACCTTGGCAGTTCTGTCTCAGTAACTCAGAGGCTCTGGGGTCACCCTGACAGAAAAGGTGGAGCCTGCTTCAGCAAGGGCAGGGACAGAAAGGTGTGGATCTTCTGCAGGGCTTTGCCATTCCATGGCTGGGCTCAGGGGTCCTGTCTTGGCTTCTCCAGGACCAAGGGCAATGTCCCACCCACCAGGGGCCCTCTCTGATGGACTGACTCCACCAGGGCACAAGGGRAGGGCTACAGAGTCATTTATCAGAACTTCTGTAAAGCCTCTGATGTGATTCCACACATCACCCTCCTCTCTAAMCTGGAGGGAGATGGATTGAATGGGTGGGCTCCAGATGGACAAGGAGTTGGTTGGACAGTCACTTCCAGGGGGTGTCAGTGGCTCAGTTCCAATGGGCATCAGTAACATGGGGTGTCCCTGGGCAGGGACACCTATTTATTGTGCTATTTATTTATTTAACATCCTCATCAATGACAAATGAAGGCATGGAGGGCACCCCCAGCACATTTGCAGGTGACACAGAGCTGAGGCACAGGGACACTCCTGAAGGATGGGGACATCCACAGGCACCTGGACAAGCTCCAGACTCAGCCCCTGGGAATCTCCTGAGGTTTGACATGACCAAGTGCTGACGTTCATCATGACAAGTAAAGGTACTGTTCTTCCATTCAAATTTAAAACTGATGGAAACTCTTCTTGCTATCGTTTTGATGAATCTGGACCAGAGATTTSACTTTAACACAGTGCCTACAATCTGGATCTGGTGCAATTCCATAATGCCTCCCTTTTTAATTTATTGCTCTTATTTTCTTTTAGCCTCCTGCTGATGTGTCAKTTGGGAATTACAACGTTCCTGGATTTGCAGATGTCACTGAAATATGGTGATTTATTGAAAGCTGTGTTAGAAAGGGTGTCAAAACACAGGAAACTAACTTTCCCTGGTAGATGTGCATATATACATCATGTCTTTTTCTTAAACCACCTTCTCTTTCTAAGTCTATTCATTGTAACATCATCCCCTTATGTGAATATTATGTGAATATGTCATCCCAGGCTTTACTGAAATCTGTATAAATGCCCCTTGATTTGAACATCATGCAGCAGATTTTAATTCTGCAATAAATTTCAAATGGCAGAATTAGCACTTGAAGTTCCTGTGAGTAACTGAGATTGCAAAGAGCAGCTGTGTTTGATCTAGTCAGCCCACAGGCCATATTCTGAGAGAGGGGGAGAGGATGCTCCTGTTTGTTTCCCAAGTGCTGGAAATAATTTAGCTTTGTTTTACTGTGGAAGGAGAGCTTTGGTTTGATTTTTAAGACTTTCATAAAACAAAGATGACCTTTCTTGGAGCACTGATGTCATAAGACCTTAACCCCTGAATGCTCGTGCAGAAGTGCTTCCCCTGCCCTCCCCTGATGATGAAGAGGCTCAGGGGTCCCTGGCTGGGTTTAAAAACATTTCCCAGTTGCTGGCAGGGCCAKGGGCTGGTGCTGCAGCCAGGTGTGGGCAGATTGCAGATTCATCCCCMTCTCATTGGCATTCCTCACGTGGCACTGCTGCCTTGAGACAACACCACAGGCTGAACTTYTCCTGCTCCTCGCAGGAGGTGAGCCTTGTCCTGGGTAATTCACACACTGCTTGTGCTGCTGGAGCAGGGGGTGGCTTCTGTACCCTCCTGGCTTAATGAAAACCTGGCAATTTGTGGCATTTGCTGGATCTCTGATCAGGTGCCCTGYCCAGCTGAATTACTGCTGCAACCAACAATGAATTCAAAGCACCAACTTAAAGCTTGTGAGCTCAAATAGCCTCACATGGCTCATGCAAAAATTAGAATCAGTGAAATGAAAATATATAAACSCAGACCTCCTCCCCTGAGTGACTGTTATTAAGCAGAGATTTATAGCCAAAACCCCATCGTGTTGAGGCTGGATGCACTTTTCAACCAACAAATACTTCAGTCATTAAATGATACACTTTACAACCTATGGAAAGATTGCTCTAATATGCTGGTAATATATATTTCATTGGAAAAGAATAAATTCCTTCTTGACAGAAGTTTTAAATTCTAAACTGCTGAAATAAAACTTTGAGTACTGGCATCTCCTGTTTATTGATGGCAGGTTTTTATTTTAATAAGATGGTATGGTTATTAATATTTTCTATAAAATAATGAGAATCTCATTGCTTGGGAAACTTTCCAAACAAAGTTGAATCTAAATTATGTAACACCAACTTGAAATTGGCACGCAATCTTTTCTATATGATAGGGGACAATTAAATCAGAGATAATGAAAGGAATAAAATAATCCAAGCACAAATCACTAGAGAAATTACTGAAGAAATGTAGCATACCAAAACAGGTGAGAATGTGCAAATAAATATTATAACTTCAATTAAAAAAGAGAGTATTTAATGGACTGGAAAGGGATGTGGGAATTAACAYTGGCTGATATATTTCAAACCACTGAATTAAATCCATAATATCTGTTTGTGTTGCTGTATTTTAATATCTGTGGTTGCCTGAAAGTCATCTTCTAGGAAACAACAACCCCCCAAAAAAGATATATATTTGTCAGTAAGACTACAAAAGTGCTATTTACTGCCACCAGAACCTAATTGGAACCATTTTGTGCAGYCACACACATCAGGCAGGAAAAACACTTTCAGAACAACAACACTGGTTAAAGATCCTGCTGTGTGGGGGGAACAGAGCTGCTGCACCACGGGGTTTGCACGTGGGGAGGGATGAACAGACCTGCAAAAATCCATAGATTTCTTCAGCAGATGCTGCAGCTCRGAATGGAGGTGTTGGAAGGGCTGCTGGGGAGCCTGGCTGAGGCTGGGAGGGGTTTCTGATAACAGGGGGGGGTCTCTGATAACACCAGGGGTCTGTGGTGGCCCTGCTGCTGGTGGGGATCTCTGCAGAGTGGGTTGTGGAGCACTGGCTCCCTGAGCAGGCAGCTTTGCCTGGAAATTACTTTAGCTATGACAAAATATCTTTTCATCTAAACAAAAGAATTCTGCAGGAGCATTTGACTAGCAGGGGGATTTAACTCCAGAGCAATTTGATGGAAAATATTCACTGGTGAACATCAAGCACTCACAGGTGGGGAAGGGTATTTGTTTTGTCTCATTTATTCTGATTGCTAAAACATTCCCCAGGTGCACATCCTATGCACTGGGTGGCTTTTGCAATGCTTAAAGTGAAAACACAGCAATACAACAGAAATTACTGTACCTCTCCTCTTTGGGGTATTGCAGAACAATGTTCATTTCCCCCTGAGAACATAAGGCTGAGCCCAGTGGAGAGAAATAACAAACTCTGGGAGYTGCTGAATTCCATCACATGGGCTTMAATTCCATGGTTCAAATACAGTTTGTAGCTAGTAGGGTGATATTTTGTGGTTATAAATGCTGCTTTCCTTTACAAGAGCCAAGAACCTTCATGCACTAATGGATTTGCCATCAAACTACTTTTGTCAGTGTCTCTATATATTGCACACCACTGAAAATCTGAAGTTTTCTCTAATTTCTGAGTGTCTCCCAGACCTTATGGACTGCTCTTGTATGTCCAGTCTGCAGGAGTAATTAGGACTGGCTTAAGAGCACAATGTGGTAATGAGGAATTTTGGTATTATTTGGATGCCACTTCCTCTCTAAGGCACCTGGTCCATATGGGGACAAAAACTTACTCAAAAAGACAACATCATCCAAGAAGAGATCATTTGGAACCATGCTTGCTCTGGTTGCATTTTTTAGAACAAAAAAAAAAAATAATTTCACCACCTCTCACCAGAAAAAGCCTTTGTAGCACATCAGCTTTCCTTGGACTAATGTTAGATTTATACTGATCAGCAAGCCTGGAAAATATGTTACCTTGCATACTCAGCACACTTCACTTTTTAATGATATATACCTTTTTTTGCTGTTTTGTTTTTCTTTTAAGACTTGCTAGCTGATCTCAAACAATGTATTGTTGCGTTGCTTTTTTTTTTTTTAATTTTAACTTGTCTTGAAAAATAACCAGCCGTTGAGTGCAACTCAAATATTCACTTTCTTCACTTTCCAAGGCTTGACCAAATTACATTGCACATTCAATTTCTTCTACCTTCCAGAACAAGCAAATTAAATGTGATGTGTTGTAAGAGGAATAAGCTCAGCACTTCTATAAACTTCAATRCTTTTCTGTTACCAAACCACCAAGTTGTTAATTAGAGAATGATGGAATCATAGGGACTGGAGCAGTGTAGAGAAACTCAGCTGTTTGTACATGACCTAGAATTAAAAATACAGCAGCAGAAAGGGGCTGGAGGGGAAGGACATAGCTCATAATTACTTTTATATATTATTATAGTATATTATATTACATTATGTTGTATTATAATTAATTATATTGTATTATATTACATTACATTTTATAATATATTGAAAAATCCCTGACATTAAGAATTATTATTTTGGAAGATGGAAAATAATTTGTTTCMTTTTTAATTTATTGCTGATAAAGTGATTTTTGGGAGTCCTGACACCTTTGAGTGAAGGGCATGGGATGTGTTTCCATCCCATGCCCTGAATTTCAGCTCCTGTGATTGGAATACAACAATACAACCACCTGAAGTCTCCCCACCTGAAATGCTGCACAGTTAACAGATGTATTAAAGGTGTTCTGTTCTGGATGTACCTCCCTACCTTAGGCACTTCTTTGACCCCTATTTCTGAGCTATCAAAGCACRTCCCAATCTTTGGGTTTTATCTCCACAGCCCCCCTGCCAGGGTTTGCTGCTAYCTCTGCCTCACGCTGACACTTTATGTTTCAAGGTAGTACAAAATCAAACTGATTCAAATGTAATCGTTTCCCTTTGGCCTTGGAGGCCCAAGGCAGCTCTTTCTAAACATGGCTTCAATCATGTTTCACAGATTAAATGAATTATTCAGGTCTTTAAATCTACATTTTGTGGAAGATTTTGCTCAGCTTGAAGATCAAGTTATAAAAAGTCATCATTACTCTAAACTGCCTCTTAATGATGGTTTTGATTAAAAAGTCATGTAGGAAGTACACACCTTTTTAAATACATGGTGCTTTTACAATGAGTAAACCTGGTTTTCTTATGTTCTTTAGGGAAGAAAACCATCACCAGTTCAAAGAAGAACAATGTCTAATTATATTTTAAAGGAAAGGCCAGACTTGTACACCTGATGACAAAATGGACGTTGCAGGAAGGATTTCCTATTCCCAGCTTTTCACACCTCTCTTATGGATTCATTTCATCCARAGGCTGAACACACATTGCATACAGGAGTTGGTAAACTTGAAAAGAATCCAATACTTTAGGGCAGAAAAGAGAACTGATTAAAGAGTTAAATTCCAGTCAATGATATTTACTTGCTGTTGTTTTGTTTTCCAAACAAAAAAAAAAAGAAAAAACAAAGAAACCATTGTTACCTTTTCATTGTACTAGATAAAAAGGGAAGAAATTACGAAGAATTAATTGTGGTATACAAAACAGTAATGTTTGGAGACAGCAATTCTTCMAAAAGGCACTGGGATGTGCAGAGATTTTTTTCCCACCAGAGTAAATGCACTTTCAGTGGAGTAAACCAAGACTCAGAGTGTAAAATGACAGAGATGTTGGAAAACAAATCAGCTGGAAATTTAAACTCTTCAGTGGTTGCTGTATTACCCTTTTCAGGCTGAAGGTTGATGAGAGTTTTCCTCAGGGGAAAGGCTGACTCTGRCTGTCCCTTGTCTTACACGTGGATTTCTGTCCATGTGCTGTGGCCTCAGCTAAGCCAGGGCAACTGTATTGGGACTACAGGGACAACTGGATCAGGGAGGTGACAAAGTCAGTAGTAATAGTAACAATATTATTATTATTATTATTCCAGGTCACCGTTTCCCTTCACTACCCAGACTCCTTGTGTGCACACAGAAGCAGGGTTAAATCAGCAAAGGGACAGGGGACACCCAGGTGGGTGGCTGAGTTTGCCTGGAGAGCCCTCCCAGAGCATCTGCTGTGTGAGGGAGGAAGGGAGGAAGGGAGGAAGGGAGGAAGGGAGGAAGGGAGGAAGGACACCTTTCCACCAGGAGACCCTGCCCAGAGCCCCCAGTCCTACCCCAGGAGACACTTGGGGCTCTCCTGGAAGCTGCCTACTGTTACCCACTCCAGCATTGTACCAGAAGGGAAYACAGGTGACCTCACCCCTTATAAGTAACAGMKGTGTTAATTAACAGTACAGCCTCGCCACTGATGAGTCACAGCTGTATCCAATAAGGATGAGTGAGAGAAAAGAGGGGATTGGCTGATGAGAGAGGATCAGCATGGATGAGGGGCCCTGAGGAGCATGAAGGAGCACATTGTGAAACAGGCTCCTGAGGAGAGAGACCCTGCTGTGAGCTCAGTCTGGGTCTGCAGTCAGAGGCTGTGGTTGGAACCTGCAGTCAGAGGCTGTGGTTGGAACCTGCAGTCACAGTCTGGCCAGGTAAAAGCCTGCAGTCAGAGGCTGCAAGGGAAACCCACAGCAGGAGCTGCTGCAGCCAGAGTCAGTGAATGGTTGGAGTCAGGATGGCTGAGCTGTAAAGAGGAATAAACCAGGACCCTTTTCATGCTGTGACAAACAAGAAGTCTGTCCCAGTTCATTTCTACCCTCAAAGAAGAGGGCTACTGCAACACAGCATTGCCAGGAAGAGTATCATAACACTGGGCTCATCTTCCAGGGACCAACTTCAGTGTTTTCTGTTCTGCCACCATCTGGGAGGGCTCCTTGCGTCTCAGGAACAGCATCACATCCAGCTGTGTGTAGTGGCCTTTGTTTTGCTCCCAAGAAGGGTTTCAGCCCCCAGTTTTCCGGCAGCAGTCAGCTGGCTGGGGCTTCAGCAGGCATTTGGAACAGCTTCACTTGGAAGGATTCTTCTACTGACAGCTGAGCAACAACCTGCCAGTTCACCATTTCACTTGCTGCTTGGTGTTTAGCTGCTGGTAGGAAAAGATATAAATATTTAATCAACATTTTTAGTTGTAAAATATGGTTTTAGGGAAACATCTGATTCACTCTCTTACTAAAAGGAAATGAATGGGGYAATTATTTCTCTGCAAAGCTCATGATGGGGTGTGTCACAAGCAGCACCAGGTAAGCACTGCCTCTTCTGRTATCCCACTGCACAGGAAGAGTTAGGACTGCCTGTTGCTCTAAGTGTCTGTTCACATGTTCACACCACTCAGTTTGTYGCATCCTGTTTTATTGTGTTTTGCCTACAAAATGCCCCAAGATATAATTCTGCAAGTGTAGTTTGAAAATCTTGGTAGAAAAAGCACCAAGCAAACTATTTAATATTACTCCTGATTCTTCTAGCTCTGTTTATRTGTTACCATTTATCCAAAGAGGCAATTAAAGCATTTGCTTCAAATTATAGTCACAAATGTGACTTCTTTTTAGGCAGTGACTTTATTAACCTGTCAATCCTGATTATTATTAAGCAAATTATTCATTCTGTGTGTTTGTTGCTGCTCATGTTCTCCACCCCTGCTCTCTACAGGAACTGAGATTCTGCTGCTGCTCCCTGAGTGGAGAGTTCTCAGATATGGGGCCATCCAAAAATTGACACTAATAGTGAAATAATGATATGGATATCAAACAAATATTAGGATTCATGAGCATTTTCATAGGCACACAGCTGTTCTCTGGGCACTCCAGAAGAACACAGGAGTGTTATTTGCAGCAGCTTAAACTCTGTGCTTTGCTCACCCAGGGAATTCATGTCAATCCTCTGGCTCTTTGTTGTCTGTTCCTTCAAATCTCAGAACAGTTCTCAGTTCTTTGTGCTGAAACCCTGTATTGGAGTTTGCTGGACTTTACATTTAGGATCCTTTTTGCCACTGTCCTGCAAAGTAATCCCACAGTGTGTTTGAGGGATCTCCTTTTTCATTTAATTCTGTTTTGGGTTAGTTTTTGCTCTATTGATAGTGACAATGAAAATTAAGAAAATATACCAAAACATAGAAAGTTTATCCACCTGAATAAAATGGGAAATTGGAAATATTTCCTTTAAAGATCCTGGTTTTTTTGAAGAAGTTTGCTGTATTGTTCCCCACATGGCTGTAAGACAAGGTTATTAAAAAATGCTCATTCAGATGAGATGTTTTGCACCCAACTGCTTACAATCAGTTAGTTGACTATGAAACTGCCCAATTTCTGTGTGTAATCAAAGTAACTGTGTACACATTTGGCATGTAATTACGTTTCTAAATTGATTAAAATCCAGCCCTGAAACGATTGCGAGCGAAGGCTTGGCTCCAATGATTAGTTCTTAAAACTTCTTTCACAAGCTTGAACAAATAACACATTTGCCAAAAAATGCTGCCAACTGTGAAAGTTAATTATGATAAATGTAACACAGTTCTCTCATCACCAGTGTACAGGGAAAGGCTTTTGCCTCTCCTGACTTTATTGTCCACCAAGACAAAATGGCGCTTCAGGATTTTTCCCTTTAACAAGGACAGATATGCCATGAGTGACAGTTAAATTTGTTGGAGGTATTAAATTGCTAATGCTAATGCATTTTACAATCTTCTGAACTGATTTAATATATTAGACTGTCACTCAAAGTCTTAATAAACAATTCCACACTCTTAGTTTAAAATCATCCTGTCAGACCTGGGGGTTTTCTCAATTGGCCTCCATTGTTAATGTGATGGCAGTTTACAAACAAATTACTTTTTTTCTTYATAGATTGGTTCATATGAAACTTTAATGGATGTTTCTCCTTTTTTATTTATTACAAAACAGGTGTGCCAGAGCTTAATGGGGTGGATTTGTGCTTTAAAGCACCTGTGCTTGTAGCTAAACTTCTCCCTCTCTTGCAGCTAATCTCTCACTTATTTGTATTTGAATAGATCCTTCGTCTCATTTTAGAGTATTGAAAACTCAGCCTTGTGCAACTTAATGTACTTTTGAGGAACTTTCATTATGTTTATCCTATCTGTTGTGTAATTCCTCCATGGAGTGCCAGTTTTGCTTCAGAGACCCAGCAGAAGCTCAACAAGTATCAAAGTTTCGTGTTTGCAGATGTGAAAAACACAGGTACTCATTACAGTTAATAGACTGTCAGAGGAAAGTCATTAAGAATAAAATACTTTCTTCTACCTTGTGGAAAAAAAAAGAGCAATGATGACTTCATTTTGCTGAAGTTAATTTATGGAGAAAACAACCTTGATATTTTTGATTTTGAGGCTTTCAAGTATGGGAGCAGCACTGGCATCAAAGGGTTTGGATTATTGTTTGGAGAAGTATCCAGGTTTTGATACTTTTGCTGTCTAAGTGTTAGATCAATATATCAGATGTTGCCAAACAAAAACTTGCAAAGAATTCTACCTCAAACTGGTATTAATAAAACCTCCTTCTGTTTTGTTTGTTTCTCCTTATCTGTGTGATGATGGTAGATTTCTTCTGTGAATAGATGCATAAATTATTTGTAGTGGGATCTAAAATCATGGTGACAAATATAAATTTTTCTGACAGCTCATTCCATAATGTGCTGCTGCTCATTTAAGAGAGCTTCATCTCCAACCCTCACAATTTTCATTATAGATTTCCTTAACTTAGTTATCCTGAGAGTTTTCCCTGAGGCATTCTCTCTTTTTCACAGCTAGCTTTTAGGATTTGGACTAAGGCTGTCTAGAAAAAACAGAACCAGTCAAGACCAGCAAGTTTAATGAAATATCAGTAACTCAGCCAGCTGAAGATGTGTGTTTTCATTTGATGGACATGATCAAAYCTCCATTTTGCTAATATATGTAATTAACCAAAGTATCTGCATGTGMAGTTACCTGGTAATTACCAGGTCACTTATTCAGAGGACTAAAACTACAATATTTAAACTGAGTTTCCATCTGGTCTAGCACCCTTAAGTTTACCAGAGCTTGTCCTATGTTTGTTCCAAATCCTGTCTTGCAAGGTYTCTGATGCTGCCAGAAAGCARCTTGTCTTTRTTCAGTGAACTGCTATTTTTATGTTATTGTTTACTTGCTTACAAATCCAKTAAAATCAAGAATAAAAATATTAARCAGCAGRAAAATTGAGGATATTGGGCTGATTCAGTCTTTTGTYGGGMTARTTCTATAYCATGGTATGTGCAATGAAATATTCCTACTTCTTTTTCTCCATATTCAGATCATCATGGCTATATTATATATGAAGTTTTTTGGATCCTTAAGTCAATGGACATTGAAAATTGAGGGCTGGCTCTCCTAGTTTGTGTTAGAGAGTCAGAATCACTGGAGCTGCATCAAACTCTKCCAGCTGAGGGTCTGTCTGTCTCTATTTGTACACTGAGCTGGCTTCTCCAAGAAATGAACTGAAAACTCAGATCCAATGTGGAACTACATTCTTAGAAAATATGAATGTGACATAGCTGGCCTTTTTCAGAACTGTGCAAACATCAAATAAATAAAATACTTCTTAAAGGTTCTGATTTGGTTTTTCTTTTTTACATTAACATTTCTGTCATACCAATTTCTCAGCTGCCACATCTGGCTGAATCAGGAACATCATTTTATATGAACCTTATGAAGCAAAACACAGCGGTACTGATGTTACTAGACAAGATGCTTTTGTAAATGTTGTGATCTTGGGTTTGGTGGGATTTTTACAAAGAGCACAGTCCCCCTTCTAGTTATCATCAGTCCTGGGTTTTTCTGAGGTGTGACAKCAGCAGTAAAGATTGTGACACCTGGTAGTGGGAAGTTGTGTGATCCTGGGTGCAGGAATAGGTGTTCTGGGCAAGCAGACCAGTCACTGATATTTGTTGRCCACCCAATATACACACAAATAATTTAATGTGTTTGGATAGCTATCACCCAGCCTATTTGCTCCAGATGAGGATTTAATGAATTAGTTTCTGCTGCGGAAGGACAAAGCATCCTTCACCCTTCCAGCAGCCAATAAGGTTTTCTTTGAAAGACTGGCCTGGTTAAATTAGGACTGATTTTTGCCTTTGTCACCATAAACCCGGTTTCAGAGATCTGAGAAGCTGTAGGTGATTTTAACCCCTGTCTGTCAGCCCTGTAATTAGATCTGGTGTACCTGGAGAGACCAGGGATCTGCTCTTCCCCCTGRCCTGCTCCATTGCAAGCTGACAGTCCCTAAGCCTTGGTAGGAAGCCTAGCAGACCTTACATGCTGYAGAGATCAAGATAATTTTATGTTAAAAGATGAAATGCCATAAATGTACTTTAGAAAACTCATTAACTTCATGCCAAGAATGTGTTTTTGATGAAATAGGTATTTATCTAATGAATATTATTCCAGGAGCAGTTACAGAAAAGATAGTGACAGGCACAAATGTAAGAAATGGGCAGAAGCTGGCTGAGACAGAATAGAAAAATTCAATCAAGATAATACCTCTCTATTTTTAATGCTGGATTCCATTGTCCTGGTTCCCATTTTCTTCATTTCAGCATTACAAATCCAGAGAATTTTGATTTTAAAAAGAGGATGCCAAGTACTTCTTCTGTTCGATTTGCRATTCTATGAACCCCACACAGGGTCTGTAGTAATAAAAGATAACAATTATGAGCTGGTATAATTCTCATTACATGGCTGAGCTTGCATGAATTTGAAGCTGTAGCAGCCCTGGCCTGCCATTAGTGTGGGACGTGGGGGAAGCTGCTGGAAACAACTCCCCACACGACGGCTGTGCTGGGACAGCAGCTGGAGCAGCTTCCTCGCCTCCTTCCTTGTGGGAGCCATCCTGCAGCCTCATTCCGTGCAGAAATCCCAGGGAAGCCCTTGAGCAGGAGCAGAATGGTGCCCTGGTGCCCAGCTGGGCACATTTGTTTTCATTACCATGTTGTCAGTCTCTGGTGCGGGGGTGTCGCTGGCGCTCCAAGCCCGCAATGCGACGGCAATCATTCCCACTTCTGCTCAAAACAATCATTTAGCAATTATTTTCCCCCCCGTGTGTGTGTTTTCAGGGAGTACCTCAGCCACATTACRGAACAGAACTCAGAGTCAGCACTCTCCTGCAGCGTTTGAAACCTCTGGTACCTGTAAACAGTGATGAAGTGGCAAAACTGGGCTCTCCTTTCAGAATTCACAGGCAGATGAAAATAACAAGCACACCTTTCCACAGAGAAGCCTTTTTTTACACAAAATCATCACTAAATTTATTAGAAATTATGGTTGGCAGTTCAGTAGATTTTTCTGGTTTTAAACATGACAATTTTTCTCTTGTTTTTTTTTTCTTTAAAGAAAGTGGATACTAAAAATTATGTATAGCAGTTCTTCATATGCATTCCATGTGAAATCTTAAAATACAGTCTTTGAAAATCTCACTAGTGAGTATTAAGGGGAAGGGATTTATCCCATATCTTTCTTTCACTGAAGACTAACCCATAAATTATTATTATTATTTTTGATTGAATCAGTAGTTAATGAGAAATATTTGGAGACAGCACACAGCAAATCAATATCTTTGTTTCTCCTGCTAATCTTCACTCTACAGATAATCAGCCTTTGGAGGACTGAGAATTTGAGACTATTAGAAGATAAGGATGAAGCACTGACAGCTTACTCATTTCCTCAGGCAAAAATATGTTAGGTCATTTTTTGCATGTGAAATACGATAGGGATATATCATCAACATTTGATAAATAGYGAGGATTTTTAAAATTGCATCTGAAATACTTGACATTCAGCACGTTTTTTTAAAAATGATAAAATCATAATTGTAAAAAAGACCCGCAGTATTGCCAATCAGGCAGTGGCTGTTCTGAGCACCCTGGCACATATATCTTAGTGTCCCCCTGCAGAAGGAGGAATGAGCATAAAGAAAAGAGCAATTTTCCTGCCGTAAATTGGAAAGTCTGCCAAGCAGCTCTGTGATCTACCATCAATCAGTGTTAAATTCTCCTTAGCTGCAGAAAACTCAAGAACTAACTATCACTGAGAGATTTCACACGGTGACTAATGGTATATGACAAACACATTTAAAATCTGCATAGACCAGCATCAGTTTAAAATATAACATGAATAATAAACAATCCTAAAGATATCCCGGTGTGCAAAATAAGACATAATCTCCTCAGACACATATTGTACATGGGAGATTACCATTCCAGGAGTGCACTCAATATCAATACAGCACCGAGTCATGCACACAATATGACTTTATTTGGAGCAGCATCTTTCAAGCAATACATGCTGCAGTGTGGGGAGGCTGTACAGCAGGATGGGGAGGCTGTGGCAGAAAGGGGAGGTGGCAGCTGAGGAAAACACTGGACTGAATCCACAATTGCTCTGCTCACATGAGGAGCCCCATTAAGTAATAGTGACATCTCGAGGTGAGGAAGGTCTTCTCCTCCACCATGTCATTACTGAAGCCACAGCTAATGCATCTGTTCCAGATGGCAAGTGTTGAGAGGRATGGGAGACAGAGCTGTCCTTTGCATACTAAGCTGGTCATTTCTCAGTGCAAAGATCCCCTCATTCCTGTTTAGTTTACAATTAAAAACATATTATTTAACATAGTATGGAAAAATAAGAAAGGAATATATTAGCTATGAAAACTGCCTGCTCTTCTACTAACTGAATAGCTCATAAAACTGGAGAAATTTGCCCTAGATTTGGATTTTCAAGCAATCAGGCATTTTAATTTATTTCAGTTCCAGATTCATATTTTTTATTTACAATATAAAATCCATCACTTTTACAGTGGCCTTGTAAAAATTGTGGATACACAAAACACTCTGTGTTTTGGGGTTTTTAATTTCTTTCTTTCCGGCAAGAACAGGTTGCCACAGAACTCAGAGGGAGCATATTCTTTTATTTTATTGGGAATAGGGTCTGTATTTTGGACTTGGTCAAACTAGGTAGGAGCCACAACCACTTCAGGCAAAGGCATCTTCCCTTTGAGGGGACACACACTCTGAAAGGAACAGACCTTGGTGAAGCCAGAGCAGCCAGGGCAAGGTGTGTGACCCTGAGAGCACAGGAGGTTCTAATAAATACCACAGTGAGGTGGCAAACCCTGAATAAATGTAATGACACCAAACAGCTTCTGGCTGAAGTGCAGCTTCCCCTGTCCCAGCAGGAATAAAAGAAACTAGAGAGAAGTATAAGAGGATAGTTTAAATGTGGTTAGATGCAGYGTTTGTAAGCTGTGGTGTAATCTCTCAAATATTAGTTTGTCACTCTGTCTCCTCATCCGTCTTTTTGCCTTTCCAAATGTAAGTATTCACAGGCAGTTTGCTTAAAACCTYTAAATGCTGACATTATCTTCCTCTGAATTGTGACTTTCTGAATCTTTGAAGGATCACTTTACCTAATTTTATCTTCTCTGAGCTCAGATATCTCATATTTAAATGGTKTTAAGTGCTATATATGTTAAAGACAGAACAGCAGAGGCACAAGTTRGGAAGTCTATTTCAATGACAATCACAGGTAACACAGTAAACACAAAAATACCTCGTGCTGGGGCTGCTTCTATACCAGCAAAAGGACTCGGTTCCTCAACCTTAATTCTGCAAGAGCAAACAGCCTGCACATAATACTCAGAAAGCAGAGACTAGGGCAGTCAGAACAAACAAGAGTAATTAAATAATCATCCCATTAGCTGAATTATAGTAATGTCCCAGTGATTTGACCCTACTTTAGAGCATCTTTTCCATTTGCAGAATTGCTAACAGTGGATCAGAACCAGGGCAAAACCGATTTGGTGCCACTCCGGCGAGCTCTGAGCAAGCACAGGGTGCCCATCTGGGATGGAGATGCAAGGGAAGGGGAGCTTGAAAATGGCATTGTCAGAAAAGATTCCAGGGCCCTGGATGCCATTAAAGACCTGCCTGTGTTACTCCAGGACCTTGAGGAACTGTTCTGAAGCTTAAARAACTTCTTGTAGGGAAAGTAGGGGCAAATACAGAAAAAACATGGCCAAAATCCATTTCTGATAGAGCACTGACTCAGTGTGTAAAGAAGCCATAAAGTTAATCAGATAAGTTGTATTTCCAATTATTGACTTTTCCCAAAGGAAAAAAAAAAGAAAAATATAACATTTTTAAAAACTTAGACTCAAGAGAAAGTGTGAGTGTAGCTAGAGAAATGAGCAGGCAGAAGGATATTTGCCTTCTCTCCTTTGTGTTCTCCTCTATTGTTAGCAAAGGCCTCTGATGTATTATCATCATATTATCTTCCATTGTTTTTAATAAGGTTTTTTATGAGTAAGGAATTTATGCAGATATTCTGTGAAGCTAGCAGCAAAACAAAGTGCTATTTACACTGAAATTCATGTACTGACTAAAAAGCATTAACAATAGCAATTAACAAAAATGGAGATTGTGCTGTTTCCATCTGTATTTTGCAATACACAGCAAATGAGAGTCACTCAGCAATGCATTATTTTGCTAACRTTCTTCAGTTAAAATACAGAAGTTCTATTTATTTTAAAGCACTTTATATCAAAGGAGTCCAAACTCCGAAATCCTGCCTGTTAAGTATTTAGAAATCATTAAGTACATGAGAATTCACTCCCAGCCCTAAGCAAAGTGTTACTTCCCCWGGAGGAGTTCCAGAAAGGACTCAGGGGAGGCAGTTTGGATTCTCTGCTATCTCAGATGAGRTAAAAGGAGCACTGCTTTGCATCAGGGCCATCAGCAGATSCAGGTGTTCCTCTRCTGTGTCCTGCTGTACAAACACTGCCCAGGTACCATTTTTTATTGTGGGACACGGGGAAAAAAAGTGCTGAGGGTTGGTGCTGGAAAGACACAGAGCTACAGAGAGAACTTTCACCTCCCACCCTCTCTCTCTACAAACACAAGCACAGGTGTGTGGAGGGAGCTCTTCTTTGTCTTTTCTCTGCAGCTCAAAKGTATTCATCAGCTGGACACTTGTTTCACAAAATTCTGAACTCAGAGAATTGAATTGTACAACAATATTTTGCTTATTTTTAAATCATCAGTTCTGAGGAAAGTGTCTCCAATTCTATGAACAATCAGAGAAGTCTCTAAATCTGTGAGGATCACAACAGCTCTCTCTCCAACATTTTACGTGCCTGCCTCATCTCTACCTATGCAGCAGCGTCCTAGTGGGCAAAGTGTCTTCTTCTCCTTCCCAAGTGACCTTGCAGATGCCACTATCCTGGATGAGATCAGTCACTGCACGCTGGCTTTTGGCAGCTGCAGCCCCAGCAGCAGCACTTCCCAATGAAAGGAGTCTGTGCAAGAGAAGGAGCCTGGGTTTGGGAGGTTTGAAGATGATCACAACAACATATGGTATCTGAATTTGTGAATATGCCAGAGCCAGGCTGGCATAAGGACACATATCAAAAGCTGGAAAAAGCCTCAGTGAAGAACGCACAATTTCATGTTCATTTTTATTATACACTGCCAGTGTTTACACAGAAGCCTCTCATCCACGAAAGTGAAGTTTATTACTATCAATCACAGAAACAGCAAACAAAAATGCTGAGATTTTATGTGCAGTGCTTCAGTCTGAGGGTTTTACCACTTCTGTAGGCAGCAGTAGTTATTTTACTGGCAAACGGTGTCATTGGGAATATGTTCATCATCTGGCTGTGTTGTAACATTCATAAAATATCAGCATCCCAGCTGAGAAACAGCCACAACAACACAGTGGGGCAGATTTTCCCTTGCACTTRTTTAAATATTTATGCTGGGGTACCTGTTGCCACTGGGGACAGTACCTTTTGTGCAGAGCAGGACACTAATCCATGAATGAAACTGGAAGATTACTGCTAGTGCAAATTCCAGCTATCAGCAAGAACAGATTTTGTTCTCCCARTAACTTCCCTCAAGAAGGTGCTGTGGATGCAACTGTGCTTTGTGTACTTTGAAAGAATTTGAGAAAATATTTTTAAAAAGCCTAAGTTTCTATCTTACTGTAATAAACTGCAAAGCACAACAGAAAGCCAAACCTCTCATATGGTGAGGGAAGAAAGAAACACCTTCAGAAAGCAGTGGAAGCAACTCAGGCCTGAACTGTGCTTTGAAGATGTCTGGCTCCTTCCTTTGTGTCCAAGAAGAGTCCTTGTTGAAACATTCATGGTACTTGTAGAAGGTTGGGGTTAATCTAGAACTTTGTTCTTGAAATAACATTATGAACAAGGTCTTACCARAATCCCAGGAGGTGAATGGATAGGACAGCTGGCATCACATCAGTCTGGGTTTAAAGCACCACCTGCAAGTGAAAATGCTGGATTAAAGGCCTTTCTTTTAAAGGAGCAGTAGGCACAAGTAGCTGATGACAGCTTCTGTCAGAATGCACTAATCACGGGGCTGCAGGGTAATCTGCATTCTTGTTCTCTTTCTCTGGGACTTACCGAGTATTTAATTATTCTGTGTAAAGTGAAATAGCTTCAACAGAATGGAGAGTGAGATGAAAATCAATCCTGTAAGTCCTTAATGGTAGGGTAGGTTCAAATGTTGGCAGGCAGAGGGAGAAACTGAAATTAGAGCTGCTAGGAATGGATCAGTTATCTGATGAGCTCAGTTAAGTGGAGAGCTATGGAGAGCTCTCATCCTTTTCTGAAGGTACCTATGGGATCACTTCAAAGAAAGGGACATCTCTTTCCTTTGGGAATCCACCTAGCTTCTGGCTTTCCTTTCAACTACGGGAAAATGTGTTGGAAATATCTTTTCTGACCCATCTGAGTTTGCAAACACAGCACAAGAAGCGCCATACGGTGTCCAGCTAACTCAGATCTGTAACAGATTTCCTTATCTCTCAGGGCAGCTCAGGGGCTGCCAAATGTCTGATAAGCACCAGTGCATTTCCAGGCTGGCCTGCAGAGCTGTGCATGTCGCTGTCTGGCTCTGCAGGTGATGACCTCCCTTCCAAGAGGCAAWTTTGTGTTTGCCTCAAGCAGGCAGGGGCTGGTTGGAGATGTCTCCAACCAAAACCAGCAGCAGCATATCCAGTGCTTCCTTAACCAGTGGATATTCCCACAGAGATCTGGTGAGAAGGGAGAGGAGCAGACATCTTTCAGCTGCCAGCATGATGGCCAGTGAGGCTGGCTCTTCTCCTGGTCCCTGCYCACAGCTCTGAGAGGCCTGCTGGCTCTGCTCTGGAGGTATCTGCTTCCCAATTTATCTGACAGGTGGTTAGCTATTAACATGAATAAAAGTTGTGACCTGTCTGCCACTTCCAATAACTCAAGTGCTATATCCCCAATCTGTCATGTCCTTGGCAGCCCTTTTGTTTATTAGGAAATGAATTATTCATTAGGAAAATTTGTTAGAAAAATGTGCCTTAATTTTCATCATTTTCACTGTAATCCACTCTTCTCCCTTCAGTGGCACTTTCCTTTGCTGCAGCCTGGTTGTTTCAAGGGTGGTGGCCTGGCTGATACAGCACTGCATGGCACAGGAGGGAGGAGGGCACTTTGTCACTGGCTTGTGCAAGTTCAAGATGTGCAGGAATAAAGCACTTTGCACAACTAAATCCTTTCAGGATGGAGAAGTGGGTGAGGGGGAAAATGGAGGAGGCAAATACGCAGGCATTTGCCACACACTACAGCCAAATTAASCCTGCCTGTTTAAATCTGAAGGAAAAATAACACCTTTGGGGGTTTAGGGARGCACAGTGACTCACACACACTTCTCTTTTCTGAGGCTGCTTACTCACTGYTCCATAGTCAAAATGGCCTTCTCCTTTCTTCCTCTCTGCACTGCAAAARCTGATTTACCCCCAACAAGGAATAATAACCTCCTTGTTTCCCATGACCAAAAAAACCCTGTGTTTATACTCCATTTGCAGTATGAAATTTAATCTTAGAACTTTCAAAGGTTCACAAACAGCACTGGTTCTTGCACCAGCAGCAGCCCTTGAAGCAGATATTAACCCTCCATCCTTCCTGGAACCAGTAAAAGGCCCTAAAGCAATGCACTGAGCACAGAGCCTGTTTCYATGAGTTAGCACTGGGGTAGCCATGCTGTCCTCATGCTAGATTGGAAATTTCTTATGTAAATTGGACTGCAGTGCTCACAACACCTGTTACTATGGCAGCATTTATCCAGGTTAATAAAACAGCAAAGTCACTAATAAGATACCATCCTATAATGTTGAAAAAGGAAATTACCATTATAAAATTTCATCAAATGGACATGATGGAAATTAGGAAGCAACCCTTACACACTGGAGGTTGGCAGACAAACAAGGATATGCATGCAAGGCTGATCCTGCTGTGTGTGGGATCAGATGTGGCAGAATGGCTTGGCCATCMAAGTTATTCCAGCCCAAGTTTCCTTTCCAAGCAGCCATCTATCTTTCATGCAGTTCAGATCACATTATTTTAACCTCAGAGTTCACCTTTTGGATTGATAAGTCTGCCTACCTGAGGGGCTTGGAAGSGGAGTAATTTGTTGTAACCATCTTCCAGACAGATTTTGAAATAGTCTTTTATACRGGTGAACTCTGTGTGCTGAACATTTTTCACTCCTGGGCTGTCCATTTGTTTGCTCCCGTTTTCCAAGTCAGTGTGGCTTTGCAAAGACAGTGTCAGAGACTAATGGCACAAGTCCTTGCTAATTACTGCTAAAACTCCCATGTCTAAAGTCACTTAAGGCACAGAAAACTTGTGGGACACGAGACAAATTAAGAGGTAAATCTGCCAGATCTTAATTGAGGGGTATTTTTTTTTTTTCTGCAGGCTTTGCTGTGCTTTAACTGAATTCTGGAGGACAGAATTTCCAGTGGCTGTGCAAACTGTCACACTGAGAAAGATCATCTGTTGCACTCCAGTCTTCAGCTCCACAAAATAGCAGCTCATTTTTCATGATTGCAGCTTTGTGCTAGCTGCTCCAGGGAGATGTTCTTCTGGCACATTATTCAGGAAGATGTTACTGGACAGGTAAGAATTCTGAGGTTAAATTCAGAGTTAAAGGAAGAGAGAGAGAGGCTGAAACTTTTTCATACCAGTTGTATAAGGAACCCAAAAACTCATTTGACATTAAATGAATGGAAAAAGAAGAAAGTTAAAAGGATGTAGGATAGAAATGCAGTTCTCAAGTATTGTTCCTGCTCAGCCTAAGCACTGTAAATGCATGTCAATTGTCAATTAACCTTGCCTGTTTAAATACAGAGATGGGCAGATGACTCTTCTTTAATTTCTGCTTTTTTTTCCTAGTTCAATTTCAGAAACTGATTTTCAATGTATGAACATAATGGGACCTACAYAGGGACAAAGAAAAGGTCTTCCTGACCCAGTGTCCCATCCCTGCCAGCAGCTGACACAGAGCAGGCTCACAGCAGTGCTTTCCCTGATATTTTTCAGCCTCAAATGGTTTTAGCTCAGCAGTGCCCCACGACAGGGATCTTCTGCATTCAGTAAACTGGTATGATTTTTTATCCCACATTTTTTTGCCTGTTGCCTTTAACATCCATTCAGATGTTTAGCTTTCCACTGGATGCTGTCATTTCCCACCCAGTGCAGTGACTGGGACAATTGTCTGGCAAGGATAAAGCAAGAGCATGGACTCAGCCTCACCTGTTTCATGGGAGCAGAGAATSTGAGGGGAATTCCTGCACCAATTTCTGCATGGGGGAGCCACCTGCACCTCATCCCCAGGTCAGCCTGATCACATTTGAAGAAAATAACCTTTAACAAAGAGACAAAGGAAGATAACAGTGGAAAGGTGACAGTGTTTTCTATGAGGCTGCAGATCAGGTCACAGGTAAAGAATAAATGAGGAATTATTAAACACCAAAAACATGCTTCAAAAGTTACCAGATGGCTCCAGCTGTAACTTAACTTTCCAGCAGTCCTGCCAAGAGCTGGAGTGAATGCAACACAGTACAATATCATTTGTAGAAAAACAAAAACCAGAGAATTCCTGCCATAATCGTTCCATGATTCAGCAATTCACCCCCCTAACTGCTCCCAGTCACACATAAACTCCCATAAATTTGAGGAGAGATTCACACACATGCCATATGTTAGGATGGATGCAAAGCCCCAAGGATRTCATTGGGGAGCTCACAACGCCAGTGCAGAACTCAGGAAGGAAAAGAGTGAATACAAATTTGCAATATGTGTTTTTAAGAGGAAGGGCATGGGGAGTAGGCTGTTTAAGCTCACAATTAACTTGCAGCAGGCAAAGGCACAGCTCTCCCTCCCCAGGATTGCCATAAAGTCGGTGGAGCAGATGCCTAATCCATGGGCAGGGACAAACAGGGAACCTTAAAAATGAGGCAGGTTAATGCTCCAGATTTGTGTAGCCAGCTTCCTGAGGGCTCACCCAGGGGACACTTCTCTTCCCCAGCACAGCATTCTGCAGGTGCTCCTGCTGCAGCTCAAAGAACCCGAGGCCAAATCCAAACCTGAGTTACACTTTGTGAAGTGAGGATTCACCMCTTTTGGCTCCTTTGAGTCACTCTTTACCTGCAGTGGCATCACAGAGCAGAATCTGACCCCTCACTGTTTAGTATCTGCTTGGATTTAGACAGTAAATGAGCTTTAGCTGAAGACAAGAGCTATTAATTCCCACCTTTGTTAGCACAGAAAGGCTGATAAATGCCTTTGTGCATTTATGTACAAGATAATGCAGCTAAAAAGTATTCAGCCTGTGCATAAAACTTCAGAGAGGGATAGCAGATGATTTTCAATTTCTCCTTAATAATTATAATTAAGCACACAACTATATTATGATATACAGTGTATTATTTCCCCGTTTTTCTCTTTGCACAGCTTTCTACAAAAGCTTAAGGGGATAATTGTTCTTTGGGTGTATGTATTAAATGTTACTAGAGGTTTGGTTTTGAGACTATTCATTCCCTGCAGTCTTCAACAACAGATTTTTTAAAAAACAATATAAAATAATTATAAATTCCCCACGTAATTATGTTCATTATAGCACTATTCTCAGCTGATTTAGCCCTCTGTTAGACATCTTGCTTTTCTTGTTTCAGGTTCTGAATTCTGTTTAAATTCTGTTATTGGGGAAGGGGCAGCTTTTTCTCTTTCTCAGAATATTACATGGAATAAAAGATGAAGAAAGAATATTCCTTGTTTACTACTGCTTTCAGAGGAAACACATTTTAACTGCAAACCTCTGATGGTAATTCACACCTTCATATGGCAAGTGCAATTCTACTAAAAAAAGAGTATTTAATTTTTTTAATTCTGCTTTTCTCAGCCCTTTACAAGTGGTTGTGAGACGTCCAGAGAATTCTGATCAACAACTTGAAAACCAGCCCTGGTCCAGACTTCTGTCTTTTGGACTGCTCACTACTTTCCCTTTTCTTCCAAGACTGAAGCTCTTGTTGCATCCCTAATTTCACTGACAACAGGAAAAAGGAGTATTCATTACTGTGTCTGGAGTATTAATGTTTTTAAAGCTCTGTTGGAAATGCAACAACTGCCTTTTATCAATAACCAAATTCAGCCACCAAACAGATACAAGGAAGAATGTTCTGACTTAAAAAATCTGTAACCCTGCAGCTCTCCCAGCAGGAATTCCAGCAAAGACACTCACAGGGGAGCCCAGGACAGTGAGAGGTGCTCTGTAATGAGGACACTCTCAGATTGCAAGGTAAGACGTGGCACTTTCAGCTATTTAGGAGCAATTAACCTTTTTTTGAGGCTACTGCAGCTGCTTTGAGCTGTTCTTCCTGTTTGCACACAGCTCCAGGGGCAGAGGGGCACTGACCTGGCTGGAGCAGCTGTGGGCTCCAGCAAAACCTCTCGGAGTGTTCTGCACTACCCTTCACCCACACCTTCCCTTGTGAGGAATGGAAATGTGTAAAGACAGGGTCTGCAAGCATCACCAGAGAGGGGAGTGARCCAGCCAGGGCCAGATCTCTGCTTCATTCAAACAAAGCAGCTGGTGCCTCAAGCTATTCTGACCTGATGTTATTTAGAATCTGCCAAACTAAAATTAAAAAAAAAAAAAAGGGAAACATCCCAAACTGAAATAAATATTAGAAACAATCAGGCTCCATTGCTTGGATTTTTACCAAAAACTACCTTTTCAGTCATGTTCCAGACCTAATGTGACTGTCACTTGTCAATCCACTGCTGTTGGGGGCTGAATTCCCTGGGTACAGAGAGTCATGTGAGCTGGGAAACACCTGCAACATGGAGCAATAAAACACAGTCTGGGCTTTCATTCAGAGAGCTGCAGTTGGGCAAACTGCTCGCCAAAGACATGATTTAATTCTGACATTGTCATCCTGCCAGAGAGAAAGAGAAGCTAAAGGSCATAATATGGAGCCAGAGATTACCACTAAACTGACATTTTCTTGAATTAAGATGGATTAAATTTTTAAGTGGAAGAACTATCATTGCAGTAGGACTGATAGCAAATATAATTCTCAAATTAGAGTGAGATTCAAGAATGATGGGACTGCTTGAACCAAATTTCAGTTGCAGGATTGAAACCATATTTGTGGGAATTTAGGCCATTTATAAAAACATCAGTTGGTATTCTTATCTAAGTAATCYATCACTTGTTCTATCTAGCAACCAGTACCTTGTCACCCTCTCCACTTTCAATCACAGGTAGAGTACTTGTCAGGAATCAAAATATTRTCTGCACCTCTGAAAATGAAAGAAAACAAGGGAATATTTATACTTCCAAAGACCTTAGAAGACAAGTTAAAAAATGGCATTTATGGGCATCATTAAGCACAAACATTTTGCCATCAATACTGAACAGGCATCACTGACATGACAAAATCAGTCTGTCATTCTAACTGTTAAAAACATGGTCATAATGCTCAGGGCACAAGTGAATTCACTTTATCTGCACTTCCAGGAGGTGTCTGGGTGCAAGTTGCAGGGTCAATGCAGTTTCTGCTGTTCCAGGCAGGGTTCTGGCAAGCATGAATGAGTCTTAGAATGGGCAGTGCGTACAGGATCTTGCATCCTTCAAAATGAGACCTCCTCTAGACAACGTGTCCATCCCACTGGCTTCTTTTCAAGAAGAAAGGTCACTGGAGGCTGGATTTAGAGCTGGATGTGGGAGGAACTGATGCATGTAAATTTAACATTCTAAAGSAGGATTTCTTCATTCAGTTGCTACCTAACCCTGGAAATGCCCAATTTCTCCAGGTGAATCTCCTTCTGAACTTYCATTTCTTTCATTGAATGCCCAGAACTGTTGTGATTTTATTTTTGCCCCTAAATTTCACATGAAGCCCCATGAAAATACAAAGTCTTTTTGATTTGGCGAAGTCCCACAGGGGACTGAAAATTCAGAGGCACCTCCAGAACCACCTAAAGAAGCCAGCAGTGACTATTTCCTTCTGAAATGTACTGATACTCATTGCATGTCCATGTTTATATGGATGAGGCCACCACCAGCCTGGAGTTCCTTGGAGCAAAACAAAATGCTAAAGAAAATGGTCCAGGAAACTGAGGTGACATTCTAAAAGAAAATAACAGAAATGGCTTGTTAGGAAAAAGCCCAAGCCCTTTTAGATGTTTACAGTTAATTGTTGCCACATTTCTGTTCAACAGAATGGAAACTGAAGGCTTTGCCTTAAGGGATTGTAGAATTCCAATGGCCTGGAATAAAATTCTCAAAAATGTTTCTCTTGCAAACAATGTGATTGATGTTCAGAACCACTCAAAATAAAACTAGGTTTTCAATATTGAGTAAAAGGAGGGGGGGATTTTGCGCCACTCTCATTCTCTGACCCTTAAAGAACWGCAGAAATGTTGCAGTTGTGAGAAGTGCCTTTAATTTCAGTGGGAGGAAAGAGTTTACTACAGCAAATATGATTTGAGTGTCTCCGTCACTTTTAATGCTCAGCTGTTTAGCTCAGAAGATTGACTGTGGCTGCTGTGGATTGCTCCTGCTCCACATTAAAACCTCCTTCCTCTGCTCCTTCCCTGAATTCTCCACACACCTATCCATCTTCCACTTGCACAGGAGCCTTATACTAATTACACTTCTCAGAGCATTAAGAAGATCGAGATGGATTTATCGAGTGAGCAGGCTCAGGGAAAAAAACAGTTGGGAATGGCTCATAGTTGTGGATTTTTTYCCAGTTATTAAGAGCATGTGATCAATTTGTTTCTCTGAATGTGCAGGCTGGATTCTCCAGAAGATTTTAGAGGACATCTTAATGTCGTTGTCATCCTTTTGTAAATGTAAACAAAAAGTAAAGAAAAATGTCTTTAATAATGTAAATAAAAACCAGTGTCACAACATAAATAAACAGATGTGGTAACAAAAAAAAAACCTTGATGTAGCACATCTGACTGCCTTCAGCAAAGCACAAATGCAGGTAAAAGGGAATTTTTCCATCTTAATTATACAGATAGAGAATTTTCTTTCTTTCTTATGCCCACTGAAGCGAGAAGCATCATTGATTTATCTACCACTAAGCCACTGTTTGTAATACCTGGACCACAGTATCACAAGCTTCCCAAAAAATCCTGACAAGGATACAATTTTCCAGAAATTAAGTTATAATTCTCTTTAAGAACGAACAACTTTTTTGATGCTGATCTCTAAAACTTATCATAGCACAGATCTGGGAATTAGGCAACTATTTTATCCCTTGCAGCAGAATTATYCTCAGAAGTAGAACAATCCACTGTGACCATTTCACCTTTCCTTTTTTCACTCCAAAGCAGCCAAGATTGGCTGTTTGTGCTGTAAGGTGAACACCCAAACCACGGAGCTGAGGTGGCCAGAAAAGAGGAATCTGCCAAACGCAGGAGTAAAATGGGATGTGAAATAAAGTGATATTTCCAAATCAAGCTGAAATCAGTTGTACACACTAAAATCACTATGTACACAAACAATAATATCGGGTATCTAAATAGCACCCACCCACTTGAGTATTAATCAGTTCACCTGAGCTTTTACATGCAACAGGAAATGGAAAGGGAAATGGAAAACAAAAAGCTTTTACATCAACTAATGGTATTTGCAAACCATCCCAACCCATCAGGAATCTGCAGGGCAATAATTGTTTGYACATTAMTTTTTTAGCTACTTAAATSAGGAATAGAAAGTTAATTCAGAGGTATTTAAAATCTGTATACACTTTAATCACTTTATATCARTGCATATTATTTKTTATTTTATTGTCTAAAGTTGATTGCATCACTTGTGTACTAGTTACAGTCACCAGAAATATTAAAGTGTCCTGGAGCACATCTCTAACTGAATATTCTTTCTGATCCTCATGAATGATTAATGGCAGGCCCCCAGCCACTTACTGTTGAATTGTAGGTTCCTGAAAGAAAGAGGTTACGTTTTCCTCATTTACAACATCAAGTTCTAYGTGGCAATCAAAATTTGACCTAAGAAATGGTCATTCTCTGGAGACAGGCCTGCTTTATACCTGATCTCTGGCCTGACTGGGCAGCAAAATCATTCCAATAAACCCCTCAAAACAAAAAAAACCCATGGTGCTCCCACCCCACAAAAGCAAAAGTTAAGCTGAATGCTGTTAACAGGTGTGTTTTACACTGCCAACATAATACAGYTTTGATAAACCAAAGTGAGGAAAAATGTTGAAAAATTTGAGGGAAGCCTTGATAAAAGGGCATTAGCTGGACACCATAAAAGATACCCAGATTGCAAAATTGTGCATCYTGTGCAGATTTTGACACCTCACTTCATCTGTTCCTTGTTTTCCCTTTGGGAGGGRCAGCTGGTCTGGCCTTGAGGTTTCCTCATCACTTGCACTGTGCTCATTTCCTGAGTTCTGCTGACAAAATATGGGATCTCAGTGAGATTTCCAGTGTGGTGCAGAAATGACTCTGTCAAATGCCATAGATTAAATGTTCTCTTGCCATTTCCCAGCACAGCACAAACATGGAAACACTGTGCCTGGCACAGWTCTTCCTGGACATTGATACATATTTCCTCTTCCTTGCACTTYTATGTCCTCATTTGTAAGCTGCTGGGCAGGATGGTGAAGAAGGCAGCAGAGCACTCTGGACTCTAATTCACAACTTAATGTGTTCTACAAAGAAAGAGYCCTTTGTATTCCTGCTACTGAACTCAGGTAAGGTATTTGTACCCTTTTGGTCATCGCTTTCTGCAAAATATATCAAAACAAGGCTGTCCTATAGAAGGAATGAATTTAAAAGGATTCCTAGGATGGGAATACTGAGATGTGCACACGGAATAATTCAACTTCAATGACCAAATGGTCTGGGTAGGAAGGGACCTTAAATCACATCCAGTGCCCCACCCCAGCCATGGCAGGGACACCTCCCACTGTCCCAGGCTGCTCCAAGCCCCAGGGTCCAACCTGGCCTTGGGCACTGCCAGGGATCCAGGGGCAGCCCCAGCTGCTCTGGGCACCCTGTGCCAGGGCCTGCCCACCCTGCCAGGGAACAATTCCTGCCCCAGATCCCATCCATTGCTGCCCTCTGCCACTGGCAGCCATTCCCTGGCTCCTGGCCCTCCAGCCCTTGGCAATTGTCTCTCTCCATGTTCCCTGCAGCTCCTTCAGGCCCTGCAAGGCCACCCTGAGCTCAGCCCAAAGCTTCTCCTGTGCAGGTGAGCAATGGCAGCTGTGCCAGCCTTTGCTGCCAGCAGAGCTGCTCCAGCCTCTGCYCATCCTGGAGCCTCCTCTGGGCTCACACCAACAGAGGATGGAATTTTTCAGWGTCTCTAYTGCAAYTGGGAAGAACTGCAAATSTGTGAAGCCCTGAAAGCCCAGCCCCTTGCTGTGGCTTGGCTGGTGTCTCCAACTTCACTTTAGAAGGGAATATCATAACTTCACTTTAGAAAAAAGGAAAGTGAAAGGTTTGGTGCATTTTATGTTCACAGAGAGACTCCAGAAATCTTCCTAAATTATATCATCATGGGAACCTTTGGACACTGTTGTCCAAACACTSAGAAATGGCAGCTTTACAAACACTTTGCCACTGAGCCCAATTCCTTTCCTGCCTTTAAAATTATCTTCAAGTACCCTAAAATGTCCCTGGTTACTTTTCTTGAACTTGCAATAAATGGGAGAGAAAGGACACTTAGAAACTGACTTCCTAAGAACCCTTTCCCTCTAAAAGTGCATCACTGAGTCTATCATGCAAATGTATAAATTTAAGCTCTTTCTATTCAGAAATTTGCCCAGCTGATGAAAATGAGTTACTTTTTATGAACATCATTAAATATGCAAAAGAGTCAATTGAGACTTCTCCATTTGCTGAAGCCAAAGGTACCACCATTTAAGAGCCTTAAGGAGTTTATGCCTGGAGGGCAAACATCTTCCACCAAGAACATTTTACGGAGCAAAAAGCATTTCACTGCAATCTACAAAACAAATACTTCTGAACTTGAACTTTTCATTTTGAGAATGATCTGGAAAACTCACAAAATGTGGTGGATTTTTTCTCTGTTTTGGGTTTGTTTTCTTTTTTTTTTTTTTTTTTTTTTTT
>CADDXX010000880.1:38250-67377 GCA_902810485.1 Alauda arvensis | reverse complement strand
TGGCCCTGGTGTCCCTCAGCCCATGGACCCAGCCTGTGCAGATCCCTCTGCAGAGCCTGTAGAGATGGTGCAGTCTGTCGGTGCTGGCTCATTTCAGGATGTTCAAACAACACTTGGCATCTCGGGCTGGTGCACACCCTCAAGTGAGGATGAGTTCCCTCACTGGCRTGGCAGCTGTCAGTAGAGAATCAGCCAGAACTTCCAGATGCTCTCTACATCCAGACTCTGTCCTAAAGAGTGACAGGTTGAAGAGGAGTGAGCACAGTTGAGCGGTCTGAGAGCTCTGCTTGCTCTCACAGCATGCAGGAGAACAGGGGCAGCAGTCATTAGCAAGAAGCTCCAGAACCAAATGACCTCATGTTCCCGTGGCACCCTGCGAGTGGCACACGGAGCAGAGAGGAACAGCAAACCTGTCCCATCACAGCCACTGCAGACCTCTGACCTTTCACAAAGAATGGATTTGGCAGCAAAGGCTGGCCACTGCTGCTGCACCAGCTMTCAATACATTCTTAATAGAAATGGCTGCACCGGCAGCTGAGCCCACCCCTGCYGCCACAGAGAGCTGTGCAGCATCCACCAACAAAAACCTGCTGCAAAAAATGTGGTGATGCACACTGTAAATAAGTGGTTTAGTGGCAGCTGTCAGATTACCTCTGTTGTAAAGTTGCTCCTTTAAATTTACATCACTGCAATCACAAAAACTGTAATTAAAAGCCAAGTAAATTACTGTTTGCATTTCTAATGCAACAGCAATTTCAAAACAATGTATCAATACAGAGCAACAAAGAAATTGCCTATTTTCAAAACCAGGCAGAAGAGATTTTATTCTGTGATACATGTGTGTTTCCCAGCGTGATTTTTCTTTTAATGATGCCTCATAGCAAAATAGTCCACTCCACTTACTGATCATGTTAAGCTGTTGCCATGGAAATATGAAGACCCTACTATACTCAGATGTTAACTCTTAAAGCACAGCTTTACACTTCTTTAATATCAATTTTTGTTTAAATAGAGAGCTCTTAGCGATGCAAGATTCAGTTATTTTCCAGCTGTCTAGCACAATAGCTRTGTAAGGAAGACAATGGCAAGGGCTTGTTCCAGGGGAGTTGTAGAGGAGTACAGCCATACAGAAATGTGCCTGCACATCATTTCCCTATGAAAGGGGAATTATGAGAGAAGTGACAAACAGCTCCACAGACAATGTCAGAAGTACTTCATCAGCCAAGTTCATTAAGGAGGAGAAGAAACTGAGGTATGGCTAAATACTGCTACAGCTTTGTCTAGCACCTTATTCCTAGGGGTAAAAGAATGATTACATTTTCTCCTTCTGCCTCCCCACCCTGCCACCCCTGGTCCAGAATTTCTTTAGAAACAAAGATCAAAATCACAAGGAAACAACCACTTTAAAATCATGCTTGTATTGCCTCTCTCTGGGTTTTTAGTGAGGATTTTTTTCTTTTGTTTTGGGGTTAGKGGRTTTGKTTTTTTKGGKWTTTTTKGGSYKWGSYKGGKTKGGKTGAGGTTTCTTTAAAGAAGTTTTTGGTCATCAAGGAATCGAAACATGAGCAGCTGTAAATGGCTGCCTCGAAGCTGGGGAAATAGAAGACAACCAGGCTGTGATTCCAGCYACATCCCCTCCTGCCTTCCTGCTGCCTCCAGAGGTTGTGCAGCTCTGCTCCAGCTGGCTGCTACAGCCAAGGCAGATATTTGGTCTCGAGTCAGCATGGCAAGGGATTTTCTACAGCAGCTAAATAAATTCCACAATTCACACAACTTTTCTATTTGAATGACCAAAACTGGCATAGTCATTTTACCTTCTCCCACAGCTCCTGCTTATTTCCAGACTAGCATTTCTGAAGAAATAATTCTCATGCATGCAAATGCAACTGAGTTGTGAGGAAAGTCATTCCAGACATCCAGTTCCAGTCTGCTGGAGAATCACCTGACTCCTCAACACCAMCTTATAAAGGTACAGCAAATGCACCCTGTTCTTGGTAAGACATCCTGATCTACAGAGGTAATATCATTATTATGAACAATGCTTCAGCAGGCATTTTTCTAAGCATTGACAGTGTAGGAATAATGGCTTTGTATTCCTGGTACCTTTAATCATTTTTAGGACTTCTGTTTGCCTGTGGTTTTTCCTTGCCTCACAAAAAAGCAAGCACGTGCCCATATTCCTTCCTTTAAACTTGCACTAACCAAATACTCAGATAATTCTGAAAATATGCACCAGCTTGGTGATTTATAAGTGAATTACACACCTACTGTATGTAGCAGGTATAAATCAATGCAGTAGTCCTCCTGATGCTCAGATAACTTGTTTTACAATCCTTATCTTCCTAAAGCTAAAGAAGTTGATTTAGATGGCTCTAAAAGCTTAAATGAAATACAGCCCAGGCAGGTAGCTTCTAATAACATACATCAAATCTTTATACACGGGAAGATGACTAAATCTCAAGTCTACACTTTTTTCCTGTGATAAATGCATTGCATTTCTCTTCAGCAGTGACAGAAYGCAGGCCAGGCCTCTTGCTTCCTGCAAAGAAGCTCAAGTGCTTGTGATTTGGTGTTGGATAYCTTAAAAAAACAGCAATACCTAGTGGGGCTGGCAACTGCACTGTGCCTTCACTWTGATTGATGTCATCAATAGCCCAAACACAGCACTGGGGGCCAGGAACCCTCCTGTGCCCTGTAAACCTGGATTTGTCACTAATTCTCTCTGAAGACAGAGGCAAAGTGATGTGTGTGTCTTTGCAGCCCCCTGAGTGAGATAAGGGTCGATTATCTTGCACAAGTAGGTAGAGATTTGGTAGACTAAATAATTGTCTCAATAAATGTCAAGTGTCCTTGGAACACATCCCTACTTGGTGTGTCTCAGCTGAAGATGACAAGCTTTAAATGCACTCCCTGAAGAGACATCTGAATATTTCAATGGCTGTTGGCCCACTGCAAGGCCAGCTGAAAATCTGGTAACTGCTTATCTGCTATTTTAGTCCAGTGTTTATTATTATTATTATTATTATTATTATTATTATTATTGTTATTGTTGTTGTTGTTGTTGTTGTTGTTGTTGTTGTTGTTGTTGTTGTTGTTGTTGTTGTTATTATTATTGTTATTATTGTTGTTATTGTTGTTACTATTATATTGCATGGTTTAATCCTTTGCTGTGCTTCAAATATATCTTCCTTCCTCTCCCCAAGACAGAAGAATGGTYTTGCTTCCACCAAAGGTGAGTGACAGAAGATGAAAAAGGCCAAATTACCTGTGCAGCCATTATGAAGTCTGGCAAATGAGGGGCAGGAACTCATATATTTCAAAAATTAGTTCAATTTATCAATCAATTGTTAGATGTCATCCCTTTCCTGGGCTGTCATCCCCTGGAACCCTGACAGAAATATTTGATAAATATAGGAGGGCTATCACAGGAAGGATGAGACTGCAGTTTTAATAAGCACCTTTACATCCAACTGATACCCACTGGAGCTAAGGACCAGAGCAATAAAAGCTGGAAGATGCATTTCAGTTCCTCAGATGCTTTGCAACATTGTCAGAACTCATAAATGTGGCTTCTCAAACATGTCTCTAAAAAATCCTGATTTCTGCACTGCAAGCTTTTATGATCACTTAAAAATAAATCCAAAACACCTGACAGGTCACTAAATAAGCTCTTAAATCTATCTGAAAATCCCATCCCACACACTGAGACTCTCTTTCAGCATTCATCCCAGCAATGCCAGCCCAGCTCTGTGTGAGTGCCCAGGGCTTTGGCTCCATGGCTGCAATTCCTGCTGGCCCCAGGAGGGCTCTGTCCCTCCCCTCTCCCCGGGACAAAAGCCCAAARTTGGGATGGGGCTGGGCACAGGCACACACCCCTGCAGCTCCTGGGGACACCAGAGCCCACGGGACAGACACAGTCATGAGAAGGGGTGATGATATTAATGCCACTTCCCAATGAAATCTGTGTCATTTTTACTCAAAAGACTCTAGTAAAARCAGAAATGCTTACCAAGGTGTAAGAGAATACATCARTGAAGGATGTCTGGACTTCAGRTGGCTCTTCAAAAATGCTGTTTATTGCACAAAGCAGTTGTGGGCYGTGGCTATCAGAGCCAAGCCCAAAAGCTGCCAGCTGCAGCTCACAGKCAAACMTGAAGCCCTTTTAGTTTTAGTTACAATGCATTAGATATTTTTCTTTGCTGAGCATCTTAATACATMRCATCCAATCAGCATCATACACAATACTTTAACATTTGCCTATACCCTATCAAAACTACTCAAATGACCATATTATGTTAGTAATTATCTGTGAGTTAGTATAATTGTGAATTAGTGTGTTAACATTTTAAGCTCAAAGTTGTTTTTCTGTTTTCTAGCAGTGGAAAATTCTTCTACTTGGTAAAAACATGGTTTTTGTTTGCCTTTGCTTTTTCTGAGCCTTATTTCTACTTGGTAAAAATTATTAAAAATATTAAAAATTATTAAAAATTAAAAATTATTTGAAATTATTTTAAAATATGTTAAAAAATATTTTGTTTGTGGTCAACATATCCTTTTGTCTAGTCATAAAACCTCCTTTCAGCTCATTCAACCTTTGCTTCTTTTAGTTATATAGTAACAACTGCTCAGCAATCCTTACTTTTAAAAATATTCTACATCAAAACTTGCTTTCATATCTATTTCTCTAACAGTGTCTACATTCAGAGAGTCTTCTGCTAAACATACATATCTGTAAAATTTTCATCCTTACCAACAACAAGGGGGAAAAATATAAGCCCTAAACTAAAAAAATTGGAGTTCTACTCATTAAAACATGGGTTCATTAAACTGGTGTCTTTAAAATGGCCCTAAAGCAATAGGATCCCAAATGATCACTGTAATATTTGGTTTTATCTGAGARAAGTAATAGAGAAATAAGGATTTCTCAGACTCCTGCATTATCTCACAAAAAGGGTTATTTACTGCAGAGGATCACCTAACATTTTGGTAGAAGTCAYTGAAAATTCAGTCTATTTGAACAAGAAGAGAACATAAATCCTTTTAAATACATTTAATTAACAAAAAAATACCYTACCCCAAAATCTCATTTTGAAAATAAACCCTGCAGCAACTCTAGCATACAAATCAATTACCACATATATTCCTTAAGAGTTAGTCTAGATGTCAGGTGAAAATCAATGTGATTATTTGACTTTACTATAGGACAGCACCAGCTTTATGAAAGTTCAACTGAAATTTTGGTATTATTTGTACTYTCAGAGTCAAAAGACATAAACCMAATATATTTGAATAGGATCCCATTATCAAGGAGTTAAATACAACTCAATGTAAATAAGTGAAATTAAAGATACATAGTGGCACCTAATCCCAGARTAATGCAAGTGGGAAGGGACAGGTGTGCAAAAGAAAGCTTTCTGCTTTATTTTCTCCCTGCATGACAGAAAAATGAACAAAATATATATGGAAAAGTGTGAGAATTTTTCAGAATTAATAGATAACATGCTTCCAACTTGCATCTTCTCATGTGCAGGTCTCACTCAGCCTGTGTTTGTTTTGAGGTGTGCAAAGGTCCTTTGGGTCAATATCTTCAGAAGCAGAAGATACAGGTACAATGATATAAAGACAAGACTGTACAATCTTGGAGTCCAGAGGTATCTTCAGTGAGAAGTAAAAATATTTTCATTTGTATTTTCAGGTCTCTCAAGTTGGAGGCCTGGAGAGATACTTAGGGTATTTTATTTTTGAAAGAAGGTGTAGAATATACTTCCAAGGCATGTTAAAATTGGGGATTTTATGGMAAGGATATAATTAAGCACACTAGCAGTAAGATAATGTGGATTGAGAGGCACATGGGTGCATATATCTGCAGGATTTTCCAACAAAGAAAAATATATTCCGAGTGAAATGCAAGTGACTGATGCAGACATGCCTTTATCCTCACCTGCACTTATCAGCTGCCAACATTTCAAATTGCACTGCTCTTACYCGAGTGAAACTTCGCCTCTTCTCACACTGACTGGAGCTTATCTACAGCACCAAGACACAATGGGTCTGCTTGAAAGATGCAGATCCTCCTTTAACATTTCTTAATTCTGTTGGATTTAAGTCAAACCCTTAGGGTGAGCACCTGCTTTTAACAGCTCATCAAGGATGAAGCAACACCCCTGTAGCATCGGCAGGCTGATAGATGAACTGTGCAAGAGGCTGATATTGTGGCAGGGTGTTTAAGCAAAAAAAAAAAAAAAAAAAAAAAAAAAAAAAAAAAAAAACCAAGACTAATTTCCAAGTGACTTTTCAGGAGAACTGACCAAGACGGGCACCTCCTGAATGGAGGGACAATGTGCTCTGCAGGGAGAGGGAAATTAGCGGGAGAAGTGCCTGAGCAGCCTCGCCTCCAGCAGGAGATGCACTCCAAAGCCTCTCCCATTAAACATCCTTCTGGGCCAGGAGAGCGAGGAGCCGGTGAGGAACCAGCCCCCCCTGCCTGGACTGTACTTTGCTGGGAGCCTGCTTTTAGATTTTCACGCTGTGATTCTTGAGAGGAAGTCTGAGAAGGAAGAGCTCTCCTTTAAAACCTCCCGGTTTTTGGTGATGTCCGGGCTGCAGCCTGCAGGCAGGCCCMCAGGGGATGGATGGAAGGACAAAAGCACTCATCCTACCCCGAGGAGATGAGTTCCCCAGGAGAGGAATCAGGCACTGCCTGTCCTTTGTACCSGGCAGCAGAGGAAGCAGCTGGAATATGTAGCTTGGGCTCAGGGTTTCTTAGCCAGTGTACACAGAGATTCTGAAACACAGCAGGGTTTAGCTCCCTCAGCATTGCCTCATCTCCCTGGCATCTGGAAAATGCAAATSCAGCAATGTGCTTCTTTGGCACTGGCCTCCAGGCTGCTAGCCGAAGTGTGCCTGAGGTAAATTCCCAAGAGCTGCTATCATATTACAGCGAGCAATACCTGCGCTGTGGAGTTGCTTCGGTGTTTTCAAATTACTTTGACACACTGGATAAAAGAATTTCCATAATTATAAATCAAAATACAATGGGTTTCACTGGGCACTGCTTTAATTCAGGCACACAGCCTTTTCTCTGCTTGCTCTCTCCAGCACAGTGGCTACAACTGWGTAACTCTGGAACTGAGTACAACAGTTCAGCTCAAGAGAACAGCAGCACTGTCTCAAACAGCACAAGCAATTGCCTATTTTGTATGGCAGAGCATAATGGGTACAGTGGCTCACCTTACTCCCTCCTTTTAACTGGGGCAAGAACTGTATCTGCAGAGTGAACTGACATTTGCCTTGCATTTGCCTTTTTGCCCTGCTAATTTGATTGATGTAATGCATCCCTCTCTTTCCTTCTGTTGCTGAAAAATATTGCAAGAATATGTCAAGGCTGATATACTCTCAGTCAATCAGAGCAGATTTCTGCCTATAACTTCCCTGACAATGCCTTGTTTGCCCTCTCTGCAAACTTGCAGTGCTGGGAATGTCGGCACAGGCAAATTAAAGTTTAATTATTCACTCGATCTATTAGGGTGGAATTCAGGTTAGTGCACAAGTCTGCCTGTGCCATTTCAGAGCATCACAAGGGAGGCTGCAGAGGTAGAAGTGGATYTGGCCAGATAAAACGACCCTGTCCAGAGATTTCTGCACAACAGAAAGCACAATTTCTCTGCCTGCATTTCTAATGTTTATTCTGTTTATTCTGCTGCAGATGATCCMGTGCAGAGTGGGGCATCACTGAACACAAGGTCTCTGCCAGAAGCCTCCATGTCACTCTAATGGTCAGAWGTTCCCACTGCTGGGAATTCAGGCTGCTGACAGAAAATATCTGTCCCTGCAAATTCCTCCTTCCTGCCCTCAAGCACATTGTGCTTGTTTCCACGTTCTCTCAGGGCAACTTCCATAACCTCTTCCTCACCCCCAAACTTCAGTCAGACTTGATTTCRTAATGTTAATGAGGATATCCTGATTTCAACAACAGTAAAAAGCCTTTGGGGTTTAGCTAAAGACAGAAACGTTTCTTCTGAGGGTTCCCCCAATCTTTTGGAGATATCCTCTTTGCTTATGGCTGATTTTTAACCACTTGCTCTGTTATGGCTCTKGACTTCCAGATAGTGCWGCAGAGGGGACTGTTAYCAGCCTGCTAAAAATAGTAACATTTCCAARTCCTTCAGCTCCCCAAAATGKAACATGGATTGAGCACTGTCTGTGKGACTTGAGGCCTGARGGCCCTTTTGTTTCACRAGCCCTCAAGCTGTYGYATTTCTGTGGAAGCCAATGGAATTACACCAGCATTAAAACCAGAGCAAGGGAGTGGTGAATTGGACCCTTGGAGTTAAATTCAACATGGACAAAATGSAGCTGTGCAAGAGCAGGAGAGTGACCATGACAACTCCTGCCACRCTTGTAAGACTGAACAACAACATTTATTATTTCTCAGACTTTGTCATCTCCCCTCAGATACATTTACCATGATATTCCCAAAAACCATGGCCCAAAGCTGAGTGTGTATCAATAAAGCACACAAAAGAGGTGTTTTAATCAGGACTGATCAGCAGTGGCCCTCAGTAGTCTCTAACTGCAGCTGCAGGTGCTGCAGTGGTTGTGCTACAAGGACAAAGGGGAAGGCACTAAAAACAATATTGCATGTTTCARATTACTTGTGCTGCAGGTAATATCTCAGGCCATTACAGCTGAAAAAACATTTTAAAATTAAATATATTTGATGATTGATCTTTTATTCTTTGGCATGGCTTTGCTGTGATTCTGTATTGTATAAGTATTTTATAAGTCACTGGTCTTTCTCAAATCACATCTGTAGATCTTTTGGTTTATTGTGGAGTTTTCTTGTGTGGATCTATACCCCAGCAACTATTTTATGGGAAATGATARCATTAAAGCAGAGAACTAAGAACTGGTTTAGGTCTATCCTCAGCAATTCTGCAATAATTCTTGAAGATTCATAAGGTCTCAAGCAGATACTGAACTTAAAGCAACACACAATAGGAGCAATTTCTGATCTTGATCCTGTTTGACCACACCAGAGTGGCTTGCAAGTTAACAGGCCAAAAACAGAAGGATGTAATATATCCAACTTAGAAATACTTGCTCACATAAACAAGGAAATGGAGGGGATTTGTGCCCAGCTGGCCTGGCCTTACCTTTGTGAACTTCTAAGAATCATGAAGGGCCCCATCTGAAAAATTCCCACTAAACTTTATTTGGTCTCTTGGGCATTTGAAATATTCAACACACACTGGCAGCCAGACTTAATGCCCCTGAAAATGAAGAGTTAAGGGTCTCAAGTTGAGCTTTCAGACAAAACAATCCCTTACCTGAAACAGGTACTTGAAATTGTACCTGTTGGCCTCCTGGGTTCATCAGGACTCCAGGTGAGGGATGTGAGAATTGCACCAAGGATTCATACACGAGTCTTCAGAACATGCCAGGACATCTCTGCTTGTAAGCAATAAACTTGTACAATGTAATTTTGGTGGCACAGCAGGGTGCTAATATTGCTCCTTTCCTTTAAAAATAAACAGAAAACAAATATAAAAGTGTTGAATAAACATTAAAACAAAGATTAATTTCAGGATTCTCTGAGTTCCTGTCAAAACTGTATTCATATGTATTCAAACATCATCTAATAAATAACTTAACTGGAAATTATCAACAACAAAAAACAAAAGGAATAGGAAAAATAAAGATACCTGGAAAGATTTCAGCAAAGATCTAACTCTTGGAGTGTTTCCAAGAGGCAGCCTTGATTTTGATTAATATTATAATACAGCCTGCTAAAACAGCACCTCATAAATATCCATGAAGCAGTTTATTAGAGRTGGTTGTAAATACTTAAAATCTTGTCTTGCAACCCATCAGATTTCAAGAAAAAAAGGCAGTTGAGAACATCAAAAGGTGAAAATAAGATTTCTTGGAAGATGTTTTCTTCCTCTTAAATATTACAATATATGGGTCCAAAAAACGTTATCCTGGAGAGTGGAAATGCTACTGGAAAATGTGTGGGTTGCTTTACAAGCACAAATGGCAGAGATTTTGAGAGAGAGGCAGACTGCTGGGGGAAAAGAAAACCAGAAGAATRCAAGATGAGGAATGTATGAAAATTACTATTACTCCAGCCTTCTATTTTCTTATTTCAAAACCAAAACAAAATAACTACTCGTAAGAAAATGAACTTGGTATGTACATAAGGAAAGGGTGGAAACCAGAGAGCTGAGAAAGGAACCAGGGAAATATTGGGGCATAAGCAATTTCCTCCTGCAATCTTTTCATCTTGTAAGTCTGTTTTTCACACACAGCATCTTGCAGTTGTAGAATAAAACAATTTTAATTTAAGCTCTGTTATATCTGAGGTTTCAATCTTCTATCCTCCAACTTTTTGTCTTACTCCCAGTGTTGATGTGTTCACAGTCAAGGCCATTCCAGCCAGCACTTTTTGCTGCTTTCCAGCGTTTTCCCTCCCTCAGAATGGATTTTAGCTCGTGAAGCCTCTAAGGCAGAAAACTGAAGTTTGCATTCAGAGAGCAACAGGAAGGGAGAACAGCATTATAAAATGTGGCACTAATGTGGCACCACAGCCACGTTGTCCTTGCAGGGGAGAAGACACCACTTTTCTGCTGGATTCTGCATCTCCTGTGAGCTGATCCCAGTGGGGACGCTGGAGTTAGAGCTGTCCTGTAGGACAGGAGCTCTGAGCACAGCCTGAGACATCTGTCCTGAGGGAATCGTGAGGAATGGGAACAGCACAAGCCATGAGTGACCACAGACAAGCTSCTGCAGAAAGGGCAGGGTGTGATTGGTATTCCAGCTCAGCTCCTGTCCCAGCTGCTCCCTGTGGACAGGCTGCAGTCACAGCACAGGTTCAGGAGAGAGTGGCAGCCCAACAGCTCGCTTTCAATTCCCACTGCCTTTGCTGTGATGAGAATTTCCCATGTAAGCAGCCCAGAGCTACAAGTCCCCTGTCCTCCTGACACCRTGGCAGACACAGGTCCCCAGGCAGGGCTCTCCTGCAGCCACCAGACGTGGGAGCATCATGTGATAGTGGGGTGAGTGCATCCCCTGAATCCAAACTGGGGCTGCCTGTGTCCCTGGGAAGGGACAAAAGAATATTAAAGGCAAATGATAGTGGGCTTACTCAGCCCTCCTTCTCACTTCCCAGCTCAGCAAAGCCCATGTCGTGCATTGCCAGCCCCTGATGCTGCAGGGGGGAGCTGCTGTTCTGCAGGAAAGATTGCACAAAGAAGGAGCCTTTGGCCTCACACTGAGAGTTTTGAGTTGGAAGCAGTGCCAGTTTGGATCATGGTGCCACAGTTCAGAAGCTGGATGCTGTTTCCTGACTTTTTGCGCTGTGTTGCACGCTTCCGTCTCCCTTCCACGGTGGGAATTCATAGCATCTTTGAAGATATTTTTCTGCTTTGTTGGCATTTAGAACATGCTTGTTCCAACATTTAGCTTTAAAGGCAAAATGCACAAGTTTTTAAGGTAGTCTTCTGCAAAACAAGAATTTTGGTCAGAGATAGGAGGCAGGTGAGTCATGGAAAGAAGAAGTCTAAGTACAAAAAACAGACAACAGGAAGATGAAATAAAAWTGTGGGAAAGGAATAGCACACACTACCACAGAAATAATTCACTCATTGTTTTTCATAAATAATATAAAGCCAAYAATATTCTCATTGCCAGGGGCCAGTGATGCATCTGGAARTGRCTTTATGCTCACCAAATTGCTGAARTCCACATTAGACACAGCCTTTTTGTGAAAGCACCTGTCAGGCACAGCATGGTTGGCTGGAACCTATTTTCATGCCTCAACTTCATACATACCTTAGATCCCACTATCAACTTCACCTCTTCCTTCCCAAAGCCTGAGTCTCCAGGCCCAAAGGTCCATCCCTGCTCCTTGGAAAGCCATTTCTAGGGCAGTGCAGCACTCTCACAGCACAAATGATCACAAACTGAAAGAACATTATTTACTTGCTCTCRGATTCTATGGACACAAACAGATTAATGGACTATTTACAGTACAATTCCCCATATGAAAATAATAAATACCTCTGTAATTAACTAATTAATTATGTGTCATAATTCTGTTGTTTTCCATAAATGGTGYAGTACCCATTTGAGACTGTTGAAATCCATGTTTACTTCCCCCTCCCCTGCTTTTGTTTTTCAGCACCACATTTTTTCATTCAGATAAAAATTGTAAGTATTTTTCCAACTTGTCAAATTTCAGGCTACTCCATTTCCAGGTGAAGTCTCCTTCAATACTAATAAAAACCCCTCAGGGAGATGAGCAGTAACTGAACACACCAGCTAAAGAGAAATGATGCACTGCAAAAATATACCTGCACGGTGTGGATGTGCAAGGAAATCTTATGCTGCTCTCCAGCTTCTACACAAACCTTATTTCCCATTGAATCATGTGATGCAGCTCTTCTCCCACCCTACTTCCTTCCCCTAGGAGTAATCACTCATTTTCAGCAGTACAGCTGTTTTGATTGAGGTTTTTTTTCCCTTCTCCTCATTTAATGTGCTTTCTATAAGCTGGTTGACTAACCCTCTGTTAAAAAGGGAAAACAGGGAAGRGCTAATTCCTTACCTGAACAGCTGACACACTTCTAAGAGAATATTTGGTATGGAAACCCAGCATCAGCTATCATTTATTACAGCAGGAAACCCAAAGAGAATAAACTCTTAGAAAGAGTTATTAAAGCAACCATCTTTATCTGAAACTAAAGGATAAAAATTCTAGAAATGATACTCCAAACTGATCTTCATGGGCCCAATCCTACATGTGCTACCAAGACCTAATAAGTGCAATTTCWCTGAATCCAAAATATTAAAATATTCACAGATACAACTAGGGATGGTACAAACTGTATTTTAGCAAGCCCAGAAGCTCTGTAATAGTCTCAGCATTTCATTAAAAAATTAAGTTGAAGATAAAGGAGTTGTAAAGAGTCAACACCTGTAAAACTCCAACCACTTATTCAACTTTTAAACAAGAAACTGTTAACAAAATTCTTAAAGCACTAAAGCTTGACAGTTCTTTCCTGGGAAACAGAAGCCTGTTGCAGCTTATCCTTAAGRTCAAGAAATTCAGAGTCTAAGGCAGCAGGTTAGGAAATGGCTCCTGAATCCATGAGTCCCTCTGGGGAAGTGTTCTGCTCCCATTTAACTCAGAGATTGCCAGTTCAAGCCCTTTCATTCATAAAGCTGTGGTACAATTACATTGAAAATGAGAGAATTTTCCTCCAGTAACCCCTGTGAATCAGAAACACCATGCTTTGAAAAAACACCATCAGATAATTGATCTGATATGAAGTAGGGATGAACAATTCTRAGGCACACACCACAAGTGCACTCGTGTTTCAGAAGCTCCATTTTGACTTTGGCACATGGCTTGAGAGGCATTCATGGCTCTGTGCTGCAAACCCTTCACAATCTGGAGATGTTTTTCTTACCTCTGTCTCCTAAAATAGGGGCTGTACTCTCCTGAAGGTCCCAYTCCAGTGCTGCACAAACAGGTTTGCTCCCAGTAGTAACAGCATTGGTAGGAGGTTCTCAGGCTTTCCATGATAAAATACACAGGACTGGATTGGATAAATWCAGAAATATCCACCTAAAAGCCACTTGGCCATTCCACCTCAAAAAGTTGCCACCATCCATAAATGTGTTCCATTCACAGCATACACAAGATTGTGGAATATTTATTTAGATTTGTTTATTTATTTATTTAGATATGGCTTAGAATAACAACCCAGGCATGGTCTGCTGGGACAGAAATSAGCTCCTAAATCCATTGTGCTTTATGTTTGATTGCACAGGAATTCCAGCCAAGGGCAGGGTGTCCACGTAGCTTACCTAAATGAGGCCTTGTGAGAAGGTCTAAATATCCAGGATTTATTCAGCATTACTCTGCCTTTTAGTGATTAAAAAGTTTCTGTGTTTTTATCTTGCCAAAATGAGAAACTTGTACTTTTTAGAACCATGAAAGAGTAGATATTTGCAGGCTGATACMAATTCTCATATTTAAAATAAATCCACATACAGGAGATTCTGTCTGAGATTCATGCCAAGTATCTGAATATAAAGACTGTAACACTGTAAGGTTTATTACATAAATGAAAAATCTTAATCATTTTAATCTCTCTGTGCAGTTCTATAGCCTGGCCTTCATAACTTGCTGTAAGTAAATCTAAAACCCAACATCCCTTCCCTTACTTAATCAAAGCAAATTAAAACTGATCACAACTAGGGAACTGTGCCTTGGAGCAAGAGAAGGGTAAGAGCATGTCCTCCCTTGCATTTAGAACAGTTCAGTAGAAACAGGATTAAAACCTTTTAATCAGGTTTAGATTGGTCCCAAACTGGTTGGTTCCTTCCATGATGACAATATCTTCAGTGGAAGATCAGGTGAGGAACATGGCTCAATTTTGGCACAAAATCTGTGGATCAGGCAAGAACTGATTGGTGTGCATGGAATTAAAATTAGAAATTACTTCAGAGTAGTTGAAAATATGTCCTCCTTTCTTAATGACAATATTCAGGGAAAGTTTTGTACRTGCCAGATGGTTTCTCAGGATGAGAGGGGAGGTTTCAGAAAAGCATCTTTATTGAGGAATGGAAAACACTCGTGGCATGGGAAGAGTTAACTCAGGCTTTTAGAGCATTGTAATCTACCAGACTGTTAAACAGTGAGAGGGAATTAAGTGACCTGAAAATGGCATAACTAATTGTAGAGTCTTGAAAAAATAACGGCAACGTGGAGGTTCATGAAATGTGTATGAACTGTATCACATATTCATGCCCTATTACTGTGAATTCTGAAGTGTCTTACTGTTCAAGATAATAGACCTTGATTCAATTCAGTCTGATGTAGGATGAATTTCATGTGCTAATTAGTAAAGCATTTCTTAATGATTAGGAAAAAGTAGATAACATCTGATTGAAAACCTAACTGTCAGAGATAAAACAACGATACAACTTGGGGAGGAAGAAATGCCAGTCAGGCTGAATTCAGGTGTCTTAATTATGATAATTAATGATTGTATTCCCCATATAGATGAACTCAAACAACATGAAAAGCATATTGTAATTAAAGTGCTTTTGAAAAGCAACATTTAAACAAATGCCACTGGTAATATTAATTACTCTTCTCATTTTCCATTTCACATTTGATTGCATTGGTTCAGTATGGAGCTAAAAAGAAAAGACTTTGAGCTACCACGGTTCCTACTGAAATAAGAACTTAGCACTACACAGAAAGAGGGCTTAAAGACTCTRAACTTTTACCACTGCACATAATCAGTGCTTTTCCTCACAGAATAAAAATATACTCTCCATTAACAARTTGCTGCATCATGTTTTCCACCTCCAATATGCCATATTGATGGATTTCATCCCAGGAAAAAAGCCAAACTACAAGTGGATGTGGTTTTGGAGAGACCARAAGAAACAGCAGCTGAAAGAAAAAGCCTTTTGGGGTTAGATCTGTCCAGGGAAGGTAATTAGTGTCCTAAAAGAGGCAAGAATTTTGCTTTTCCCCTTTAGCTCCTAAATTTTTTTTGTGATTTGATTTTGGGTTTTGTTTGGTTCTTTTGTCTGAAGGACCAACACCTTCCCAGAAAAAGCTTGATTTCATTCACAACAGTGGGAGAGTTTTTTTAAATAAAACCGACAGCCATTTATGTTTTGGGTGCCCTAGGCTTGGTTGTCATCAGCTCTGTGAAAATAGCTCCTCGTCCCCAGGATTCCTGCTGCTCTAAACACAGGCTGCATTCAGACATCCCTGKATAATGCTTATCCTGATCCCATCTTGCAGAGACCCTGTGGAACCTGCACATGACAGCAGATCAAAATTATATTTTAGGATAGGTAAAGAGTTATATCAACAGGATCATCTACACCTGCTATACTGTGAGAAATGCTCAGTGACAGGACTTCCCAAAGTAGTGTAAAGTCAGCATATTAAGGGTAATTTAGCCTGATAATAACATGGTAAGTACAGATTAGCTCCCCTGGAAGCCAATCCTGTACTGATTACAATTCTACATAGGAGATAAAACATAAGTTAGAAAAGTTTCACAGCTGCAGAGCAAAGTGACAAAATAGAAGAACAAAGAGAKCAGTGATAATGGGTAAAATCCTGGCCTCAGTAAGGTCAAGAGCAAACTCCCATTGATTTTAATGATGCTTGATATTTCTAATTCATCACTTTTGAAGTGACATATATACAAATATCAGTCAGTACAGAGAAGTGGCCTGCTAAATCACACCTCCACAAATGGGGGATTTTTGCTGTTTGTAGTCAGCCACCCAAGAAATTTGCCAGCAGGCTTTGAATGTATACTTTGAAGTGATTCAATTCCATTAAAGTGTAACTTGCTCATTTCACATTTTTGAGCTTCTTAAAAAAGCCATCTGTAGTTATTCTTCCAGTCAGAATAACCATTTGCAGTAATGGAAAAATGAATTATCTAGGGAAAGCCTGGAAATGTCACTGTTCTGGATAAATACTGTGTGTTCCTTCCCCCTTCCTCTTCTCTCTCCTGCCCTTTGCCATTCTCATTATTAAACCCTGCTTCAGTGGCTGGRTCTCTCCTTGTTTTCACTCTAACCCTGAGCCATGAGGACCCCATGAGCTGATACCACCACCAAGAGCAGCCCAACAGGCAGAGWTTTGACTCTTTGTGAGGTAGCTGCTGGCTCTGCATTAACCTCTATGGTTTTTGAAAAGAAATCAAAAGGAATCCAAAAGAGCAGTTTATTCTCCAACATGAAGAGACAGCAGCTGGAAAAGCCACGCTTTTTTTTCTGTCCAAATCTCTGTCCCTCACCACTCAAACTCCCAGGCAGTTTCTCCTGTGCTCCTCTGGACAGTTTGCACCCCCACTGCTCCCCACTCACTGTCTCCAACTCACCCTCCCCTGTTCTCCCAGCACAAAGGATGAAAATTCAATTCCATTAATAGCTAGGCTAGCACTCCTGTCAGCTTCCACCAGSCTGAAGTTCTGCTTAATAAGCACAACCAGAGTGTGAGTCTTTCCTGGAACTAATTGTGCTGTGACTTCAGCACGAGGACTGGGACAGCTTCCAGATGTGAGGAGCTCCAAGCATTCCTCTGCCCTCTGGCCACAAGCCCRAGCTGTGACAAGTGAGTGGCACTCTCTGCTGTGGGACAGGATGGCATCATGGTGATCACTTGGTGTTCTGAGCCGCCTGGGACAGGGCCAGGCTGTTGTCATGGGCCATGTGTGCTTCTCACTGCCCCAAATCCTTCTAGAATTTGCCACTGGAGTGGTCAAAACCAAACAAAACCAAACACACAAACAGGTTAAAAGCAACTCATCTCAGAGAAATCTTTCTACAGGATTTTTTTACTTGCTTCTTTAGTTCAGTCTTTTCTTTCTTCATATTTTTGGTTTTTTTAATGTGATTTTTTTGTTTTGTTTTGTTGGGTTTTTTCTTCCCCTCAAGGTTCATTTGTGAGGAGAGTTATACTAAGATTTAAATGAAGACAATTAAGGGCAAACTAAAGTTACTCACAGCACCATGGGAGAAGGTTGTGAACTCTTAAATCAGGCACTTTTAACCATGACCTGAGGGCACAGCATTGTCCCAGCTGCTTTYACTGCAGGGAACACCTTCCCTCACCTCTGTTTTAAGGAGGCAAATGTGACCCCTTTTATATTTAGCACAAATATAACAAAACACATGAGAACGCTGCACAGCTCATAGCAAAGGCACAGACAAGGAAACATTTCCTACAGAGAAAGATTCCTTCTCACTTTTAGCTCCATGCCAGTGAAACAACCTTTCCCCTTCCCTCTAAGCAGGCTGCTGTTGCCCACACACTGATGCTTGCTGTGGTTATTAACATTCCTTGTTTGCAGCCTGAATCCCATTTGTATGGCACAAACTATGGCAAGTCCATTTCCTAACATATTGGTCACCAATTAAATACCACCCAAGACTCAACATTTAATCAACCTCTGCCTTTTTTTCCATAAATCCAATAAAATAATTCAGGTTCATCAATGATTTGCATTTTAGAAGTGCTTCAGTGCCTGCAAAAAGCACAAATGCCAATCTTGTTGTTCACACATACTTACAAGGTTCAAAACAAYTGAAGAGAGAATTAATCATGCTGGATGCATTAAAAAAAAAAAAAARAAAAGGCAAAAAAAAAAAAAGAAATTAGAGGATGTTTTGCAGGTTATTATCTTGATTTACAGACTTAGTGTAYTCTGTCTTTGAAAGCAGAGTGTCCTCTGCCCTTTTCCTCTACCCTTGTCCAAGGTGAATTGTTTTGAGAAGTGAGCAGATTCAAGGMCAGGAAAGAATCTCTGAGCTCTGGTACTCTGGTATGCAATTCAGACTGCCTCTGAATATCCCTTCTTTCCTGGTATGATATGAAAATGGAGCCAAACCTCTTGAATTTTTAGATTTGRGATGCAGAAGTGGTTGTGATGTGCACAAGTTTACAGGCACTGAGTGCTCCCCCTTCTGAGAGGGGGATTGAGGCACAGTGTTGTGCAGTGCTTTGCCCTCACCATGGTCACTGCATCTTTTGAAACCACGCAGTTGATGAGTTTGAGCTCCCRGATTTGCTGGGCAGGGCATGGTGCTGATAGCACCAGAGCTGTGCATTCAATCCCTGTGTGGGACATTCTCCCAGGAGCTGGGCTCCATGATCCTTGTGAGTCCCTTCCAGCTGGGAATATTGTGGGATTCCGTAATTCTGAGAAGTTTGTCCCCTTTAAAGCCATCAGCTCCAGTTCCATTCAAGCACCCATTTCCCGTGCTGCCTGTCCTTGAGCATCACCCCCTCACACCCCTCCGGAGCACCCCTGGCACTGCTGGGGCAGCTCCGTGCCCAGCCCTGCCCGCAGCAGGCTCCAGCAGAGCTGCTGTGCCCTCCCTCCTGCCCAGGGCTCCACCAGCCCCCAYGGCTGGGCTCCCATCTGTGGTTGTGGCAGCTGGACCTGGGCTCTCTCAGGGGGAGCTCACAGGTGGCTTTGTCACATCCAGGGGGTGCCATGGGGACGGGCTGGGGACACAGAGCCTGCCCAGCACCGCACGGTCACACACACACCCGGGGATGGACAGACCCGGGGATGGACACAGGCTCTGTGCCACCCTTCAGGTCCTGCTGCAGGTCACATTTCAGAGCAGTTTGTTCCCTGTGAGATGCTCTGTGATTTAACACCGAGGAGCAGCAGCCGCCCCCAGCGCTGAGTGCCCTCCCTGAACACGATCCTATTGACAGATTTCTTCAGGAGCCCCAATAACCCTGCACAAAGACAGGCTTTTCTACACTTCAGTGTTAAAAGATGATTCTGTGCGTTTAGGAAATGCATGCATTCATTGAAAGTCATTCTAGGCAGAGTGGAGAACTGACTGAAATGAGTTAATATACCTGGCAAACCTTTTTTAAAAAGTCCATACTTCTGAGAATAGGAAATAATAATAGTTTTTTGCATATTTCACTCTAATAATAAAAGAGTCACAGACCCTGTAAATAGAAATCAAAGATATATAGGCATGAACTTCAAAAATAACTAAGCCTGAAAGGATTATAGAATGCATGCTCCTAAGGAGATGTTCTCTACTTATAATATTTTCTGAGGCAAATATTAGATTAGTTACTGGCTGGTACATGAGGAAAATGCAGAATAGAATAACAGTGATAAACTTTATGTCATTTCTGCAATGAAATCTTCATTGTAACAAAGAACTTGTTTTAAACTAATCATGGAAGAATGTTTCCTATGTGCTAGAAGATATATCTGAGCAGTCTTTGGGACCCTAGCATGGAAATATCCCAAAGGTTAAACATTCAAAACTAAAGCATGGCCATTTCTGTTTCTAAGTTACTGCCATGAAAGTCTCAAAGATGCTGAATTCAATTGCCCAGCAGATCTTTAGAATGTCAAAAATGCACTCGGAAAGATAACAAGGACTTAACAAGCACTATCAATCACCTGCTAACAGCTGAAAGCCCAGCTGATATCACAAGGTTATGCAGGAGGAGCTAATGAAGATATGGATTTTATTTGGCTTGCAGAGCTATTTCCTTCTCTTTTATTAATTTAAGACACTACTTTATGTTAAAAAATTTTTTTTTGCATACAAACTTAAATATGATCCTGRTCTGCATGATGTTACCTCTTCAAAAACCCTGTCATTTGATATTGTGCAGGAATTGAATGACCAGGATTTCTCTGATCCCCAGATTCTGCCCTGCAGCTCTGGATGGTGATTTTCCTCTTCCTTTCTTTTTAATGTTATGGTCTTACTTGCTATAGAACTGTTTTCAGCTACTATGTTTTATAATTAAAAAATGTGTTTATGTACCCCAGTCCTCCCACTAAGGCTGTGATAATGGAACAGAGGCACTGAAAATGGTCCATCCACTCCTTCAATTGCTGGGAATGGGAGAGCAGGGCTGAGCAGCACAGCAAGAGGGATATTGCCTTGGTGCTCCTGTTTGCAGTCTGGGGCCCTGATCMTGCAGACATTTAGGCAGTTGAGCAATTTTACACAAGTGAATAATCTGATTTAGTTCAAAGGGAGTACTCACATATGTTAAATGTCTCACCTGCTGTGGTGGTTTAACCCCAGCAGGCAGCTAAATACCACAGTCACACCATCCCCTGCCGTGGGAGGGGAGCAGAGCAGGGAAACAAAGGTAAGCATTGTGGCAATGAGACAAGAAGAGCTTATTAATGGAAATAAAATAAAACATGATCATCTTTACTGTAAAATATAATGATAATATTTTAATGGAAAGATAGACARCAGAAAAAAGAATCTGAAAAGAGAAATAAAACACAAGAAAGACAAATTATTGACAATARAGTTGCTCACCACCCCCTGCCTGATGGTCTGGAAGATCCCTGGGGCCAGTTCAGATCAGCTGTCTTGGCTTTGATCCCTCCTGGCTCCTTGTGCCCCTCCTGGCTAGCAGSTCTTGGGGAAACTGAGGAGTCCTTGACCACTCAGCTACACTCAAGCCATCAACATTATCAACATGTGTGTTATCAACATTATTCTCTTTCTAAACCAGCACCACAGCACTGTGGCCTGTACAGGAAGAAAATTAACTCTGTCCCAACCAAAACCAAGACACGTCCCTACTTGYTCCCAAGCTGGAGACCTGCACTGCCCCCAGGCTGTGGCTTCCCCCGTAGGGACTTTCACTGGATGAAACCCTGTTTTTTAATTTTCTCYTAATGGTTGCCAAAGGAACAGTATCACATTCTCTGATCTACTTTTATGAAATACAAAACAAGAGTTTGCATTACTAGAGTGCACATGAAGCTTAATTGGAAAGGGTATCTGGGCTTTAATTTCAGGAAAAGAAAGCAGGACTCAAAAGCAATATAAAATTGCTAGGATAGAGCAAAATATTTTCTGTTACATGGTGCATACATTCTGCTCATGTGGACTTTGGCCATACCTAAAGGTAATGTAAAAGTGGGATGCCATCAAAAATGACTCTGAATACATAAGTTTCAACAGCAAAAGCTCTCCCTGTTATTTACTACACTTGCCATCTATTAATTTGTGTATATATGCCATCACAGAACTGTTATTCCATGAGAATTTCCATAGCAAAATTCCATAAGCARATAACAGACAAAATCTTTGCCATAATTAGCAAATATTATGGGAAGACACAAGATTTGTGTAATCAAAAGGTAGAGAAACGTTTACTTTTGAGTTTACCTCTGAATTCTTGRTACAGACACTTTGGTGAATTAGACMCTTCAAGGAAAATGCTGCATAAATMCAGWACAGACCCACTGTCTTCTAATAGAATTAGCACCCAACACACAGTGCTGAATTTGAAATTTTAAYATGCTTCTRTTATACTCCTTCAGCAAGAATCAGCTTCTCCTCTTCAGAGAGTCTCAAGGGCCTCTGATGTGACCCAAACTAAATCACCATTATTTAGGTGTTCCCCTTTCCAAACACCACAGTGAAATCCTTTGCCTTCTGTCACAATTTACATTGTCTGCTCTGCAGGAACAACTCCATTTATTAACTGCAGGGTCTCAGACACAAGGAACCCTCTTTAATGCTCTCAACATTTTGTCCAAGGAACATCAGAGTTTGTACTCTGGACAGACATCACTGAGAAAACCACTGGTCAAATGGCACCAAGAAACCCCACATCTCCTCACAGCTCCATGGTCATAAAACAGGAGGGAGCTTCATACATTAAACAGAATTATCATTGCCTGAGATAGGATTGAGCAAAGGAAGACCATTCAGTACAACAGAATAATTAAATATGGCTAAGTAAATATCAAAAAGAATATTCTGAAATCAAGACCAGCGTATTAAAAATAACATTTATGCTGGTTATGCTGATTAAAATAACAAAGAGCTTGAATATGCTTCAATATGCAAAAGCCAGAGTGATTCTGGATGGAAGGTGTTGCTCCCAGAAGAGCAATGATGCCTTTTGTACATTTGTTTTGGTTAAAGGGGTGGTACATTGTCCTATAAAAGGTTGTGCTACGACACACTTCTGTAGCCATTTACTGGGAATTGTTTAGGTTGGAAAATACCTTTGAGATCATCGAGTGCAACCATTCCCCCAGCAGAGCCATGCCCAGCACTGACCCCTGTCCCCAGAGCCACAACTGTGGGGTTTTTAAATCCCCCAGGGGCTCCAGCACTGCCAGGGCTGGACAGAGGTGGCTCAGCCTGGGGCCGTTCCCTCTCCTCCTGTCCCTGTTCCCTGGCAGCAGAGCCCGAACCCCCCTGGCTGTCCCCTCCTGGCAGGGAGTTGTGCAGAGCCAGAAATTCCCCCTGAGCCTCCTTTTCTCCAGGCTGAGCCCCTTTCCCAGCTCCCTCAGCCCCTCCTGGGGCTCCATTCCCTTCCCCAGCCCCGTTCCCTTTGGGAGCAGAGCTCCCCAGAGCACCCAGAGCCTGGGCACAGACATTTCCTAAGGGCTGAAACTCAGCTGCCAGGGGCATGAGTGATGTGCAAAGGCAGAGAGACTGGAGATTCAGGCCCCAGCTGAGATTACCCTCAAACAGGATGGAGGCATCTCCTGCTGCCCTTTATTAACAACAGACACATCCACACATGGAACCCTTTGAATAATTTACTGGAAGGAAACAGATCAGCTGAGCCAAAGTCTCATTTTATACTGGAGAAAGGGCACTAAGGATCTGGCCTCCAATATCACACAAACAGCTTCTTTCCCAATAGATTTGTGGAAGTTATTTTTGCCCCAATAGGGAGTTTTGTGTTTGTGGAATGTTGAGACTGAAGGCTTTCTCCTCACTTGTGCTGTCAGCAGCACATCAGCCCTAATCAGAGCTGCTTGGGAAGTCCTCCCAACCCTCTCCATGGGCTGGTTTTTACCCAGGCTATGGCAAACAGCAGAGAAGGAGGCCAGGAGATCAGGATTGCTCTTTCCAGCAGGAGCCCTGCAGCTACATCAGCTTAAGCAGACCATGAAACAGGACCCTGAGGTAGGCAGTTYGAATTCTGCCAAGGGAAACTACAATGTGTTTTCTCCTAAGTAATTTTTTATTAATATAAAAATATGTTTTAAAAAATTTCCATGTTTCTGCCAAAATTTCCTGAATTTAACTGCTGAACCAGAGTTTTAAAGTCACCTCATTTCATTAGGCTTTGTAAAAAAATCTGAATATTAATTTAACAGTTAAGTAAAAACTGAAAATAAATACATTCATTTATTATGAGGGTCATAATCTTATTGCCCTCAGAAATGTCATCCCCTATCACATCTTTCCTGGTTTTTTTTCTTTATTATATACTTATTTCTAAAGGAGAATTACACTTATTGGGGCTGCTGTTTTTAAGTCCATTTTAGCACCTTTGAAAGTAAGGGTGGTAAAACATATATATGGCATGGTATTTAAAAAAAAAAAGTCACTACCTCAATAATTTTGGGCTGGAGTAACTAATGCAAAAAGCCATTCCTTCCTTCCTTTCTTCCCTCCCTCCCTCCCTCCCTGTTCAGATAGCTCTCCCTATATGTTGAAAAATTCAGATTTGAATCCAAATTCAAACTTTAGGTTCCCAGCTCTGGCCATATCACTTTATTTTGTATTATCTGGGACATATCTTCAAAAGGAAGTCTGAAATGTATAAAAGAATATTCTTGCACTTCCCCCCCCCCACCTTTATCCTCATAAAATGGAATATTTTTCCTATCAGTACATTTCTTAATGCTAGAATTGCACCTGGATAGATTCTGCTATGTGTTATATACAACTAATTTTTTCAGTCATACACCAAATTGATAAATTGTAATGATCTTCTCCTCAAAACCAATAATCTTTCTGTTAGATGAAAGTTTCCTCTTTCCATAGGCTTTTTTTCCCATCACAAATTTCTCCCAAGTTTCTAAATCCAGTTTCCAATGTGAGATGTGAAGCCTGGGAAGAACAAGGCCCCATTCACCTGCAGCTGTCCAGCTGTTTCATTTAGGTGACCTCTCCTTTCCCCATCATATGTAGGTCAGAGTTCCAACATGAATGCTTGAATTTCTAACTTMCCACACACTATTTTAGCTTARATATAGAGCCAACTTCTATCAGAATTTCAATTATTAAACACTAAGCCAGTAAAAACAATTGCCCTTCCCATGATCTACAAAGAGAAATCCTCAGCACCAATTCATCCTRTACCACTACTGAGAAATCAAGGAATATGGACAGCTACAAACTAAACTTGTTTCTAAAGATCATGAAGCTTAATGGACTGATTTAATGGGCTTGATTACTGATTCAAATCTGAGCACAGCCAGCCCAGGCAAAGGATTTTGGAGATCAAACACAGTCCTGGATGCCAATCTGGAGCAGAAGAGGTAAAAAAAAAAAGAGATACAGGGTATGCAACTGGTTTGCTAATTGCACATGTAAAGTATATGATTATTTGTGATAGGAAGGAGTAGACTTAATTTCGTAGTTTCTTTGTTCCTACCTTTTATATCAGTAACACACAAATAAAAACTTCAAGCATCCCTGAAAACTCAAGGGCTGATTCACTTCTCAGTGTCTGGAACATCTGTGATTACAAACACACCRTGTTTGCTCCTAACCCCAGAATGTTGTTATGCTTCGTAGTGAAAGCACAGAAGCAAATTTCACCTGCAGGGAGACTGGTGAAGGAACAGCCACACAGAATACCCACACACTCCAGTAATTCAACACTTATACCTGCAGTTTAGAAAAGGAACATTARAAAAAGTCACATCTAGGAAAATACAGCCACCATGCTTCAAGCYATGGTAAGGAGCTGCTGTTTTCCCTTTGTACTCAGGGAGGATAAACGTACAGAGACAGTAGTAAAATGTGGATAGGGCCTAAGCTGGCCTGTCATTTCTTTTTAACAGCTGCTAACAAGCAGTTTGCAAGTTCCCATATGAAGCYWGGTTGAGAATGAGWTCTTTTAACACAACAATCTATTCTGAGGGTGAAAAACAAATGCACCTGTGTAAACAATAAGATTTGTCCAATGAGAAGCCATAAAAGAAAAATGTAAACATATCTAGAGAGAGAAAATTTGATAGAAATACWCAATAGCCTTACAGACCAATGAACTGAGTTTCACTGTATTGCTGACCAATTAAGTTTAAGACAGCACCTTCTGATATTTCCTRTAAMTAGGAGCTTTGTGAATWAAGTTTGGAGCCTTCTGAAGATTTTAGAAGTGTGTTATGTCCACCTATACAATGACAATAAAATGCCTCACAAATRAGATTTTGTTGGCTGTTTGTTCATCAGTCTGGTTTCTCCTAAAGMCTGGATGTCGTGTGTGTCAGAAGAATTTCAATTTCTATCATAGCTCTTAAAATCAGGTCTGATCCAGCTGAGAACTTCTCACACATGACYTCCCCTGTCTGTCAGAAAGACTCACTGCTCTCAGGCTAACAGAAAACTCCAACTCACTCCCTAAAAGCCCATACCCAGCTTTAGGCTTCTGCCTAGTCTGGACTTCATTAGTTCTTATTTTTTTTGCCTCCAGGACCATCACTTCATATTACACTGAAGAGAGAAACCCAGGAAGCTCATGTCCTGCCAGAGAGGGAGCTCCAGCCTGGCATTGCATCCTGTCCCTGTCCCTCCTCCTCTGCTCTCCTCATCTCTCTTCCAATGCCTCTGTATGTACTTTTTCCACTTGACTTTTCCTTGTTTTATCACATGTTCACTCCTACAAAGTCACAACCCACAATCACCCATCTTTGCTCTCCCAACTYAGCCACAACCTTTTACAACACCTGGTTTTAGTTTTGGCAACACAGCTGGGTGAGGAGAGGARCTGCTTCACAAATGCTGCTCTGGTTTCTGCTGCATTCTTCTTTCTTTTTACAAATGAAGTCCACAGCTACAGAGCATTGTAATACCATGCTGTGGTGTTCCTGCAACAGTCAAAGGGACAGGTGAAGGAACAACTGAACTGTCAGGGTAGAGCTGGCTGGGAATATTCTCTGGTAAAACCAGGGGATGGGATCTGCCTTGATTTYACCCCTACATCTCAACTTACTTGTGCCAAAAGATGCCATGACAGACTGAGATGTAAGGGAAATATTGACTTCCTAACAGTCTGGGAATTARGACAGTGAATAAGGGCATGGACATGGGTGAATTTTACTGCTCAAAAAAGGGAATAGCAAAGTCTGGAACCTGGGGCTTCTGTGTTTCCTAAGAGCAGCCCTAACTCCAGACAACCTGAATGCTTTTTATCATACCTCTAATTAATTCTTTAAACAGACCTGAGGGGTTTCTCTTCAAGGAGAATAAAAATCAGTGCTTGAAATTTCAAATAAATTTTGCAGGGTGCAAAGTCAACTTCATASCARCATTGTGGTTTTCTCATGGCTGAACTATGTGTGCTCTAAAGGGATCAGCCAAGGTCACCTTTAGGCTCTGTGTCATTGCCTTTGTTATCCCAGCAAGATGTGAGCAAATGACCCAAATTTATTGTGTCTACTGAAATGTGSTGCTGTTTCTTACTCCATAATGCATTCACCCCAAAACACATCCATATACTCAAATTATTGCTGGAAGTCTGCCTTAAGGAGCTGCAAAAAGCTCTTCAGCAACACCTCCCCTTGCATGAGTTCCATTTCAAGGAAGTTTGTGATAAGGAAATCAAATGATGGGGAAATGAAGAATCAGGAACTCACCAAATTGACAGCATTCAAAGGCTTTTCTGTGTTTAGAGTGCAAGTGAAAGTAACTCCTGGTCCTCTTCAAGCTACGCAACTGTGTAGCTACAGAATGTGTGGTAATAATTGGTTTCCAACACTGATACCTTTCAGAGAGCAGGCTGGAGCCAGTGGGGGTCAGGCTCTGCTCCCAGGTAATCAGTGACAGGTCAGGAGGAAATGTCCTCAGGCTCTGCCACAAGAACTTTACTTTGAATATTAGGGAAAATTTCTTCACTGAAAGGGTTCCCAAGCATTGGCACAGCTGGCCAGGGCAGTGCTGGAGTCCCCCATCCCTGGAGGGATTGAAGAGCCCTGTGGATGTGGCATTTGGGGACAGSGGTCAGTGCTGGCTTGGCACTGCTGGGGGAACAGCCAGGCTCAATAATCTCAAAGGTTTTTCAAACCCCCACRATTCTATGACATTTTTCTGTTGGAAAGTACCCCTTGCATCCAGGATTCTTGCTATTAGCACCAGCCCAGGACTGAGATTTCCSCAGTGTCCAGTGCAACTTCCAGCTCCCACTGTTCCCAGCACTGCTCTTTGCTTGGATCACAGGTTTCAGAGCAGGTTCCACWGGAGTTCTCCTCTCCCTGGAATTGTAACCAGAACTGCTTAGTGCACATCACATTTCCAAGTCAAAGGGCAATTATTCCACGTCAAAAATCAATCCTAGCAGAGGAAGGCTGGCAATGACACAGGAAAGCAAAAATGCAAAGTAAATTCCAAGGCATGTAGACCCTTTCAGTATAGAATATCAGCACACTGGGATTATGTGTRAGCACCTGATCAGAGTGGCACCAAAGTGACATTCTGCTGGGATTCTGCTTTCCCTGGTGCCCACAGGTSATGGAAGAGCAGAGCTGGGATGGGTGCTGCTGCAGGGGRTGCAGCACTGGTGCTGAGCCTGCCTCCCCCCAGCCTCCCACAGSCTCTCTGAGCTCTGCTCCCTGGTGCAATTAAACCTGATACGTTTGCCCTGCTTATTTATAGCTTTGATCTTCTTATAAACAGTCTCTGGACATTTGTTCATGCTGAGCAGTTCTTTGATCCAGGAATAAAATCACTCCAAAGTACTCCAAAGTGCAGCAAGGTAGGGCTCAGCATTTATAAAAGTAAAATCTTGACATGAACTGTTTCCCCAAACTTGCACTCCTTCGGGACAGCAGTCATGCCTTGTTTGCTGTTTTCCTGGCAAGCTTTTGGAGTTAGAACAGAGCTGCAATGGTAATTGCAACGAAACAAAGGAGGGGAAGAACAACACAGTTCATTTTCTGAGCAAAAGTATCACAAGTGATGAACTAATTTCGTGGAGAATCATTCCCCTTTTATTTATTTATCTTGCCATTTGCTTTAAAGACACTTGGCTCTGGGCCAGTTTAATCCAAAAATGATAATGYCCTGGAAATAATTTCTAATAAGTTGTGCATTATTGAGAATAGGTTAAGTAGAACCACTCAACCTGAACTCCCTATATAGTATTAAATGTGGTCTAAAATAATATCATGAGATTCAGAACACTAGTGCCACAATCCTTTTCTTTTGTATTCCCTTGGCAATATTCACACAAGGAAAAAGAGACATTTTTAAACTTCTGAATACATTTTCTAAAGGATTTTCCTGTTTTTCAGAGTGAGAGATAAGACTGTATAGGACTTCAAGTGCATGTCTTCTTCTAGAATAACTGTCACAGAGTCCAGAAGGAACTTGGGACATTGTACAACWGAGTCTTTTTGATCTCAAACTTTACCTCAAATGAATAAATAATTTTGGTTACAAGTGATATAAATGTACATTTTATCAAGAAAATGCCAAAGGTTCGTGGGAAAGGACTGTTAAATGGGTTATTTTGTGTTTGGTTCCTTGGGGTTTTGGGGTTTTTTTTGGTTGGATGGTTTTTTGGGGGGTTTTTTT
>CADDXX010000880.1:0-38015 GCA_902810485.1 Alauda arvensis | reverse complement strand
TTTGGTGAGTTCCTGATTCTTCATTTCCCCATCATTTGATTTCCTTATCACAAACTTCCTTGAAATGRRACTCATGCAAGKGGAGGTGTTGCTGAAGAGCTTTTTGTAGCTCCTTAARGCAGACTTCCAGCAATRATYTGRGTATATGGATGTGTTTTGGGGTGAATGCATTATGGAGTAAGAAACASCASCACATTTCAGTAGACACAATAAATTTGRGTCATTTGCTCACATCTTGTATATTTGTAGTAACTGACTGTCTGTATGTGCAGTACTGAAGTACCAACATTAAAATTATCATTAAAAAATTGGGTTATAAACTTATATTTTCATTATCATAGATCTCACATACACTCTCTTTATTCTGATTATTATCTGYTTAAAAGTTCCAAGCATTTGGCTCATTTGGAAATCCATTCTAACAGATGCATTTTCCCCATCCAGCTGGGGAATGTGCATGTGCAGAAGTCATGTAGGAAACACTGATTTGAGATTGAACCAATGATCACTGTCATCTCTCCAGGCCTTAAAATCTATAAACAGATGAAAAGGCYCCTCTGTGTGAGTTAATCTTCCGTCTACTTTGGAATTTAAATTTCATTCAGCCATTCCTAAAGCTCTCTTTGGCCTCTCACATTCAAAGGTTTTCTCATCTTGTGCTATGAACAAATTTTTCTTTCTTCAAAATTAGCTGCAAACTTTGGGGTTTCTAATTTTAAAATTTGGTTTCAGTTCTACCTACCCAGTACTTTCTGGCAGCTAGCCCTTCAGAACTCATGGAAAATGCCATGAGTTTCATCTTCAGACTCAAACAGGTAAATTGTGTGTGGATATTTCAAGTATTCCTACAATGCAGGAAAATAACAATTAACACTCCTTATTAAATGTAAAGAAGTAGCAAAATGTTTGAGTCTTCTGAATTCCTTGCCATTTTCCAAATGTCTTGTTCAATGTCTAAGATGCATAGGAATTCAGATGAAGTCAAATATACTTTAATCACATCAATCGAAGAAAATGTGATGAAGTGATGATATGATACTGCATATCACAAAAGAATGTTTTATATTAATGTCATAAAAGTGGTTTGCTGAATGAGGGTATGGAGGAGCTGCCACTTGAACCACAGCAGAACTGGAAGTTTGAGAATCAAGTAGCTAAGAATAACACTGCTCCATTTTCAACATACTAAAAGCTTTTTACTCAGTGGGAAACTAAGTTATTAGAAAGGGCAGTCTAAAAATGTACTGCTAGGAGATTTGGGAGTAGTAGTCCTTGAAGTGAAGATTTAGTATTGTGGATTTTACAATTTATCCATTTTTGGTGGTTGTGATGTATGAGTCACAGGGGTAATAAACTTCAAATAGGTTGAAGTAAAGTTAAGCACTTCCCAGTATCTTCTATTAATTATCTGTGGAATAGAAGAAAAGAAATTAATGCAGAGACGTAAGCCCATCTTGGAACAAAAGGAGAACACGTTCTCATTGTGATGATTTTACTGAGTCTTTTCTCAAAAAAGGATGAGTGATCGAGAAATATTTMGTGTCTATTGATAACTTAAAATATTTAATTTTTATAATTTCTTTAAAAATTTAAACTAAGAAGGTGTTAAAAAAAAATGGAGAACGGCAGCCCAAGAGTAGTGTAAAGAGAATTATTGGAGGTGCTGTGTTGTTGCCTGTGCTGGAGGTCAATCCTAGCTGCCAGGCTTCCCCACCAGAGTGGTTTCACGACTATTTCATGCTCTTTGTTCTTTTAACCACGGAGTTCTTTTGAGAAGGCTGAGGAGAGAGAGCCAATTTGTCAGGTAGCTGATGGCTCTGTGATTTAGCAGGCAGCTGATGTGCCATTGCTCTGGGGCATCTCCCAGCCTTTCCTCAGCTATTCCAAAGSCAGCTGACCAAAATGATCTGTGTTTATGGTTTGACTGAGAAGGAAAGGCAGAAACAAGCGCTCCATTCCCCACACAGCCCAGCATCCTCCCTGACTCTCACAGACTGATTCCTCCGTTTGCTGATGGTTTGGCACTGCAGGCTGGCAGGATTGAGAGGGGCATTCTCCCCTCAGGAAGGAAGGAATTTTCTATGTGCACAGTACAAGCAAGAGATTGCAAACTTGGGGGGATAACTGCTGATTTTGGGTGACTTTGATGGATGGAATCAAAACTATATTAAAATTTACAGCCTTTTACTAGCTCCAGGTGCAACATCCACAGTCAGGTTAACTGAAAAAAAAAAAAGAAAACCAAAACCAGAAAATGCATTTAATTCTCATTACAAAGAGATATGGTGTCTGTTTACACCAGTGTTGCCTGTGAATTCTTAAGGTCAGTTCAAAGTTTTCCACTGTAACTTCTTATTCTTCAACTCATCAAAGKAGCTAAAACCTCCAGACCTCTGTCGCTTTGATCATTTCAGATTTGGACACTCTCCAACATATTAACTTTCATCTAAAGCTTACAGCTTCTTGGCAGCAACAACACTATTTACTCCAACCTTGCAGAGACTCCAAGAAGTGCAGATAAACTGTTTGGGRTTTGTGTGGCAAKGTTTKGGGTACTGAGGSCAGGGGGCTGCAGGGGTTCCAGTTRTGTTTCCATAKTTTCTTTTCTTGGAAAGATGAAAAGCCTTTGCTCTTTTCTCACTTTGTGAGGATCCTCTCTTAGGATCCTCGTGTCAGGATACTTTAGGAAAAGCAAGAATCAATGCACTTGGAAAGCAAAGATACAAAGGGAAGTTAACATCATTGATCTTTGCCCTCCTCTAAGAGAAAACACCAAGCATGACATTGTTTGTGCAACTAGAAAACCTTTTTGATGAATAGCAATTGCCAGACAAATCTAATCCATTTTTTGCAGTTCCCTGTGTATGCTCTGTATTTAAGCTATGTAGTATCCAGATGTGCCATGAAATGAAAACAAGAATTCCTAAACTTTCTCAGGAAAGGTGCAGGCATTTTCTTCAGCTAGATGCTACAATGAACGCTGGACTGGCTGGTTAAAGCAGAAATGTCCAGTTCCAAGGTTTGCAAAAGCCCTGCTCATGATTTTTTCCCCATTAACTGAARGTTCCAAAGGCTCAGACCAGCAACTTAGCCCACAAGCAACTTCCACACAGAGCTGAGGTTCAGCCAAGTGCTCAGACTAGTTTTCCCTCATGTTGTATTTCCYAGATCAGTCTTCCACATCCCCAGCTAATTATCAACATCATCTYGGCAGATAATCTTGTCAGAGGATGACTGTGTCAGGGGATAATCTTTTTAGGGGATAATCTTACCACAGAATCATCTTGTCTCAAGATAATKGCATTACAAGGCTCAAGAGCTTCAGTTCCTCCCAAGAATATGGTAAATTTTCAGAAACAGTAATATATAGTTTTAGGTTTACAAGACATATTAAACCATATGAGTCAGCATAGCASTGGAAATCAATGTAGAGATCAATGTAGAGCACTCCTTTGTCTCTGCAAAACATCCTGCACAGAAATGTTTATGAAAGAGGACTCTAATAAACAGCAATTTTGATAATACAGTATGTTACATATAAATAGKCTTTAGTTCTCTCATTGCAGGCTTTAACATTTTGTAATAAAAGCTTCTCCTAGGTGAGGCTCCACCAGCATTACTTTGCAGYAGCATTTTCTGAGTTAATATTGCACAGAACTGAAAGTACAAACCTCACAGCACYGTTCTTAGGTTACACTGGAGACTCCTTCAGTTTTAGGGGAGGACTAAAACTCAACCAGTGCATTGCTGATCACTGACAGCAAAAAACTTCCCACAAGCACTGCAGCTATGGCAGATGTTAGCAAAGTCCTGGTGATTTCCAATGCCTGGATCAGTCTGTCAAACTGTGACCATTCATGGAATAGGGGTAGTGATGGAATGAGGATTTAGGGGCCCTGATCCTAAAGCCCTGCCCGCTCTCACACATTCCAAAGCACAGAGCTAACAATCATCCCCCAGCCTGCCTTTTCCCAGAGGMAGACTGACCACTTCAGCATTTCTTTCTGTCCCTGGCCCTGCCCATGGCTGTTTCACTGTGCATTCTCTTGTGTCCATTCAGTCATTGCTTCCAAAAGCATCCAGGACAGCTCCATTCTCCTGGTTTGACAACAGGTCTCTGTCACCAGCAGTAATGCCTGGAACAAGTACAGCMAAGTTAGRAATGTCAATATTCATTTATATTTWAACAAAATGATCYTGCTCAAAAGCTGCATCCTCAGGCTRCACAGTGKGAGYTTTGCAAGCASCAGCCCAAAGGAGCTGGGGTCCTGACAGCACTCTGATAATCCCACAGGTGTGASATGAGCTGCTGCTSTTCTGGCAGCTGCTTGGTGTCCAGTCCCTCTCATGGGCAGGAATGTCAGGCTGCTGGCAGGACTGTGCTGCACTGCCTCTGCACCTTCACCCACCCCTGAGCCCAGCTTTGGGTTGGTTCTCTACTTTCAGTTTTATTTAGCATCACTTTGTATCAGCTGCACTTCCTTTACACTGATTTTTATGGGTGGATAGAACAACACTCTTATCCTTTCTTTTTTGTTTGTTTTAACCAGTTTCTACTGTTCCCTAASTTTTACTTCAGCCAGGCAGCAGCATGATTGTCATGGTGTGCCTTCACTAATTGATGTTCTCCACTTCCACCACAGCCTGAGCCTGYTCCATGCCAGCTGCCTACTTTCAATTTATTTGGAGATATTCTTTATTCTTTTTCCTCCTGACCTGCCTGACCCTATTTGTGCCACTGCAAAAAGAAGGATGATTGTCTAGCATCCATGAATCACCTCAACATGATATTTTCAGACTGTTTAAAACCTCTGCCTTCACTCTTGACTACRTGTTTCGTGCATCTTTCTCCTGCCATGGAGAAAACACTATTTCACTACATTACCAGTTTTATTTATTGGCTTATATTTTGCAGCACACTCCTTTATAMTGTTATAAACTTTTATCAAAAATTCTATCTTTTATTCTGAATAGTACTCCAACCCAAACTGCCTTTAAAATTAATCTGAGAAGAAAAATATTGCCATCTGCATCTGATACAATCAAAATCACAAACCTCAAAGGCATTMATCAAAGTCAGGATATTTCAATATCTTTTGCACTTACAAAACCTTGGAAAACCATTGCCTTCAAAATAGGGTTAACATGTTTTAAATATTGGAAAAATAGGATTTTATTCTTGTTTTAGAAATAAGTCTTGAAGAGGAACACATGAAATTCCCATCTCACAGGGACAGAAAAATAAGATTGGGATGCAGTTTTGCAGTGGGCTGGATGTTATGAAGCAGCAGCTCTCTGCAGAGGTGGTCTTCCTATTGCACTCCCACCCATGCATCCTGTCTGAGCCCTGGGTCATTCCAGAACTTCATGGCTTGCTCTGACYTGTGATTATTGTGATCCTGGATATCCCAGAGCCATGCAAGGCCTGGATCTGTTTCCCAGTGGAGGCAATAAKGTGGGACTGGTTGTGGAAAGAAAGATCTCCTCTCTAAGATGAGTTTAAGAATTAGCTGAAACTCTCCTCACTTCTCATTCTGTTTGTTTCAGATTGAGATCTGTTTTGCTTTTCACAAACCAGTAAGACCTTCCACTAAAAAAATTTCAGTCTCAAATCCAATGGCAGTAACATAATTGCATTACTATCCTGCAGAGTTTTTAATATGAGCTCACTTAGTCTGCATTTCACTGCTGGTGATTTTGCATTACCAATTGACTGTTTCTGTGCATTATTACCTGTCATCAGTCAGACTTCCTTTCACCCATCCCCAATTTATCAAAAATCTCAACATTCCCATCTAAAGACACTTGGAATCTATTTCTGTGCCAGCAGGAGGGAGTGAGGTGTCTGGGTCACAAGTCCCTATTTAATTATACACAAGTAAATATTTTTATTTTTAATGAGGCAAAGCTTTTAACAATCTCAGAAAGGAGAGAACCTGCCCCAAAGCACTTGTTCTGGAGAGTCCTGAAGGTGAGGAGTACACAGCCTTCTCAGCTTGCACTGACTGCAACTGGACCTTCAGATACCTCAGATTTATCCTGCAAATCAAAGCTGATGAAAACTCAGATTTTCCAGCCATGAAGGTAAACTTTCTAACAAGTCTTTTCTCCCTCCTTCATAGAACAGTCCCCAAAAAATCCCAGATGTGCAGAGAATTTCTGTCATACACATTGTCCCCAAAAATTCCAGTCTTTTGGGAAGTTTCCTTTTTTGTCATTTTTCCCTTTCAGAAAGAATAGGTTTCCACAGTTCTCTTGTCCCTATTTTTGTGCAACACTTTTCCATCYTCAAATTCCACTGTGTACTCTAGAAGGGGTACATTAGAGTACAGGTGATTCCTAGAGTTATTCCTGCTAGAAACAGAATTCAGCAGCAGAAGCATCTTTATAAGCAAAAAAACAATGAAAAAGTTACATTTACAGGAAACCAAACATGCTCAGAATYTCAGTTCAACCTTTTGAGCATTGTGCATCAATGTAGACAGCTGGAAATGCTTCTGGTGAGAACAAATTTTTTTAAAGGAAGGGGGAAAAAGAAGAGTTTTACTGTTGTTGTCTCATATGGCCAGTGTGTTTTCACATTTTGCCCCATTATTATGGAAACAGGAGTTCTGAAACTGTGTTTATTTACAAGAAAATMTAATATTCATTAATTTCCTACAGCTTCACTGTCTTTTCCAAACATGATGCAAAGTTCCCYCTGCGTACTTTACCAGCTTTTGTGCATGTTAACCAGTTTAAATGAGAGGCTGAGAAGTGTAGAATAGGAAATATTATCATTAAATACTTGTTATGACAACTCTGACACACTGAAAACTTGAAGAATTAAGGTGTTAAAAATCATAGCACTTGGAGCTATTTAGCAAAACTTTCAAGATCGACAGCTCTGCTTTCCAGAACCTTTAAGTGTTTATTAACTTAAGTAGATTTCATAGAATTTCTTTGATCACATTTTTTACAATAAAGCCTTTGCAAAGCATGCATCCTAATTGTTTATTTACACAATATTAATATTCAGGCAGAAGGATCATGGAAGCACAGTTAATTAAATACAAATTAATGTGGTGGAATATTTAATTATCTATTCTACACCTCACAACTAATGATTATGTAAATGCCTTGCATTTAATCTTGTTCCCAGGAAATTAACTTAATGGCCTTCAACAAATGAACATTTTGTATGCATTGCAGGACACTTTATCTAAATTTTAACAGCATGGTATTAGTTTCAGATAATAACATGATTACATAATTTAAAATGTAAATGCACACAATACTTTTGTTTTCTTTTTTTACTTCAGAATTCAGAGTGAAATATAGAAGTATTAATGCATTGTAGTTTTGAGGTCTTTGGGCTGGGGTTTGGCCAAAATCGATATTTTCACTTCATTTTCAGCTCATGTTCAGGGCTCTTCTCTTTGACCCCAACTCCCAGCCTATTCCTGGGCAGSAGAATTGGAATTCTGGCTCTCCCAGCTACAGAACATGAACCAGAGGGATACCAAAATACAGGAAAATGTCTTGTGGTAACACAGAGCTCCTGCTAAATTGCCCCAACCCAGGCAGRGGGGTGGATATTGAAGTTTTCCACAGCAGAGAGTTTGCTCTGTTGATTGCAGAAAGAGTCTGGACTTTCCTGTAAATAAGAAAAATGTATATTTCTGTTTCTGATGGATGGTTCAGGCAATCTTTACACAGCAAACCTCTCATCAAAGAAACCACCTCAACAGTTAAACACAGAAGATGAACAGTGCAAGGCAGTTTCATCCCCCAGTTTTKTACTTTTAGAGTTATTGGGAACTCCTACGTGCTTTAACCTTGGAACCCAGAACACTTTGGAGTGSTTTCAAAATGAGGTTATGTAATTACAACAAGTATCCTTAACTTTTGCTAAAGTACATGCCAGATATAGTGCCTGGAAAAAACCTTTCTTGCTACTAACCAGGATAATTAATATGCTCTCCAATCCAGGATGAATCTAAAGAGCTCTGCTTTCTCAGRCAGAGAAGGGAGAGGGGGATTTGGGTCTTATGCACAGCCTACAAAGGGACTGATGATGATGATTTAATTGTCTGTGGCCCTGGGCATCAAACMCTGCCTATTCCTGGTACTTTTGATTTGGCACAACAGCCAGAAAAAGCTGAAATCTGACTCAGAAGTTGGTGGAAGACAATGAGAAATGMTCAGAAATCAAACCAAAGGAATAAAAGTGGGGCCTCACAGTGAATTTTACAGCTTCAGAGCATTTTACATATTTTACAATGGCAACACAACAGGGAGTCATAGAGCCAGGGAAATYTTACCAAGTGGTGGCAAAGGGTGTTTGGAGAAAAATGAGAAACTATTCAAAGAACAGTTTCAGCCAAAAAGATAAAATGAAAGTTTTTCAAACTTTATTGTGTCAATTTGATATTATTTAAATTAAATGYTTCATTTGTTAAATAAGGAAGAGCAAGAAGGCTTAAGGAGATAGAATCTCTGKTTCATTTATGAAGAATGAGAGAAAGAGAAATCCCTGTCTCTGACCAGGTACACTCCTATGAATTGAACATTTGCTTATCCACAGTACTGCACTTGCCAATCATCACTGTAATTGCACTCAGGAAAAAGGGAATGGAAATTTCACAGACACAAAAAAAATAAAATCTTTGAGTAATTTACCCATCCTGAATTCAAGGGGAATAGATAATTAGTTTTAAGAAATTCAGCTTTAAAAATGCAGCATTAAGAGGTTCTGTTTACAAGAATAAAAGGAAGATCTAAAAGTCTGTTTTGCTTTGGATTTCCAATGTGGAAAAGGAAAAAACTGCTCTGACCAATTAGAACAAGGTATAGAATATGGAATATAGAATATATGTGCAATWAGATAACTCAGCACAAAGCAAGATCCTTGAACTCCAAGACACTGTGTAGCTAAATTCTTGGGTGCTCAAGGTATCTTCCCCATAGTTAAAGGCCAGTGCATGTTAAAATGCTTTGTGCTTTGGATTCAGATATTAATTGTCCTTCACTCATCAAAACTGTCATCCTGAAATCAGCTGAATAATCACAGCAAAGAGCATCCATAAAAGTGAGTTGATCAAATTAAAATTAATTAGTTTACATTGTGTTCTTTGTTTAGTGTGATCTGTTACAGTTGTCTTCTGCAAGGTTATATTTGTGTTTTTCAAATAGATTGGYTTTTGCCTCTGCAATGGAAAAGAGGGATGTTATCCTTGGTATGCAAAGTTCAGARTATGACGTGGTTTATTTTAATCCCCCATTTTTCTTCCTGTTTGTTGCCAATTCATTCAGCTTTCATTGGGTGAAARTCCTTCAGTTTATGTTCCCTTTCTTGTTGCTCACTGTTCTGTTTGCCCACTGTGAACATTTAGCCTATTGATTTTCAGAGTGAGAGATTTTCAGAGGTAAAGCAGGGGTGGAAACCTGCAAGGAGATGGGAAATTCTTGGAGGAGCTTAGCAGTCAGTGGAAGCTGATTGCACTCAATAATGACACAGAGCACCCAATTCCTTCCACAGTCAGTGGTCAGGTGGGAAGGAAAATGAGTGACAGAGTGGAAATAGCTTATAATTTTTGCATAGTATTTCAAAAGGCCAATTCAATTATCTTTCAAGTCAATGGGAGATTTTACCTTGAGTTTAATGGAAAACTCCTAATCATTTACACTCTTAAGGATTATGTTTAGGAAYATATTTATTATTAAGGCACACCTACCAAAATCAGCCCAATGAGGACTCCAATAACCTCCCTGTAGAAAAGCCATCTTTCTGCACCCATCTCCACCAGGGAGAGGAGCAGAGATCAGCAGCAGATCATACTGAGGTCAGAGTCAGAAACAGATGAGGTGATCTAAAACTGGAAGCATAAACTGGAATGATCTCTATAAAATGAGAAGTTTTCCCATCACTGTCTGATAGCAGAAACCTTTCCCATGAGCAGAAAACAAAAATGCAATGAATATAGACCTCCAAAGTCTRTAAAACACTCATTAAACTGTGGCTGGATCACCATTCCCTGTTTTGAACAGGCTTTGAAAACTTTCCCTGCCTCTAMGTATCAGACTAATGTATTCTTCAGAATACCACCCATTTATGTTSAATATTCCACCCTCTCTTCCTTTTTCCTTCATCTCTGCTTTCTTCCCCTTAAAAAATCTCTTCATCTTCTTGCCCAGACCTTCATTTCTTGATCTCCTCTCCCAGACCTTCCCTGTGCATTTCTTTTTATATTTCTCCAATGGAAAAAAAAAAAAAGAAAATAAAAGAAAAGAAAAAAAGAAATAAAAAAAAGAAAAAAGAAAGAGAGAGAGAGAGAATGAATAAAGTAGCAGTTCTATAACATTTTTTGAGAAGGTATGTGGAAAGGAGCTCTCAGGGCAGAGTGCTGGGGAGGGCCCATGAGGGGATTAATTGAGGCTCTGCAGCCTCTGAGCCAAGAGAGCTGCCTGCATTTCCACCCACAGGGGACACTCATTTCCTCTGGGGAAGGGGCCACAGGAGAGCAGTGCCCACCCCAGGTGGGTGTCTCTGGCATCTCACACTCAATGATCTGCCTGTTCTCAGCTCAGGGTGCCTTGGCCATGGGTCAGGGTTCCCAGTGGGGCACAGCAGAGCTCTGCCCTCAGCTCCCCTGGGCACTTCTCTATGGCTGCCCAGCTCTGGGGTGTGCTCTGCTCCCTGCTCACCCCCCTGGCAGCCTGGCCTCTCTTTCCCTGGCTCCAAGCATCCCTAGGAACCAGATTAAATAGGATTTAGCYCAGAATCACCAACATCACTTCTTCAAATAGTTAGGCTTCACAGTCATCAAATAGCAACTCCTGCTTGGATTATGGCAGCACATTCCTGAGCCCAGGTAATCTTCCAGCATACATTGCAGGGCTCTAATTTCCAGTGACTGTCAGGCACCTGTTTATATTTATGTGCTGTGTTGACATTTCAGATGTCCTGCAAAGACTTCCACATTGATTTGGACAGGACAGCTCACAATTTAAAAAACTAAGGATGTGAAAAATCATTGCAGCATGTCCCCACTGCAGTTTTCAGATGAGAGGAAAACTTAGTTCTCTATCACCCTAGAATTTTACAATTTTGTGAATAAAATCAAACTCAGACCATTCAAAAGCACTCAGCTTTTGTGTCACTCCAGTCCTGTTGGGAACACTGATAGATACCAAGTGTTTTTAAAAGCAACACAGTCAGGTCAGTGCTGAGCAGCTTTGCAGATCTCTCCCTTTAAATCAGCAGCTCAGCCTCTGTCTGGTCAAGGAGCCAGGACATCAAATTTCAGAGCTTATGCTCTTTCTGTCCTTTGTGGTCTTTTGTTCCTGTTTAGAAAAGAGTTGCATAGAGAAATTACTGCTCAAGAGGAAAAGAAATCATTTCTATATTTGTATACTTTACTAGGTTTTCCCTTTTCGTTTCTTTATTAGTTGAGAAACAAYTGTAATACTTGAGCAGCCAGTGAGTTCACTTTATTAACAGTTCAAACATAATGTGAAGCCAATATATTTAATATTAGTTATTAACCTTCTGCAAACTTAAGCTGTATTTTGCTCACTTAATTAAGTAAACTACACTGTTTTTCTCTTACTGGTTCCTCTCCAATATGAGAGCATTAAAAGCACCATAGGGTGCACTGTATTTTAGTCGAGTACATATTTTTCTATGAATTGTAAATTGTTTAGAWTTTTTTTCACCTTCACTTATTCTTGTGATTCACAATAAAGTATGTGATCCCTAATGCAACCTTTTTAAAAAGTGACTGCACCCAGCCTGTAGCTAATTAATTATGAACATAATCTGTTCTAGTGACAGTTATTTTTTAACAAAGCTTTCTAATGCAAATCATGGCATTTACATTTTTATTCAAGGGATGTCTACATTTAAAGCCTCACACAGGATATTGCCTCAGAATCAATTCACGACTTTTTCTTTTTCACCTTCCACTCTCTCCTTTGCAGTTCTCATTTGCTTTTGAAAYGGAACAAAACATTGCTAATTTGGCTGGGGCCATTCTCCTCCTCGTGGCATTTTCCTCCTTTAGTCTCAYTGCAGAGTGAGCAGATCAAGCTATTGAATGGAGAGGCAGAGAGCATTTCAGCACACATGAAATGCAGGCAGATCCTGCTGGGACAGTCACCTTCAGCATCGTGCATTCAGYCTGAATTTACAGTAATAGACTCATACTCGGAGGAGGCTTGCTGTGTTTGTTTGCAAACTAGTGTGCAGTACTTACAAGTGTGTGGTTTTATTGACATATTCCTTTCCTTTCCTGTGGTTTTTAATTGAAACCCCCACTGCTCAGCCGAGCTCCTGGAAGTCAGAGAACAGAAGTTTTGCGTTTAGTTTAGCATTTAGACAAGATGAACATGTACAGGAGAGTTCTGCTGGTCCATTTGGAAATGCACAGTGCGGGGCTGTTGGAGCTTTTGTTCTGATTGAGTGAGGCTCATGAGRAGGGTCTGGAATGAACACTATGAAATCAGATGAATGATGAAGAAAATGGCTGAATGTATGTATTACATACAAATGAAACAGTCATTTTAATAACACTGGGTTTGGAAAAAATAGAATAGGAAAATTGAAAAATTAGATAAATATTAGAATAAATATATTAGAATTAGAAAAATATTTGCTTGGAGGTGTTTGCTTCCTGCTGGTGCATGAACACTGCTGGCTGTGTGTCCCACCTGGCTGCTCAGGACACAGCCCTTGTGTCCATTCTGGTCACTCTGGATGAGCTGAGAGGGAGCCAAGAGTAGCCCTGTGTATCATGGGGAAGCCACAGTCCTTAAAAAATGACAGTGTCTTACACCAGTGCTGAAATAAAACAAGTCTGATACCAACAGGATACAAAACACATATGCAAAACTGATGTTGAACTGATAAACAAAAGTCAGGTAAATCTGAAAATTCACTTCCAGACCAAATAATATCACCTGAATTAGAATTCTGATAACTTGCACTTTTGCCTTATGAAAGGAGTTAAAATCCATTAGAAGCATTTAGGACCCCAGGGAATGGCATGAAGCTGTGTCAGGGAATATTTAGGTCAGATTTTAGATAAAGGTTCTGCTGCCCCCAGAGGGTGCTGGGCACTGCCCRGGCTCCCCAGGGAATGGGCACAGCCCCGAGGCTGCCAGAGCTCCAGGAGCTGCCAGGGATGCACAGGGGGGATTGTTGGGGGTCTGGGCAGGGACAGGGGCTGGCTTTGATCCTTGTGCATCCTTTCCAGCTCAGGATGTGATTCTGTGATTGCCAGTACAGTTCCCATTTAACTAAAAAAACCCAATGCAACACAAATAACAGACAACTGTGTCAAAAAATGCAACTCATGTCCACATACATTCAGTGGGCTCTGTGATCCTGGGCTAAAACTTGTCCTTCTCTTCCTACAATGAAGGGATTTGCTTGTACTCAAAAATGAATGGAACCAACTGGCCCTGGGTGCAGATGGGAAATTTACTCTTTCAAGAGTTCCTCCTGTTGCCTTCACACCCTTCAGCAGAGTAGCCAGCAGAGTCTTTGCAGCACAGAAGTTCTGCATGGAAAAAAATACACCACCAGCATTTGTCAAATAAATGTCTGTTAATGAATAACATAAAAGAGCCCATGTTCCTCAGTTGTAAATAAGAGAGAACAGAGAAGTGTGAAAAGAACTCTGCTAAAGAAACAATGAAATATTAATAAACTTGTGTAGGAAGCCTTGCTAGGTGAGGAATTAGACAAATGCATCACTTGCTTTCCTTATCCTCCCACAGGACCATGCCTACATGAACTGGCATTGACCTGTGAGGTAAGGAACACACACACACACAAATCCATACAAACAACCCACAATCTCAGAGTCCAGGTCATGCCACAGACMACTGCACAATTAGTAGGTTATGTGCATAGTAATATGACAGTGAAAAACCTCCTATTTATTCTGTATAAAGCCTGGAAATAATGTACACCCCATGCTGGTAAATGTGAACGTTCCTTTCTTTCTTTTGTTCTCATAGTTTTAATCATAACTGAAGAAATGACACAAATAGATATGAAAAGAAATAGGTGATTATATGGAAGTTGTCAAAAGATCTTCCAAATATCTGGAATTTTTAAGAAGTCAATTGGTGAATTGCTGATTTTTTTCCATAATTAGCACATGGCCAAACATACATTTACTGCCTCTGTGCTGTGATGTGCACATGTCTTCTGAATCCTTATCCTGGACCAYGGATTAGGATACCCAAGAAGCAATTATTGATTATTTGGGGGAAAACATCCTCCTCAGGAGAACYTGTCACTGCAGCCTGAGGGATTGCACTGGCCACTTGTTTCTCATAAATATTGACTGCTCAAAACAACCAAAGAGAACCAGGTTCTTTTGGTTTTCTAATACTGAAGCTGGAAGGTATAAAATTAATATCTTGTTTGAAGCTCTTTCTAACAGAAATTATAAACCACTGATTTCACCAGTGGGATGCCAGAATATTGAAGAATTTGCAAATATCCCTGTCAATGATGCCCATTATGCAAGAAATAAACTCTAACAAACGTGGCACAGCAGTGTGCTGCTCCTTTGAGGGGTAAGTGGGAAACTGCTGCCAGGAGYCCACTGCAATTCCAGTGTGCAAAGCCCTGCCAGCTGGCTGTCCACAACAAAACAGGACAAAAACCCCTCTCTTCTCTGCCTATCACCACAAGAGCAGCCATTTGGCTCAAGTCCAYCCAAAATCAAATATCCAGCTGGAAGACAGCTCCCATTTGTGCCTTGAAGGGTTAAGGAAGGTGTGCAGAAGGTAAAACAACTATTAGGTTATTATTGAATGAAAGAATATCTTTGTCTGGGGAGTAGCAGGAAGAAAAATCTCTTGTTGTGCTGTGAATGGACACCTGGCAGGCAGGTGTGTGCTGGCCAGTAAGATGTGAAAGGCAGCAAAGGGAACAAAGAGCCATTTTTCTGACTCTGGTGTTGGTGTATTTGCTGAATTGTTGCTTTATTATCTAGACAAAAGCCTATTGTTAGCCAGATACTGCCCCAGTTCCCCCTTGTCTGGTTGAAAAGCATCATTTTCCCACTTTGTTTTCCACATGGCCTCCACAAACAAATGGTAAGGGAGGAGTTGGATTATCCTGTCACAGAGAGGTAGAGAAATTAAAAAAGAAAGGCCTCATAAAATCAGGCCTTGCTGAGCTGAATTCCCAGCTAGCCTGCCACTCGTTCTAAGTGCAGCTGAATAATTTGTGAGTTCCCATGCAAAAATATCTTGAGAATGAAAAGTTCATTAACACAACAAACTATTCCTGGGTGAAAAACAAGTGGCATCTGAATAAGAAATGAATCTATCCCATGAGAATCAGTAGAAAAAATATGTAAACTAACTAAAACTACACAAGTTTGATAGATATGCAAAATACCATGCACCAACCAGTGAACTAAGTGTGAGTGCATTGTGAACCAATCAGATCTGACACAGTGCCTTCTGATAATCCTATCAAATGTGAGCCATGCCATAAAGATTTGGCTTTTTCTGCATGAGGGAATGGAGTCCCAGCTGATTGATTCCATCACCCTCCCCCAAATGAGCTTTTAGTAGAGGAGACCAAGGGGAGAAGCCGTGGCAGAGCAGAACTCCCTCATGAGGGGCAGCTCTGAGCTCTGCTCTGGGCTGGAAGGGCTGSAGCTGGGCACAGCAGGGTCAGGGTGGGGAGCAGGGAAAGGTTCTGCTTCCCCAGAGGGTGCTGGGCACTGCCCAGGCTCCCCAGGGAATGGGCACAGCCCCGAGGCTGCCACAGCTCCAGGAGCTGCCAGGGATGCACAGGGGGGATTGTTGGGGGATCTGGGCAGGTTATTTTAATTATAAACTTGAAAATAGGTGGCTGTCAGGGAAAGCCACCACTCTGCCTTTGCACTTCACCCAGATAAGGCACCAGAGGCACAGCTGTGGGTTCCTAATCCTGGGGAAATCTCATCTGTCAATGCTTTCAGTTTGAATTCTGCTGTTGATGCAGCACCTGGGGATGGTGCTTCACTGAGGGAACAGACACAACACAAGCTGAGTCCTGGTCACATCCAGAATGAAGAACTTGAGCTGGGGAAGATTTCCAGAATCACGGGAAGATAGCTGCCTGTTGGGAAAAAATGTGTTGGAAAAGGCAGAAAATCCAGCCCTGGGTTAAGATGTTTTCTATCTTTTTAGCAAAGTTTGAGCAAAGAGATTTAACCCATTATGCCACTTTTTGCATGGCTCCCATGGCTCCCATATTTGGGCATTAGCCCCAGTTTGAAAATAAATGACAGCTGARTAAATGAGTGATGATAAACTCTAGGTTTATTCTCATTTTTCTCTAATGATGGTTTTATCCTCTCCATTTATTTATGATAATTTAAATGCTCTTCCTGTCTGCTCTATAATGCAGACTTATTATACCATCTCATTATTGTGAAAAAGATCCACACACAACCCCCCCTTCTGAGTATTTAAAATAAAATGCAACCTAGGATAAAAATATCTATGCTGATGACCTATATTGCAGAGTACATTATTTCTCTTTCTCGTGTATGGCACAAGATTGGAATACCTGATTTTTTCTTTATTTAGAGTTCAAAAGGAAGCTTATTTGGAAAGTAAAAGACAAAACTTTCTTAGCTGAATCCTTAAAGTTTTTCCAGAGAGCAACATGTGATGCTGTTTGRGGCCCTATTTGTCTCTGACCTGTTCTAGTTGTCCTTCATACAAAGATCTTCCCTTCAATCCTGTAGATCAAACGGAAGGTAGAATACAGTTACCTAATAAAAATAAAATACACAGTGCTCTAACACATCACATTTCATGGCTGAAAAGGAGCCAGTCTTCTTAACAAATTTGCATTTAAATCCCCTGCCCATGATAAATGTTATGTTTTCCATTTATCTKGAAATGGACACGTTGTTACCATGGTTCCAACTCCAAAATCTGAAGCAAATATTCAGTCATAAAGCTGCAACAGAGGATGGAGAGTGAAGTACCTGCCTCTGCCCAAATATCTCAGCTGTTCTGGATTGCAGGGRACCTTTCTGCCTGTGCTGAGACACTCTGGCAGATCTTTTCCACCTGTGACACCTGCAGACATAAATTCAGAAACAAATTTAAAAGGCAATTAGAAAGAACTCTAGTTCTTTGCATCTCCCTCTTCAAAGCCATTACATCCTGTAAGGATGGCTGTCTGTACAGTCCAATAAAAGCCAGGTGATCATTTCAGGGCAGGGGGGTTGGGCAGAGTCCTGTCCACCTGAGCTGTGCAGCTCCCCAGGGCTGGAGCTGTCTCAGGTTTCAAGGCCAAGCTCCTTTGCCAGCCCCTGGCCTTTCTCTCACACCCATCCCTGATCTCCAAGATCCTTCCTCAGCTGAGATCTTSAACTCATTTCCAAGACCACTTCTCTTYACAAATCTTCTTTCTGCACAAACTCTTCTTTCCAGAACCTGACCTCCCCAACCCCACAGCTCCTGTGCAGGAGTGCAATGACTGCTCAGCCTCCTTTTTGACAGTTCTCTGTCATGTCTCTGGAAGATTTGGGACATGTCAYTGTTGTTTAGTCCAGCTGTCATTAAAATTTACAGGCAGTCCATGTTGGGTGCAGTTAGCAAGGAGAAAGCTTCTTGAAAGTTCAGAAGTTTAATTTAGAATATCTGTCYATGTGTGCACATACATTATCTGCCAAATGATAGTGTTCCAAATTTGAGCTATTTTTTTTTGTCTGCAACATATAACTAATATAATTCTTTCCTTCCATTTTGCTTTCAACTTACAACTTTAATGGCAGTCTACTTTTGGATTACTCCACCACTGTATTAGAGAAGCCAGAACTCCCCAGTTCCCAATCCCAGATTTAATAATTATGAAATGACTAATATCCACCTAATATAATGCCATTTACTTGAGATGTTTAATACTTCACTTGTCAGGTCCAACAKGGTTTCACTGTAGGTGCCCTGAGGGGAACAATTAGGATAATCTTGACATKAACATCCCTGAGGCCAACACTGTGCCTTAAAGTCTAAAGAAATCCTGTGAGTGCCTGATGCACAGCTCCAGCAGCAGCACAGGCCATGCCATGGACTCAGGCTCTGTATTGCCAGACCCTTTGGGGGGATTTGCTCTCCAGCACAGCCCCTGGGCACATCCTTCCATGCACCCAACACCAACTGGGACAGATCTTGTCCTAAAGGTGAGGGAACCCCCTTTCACTTTCATGGAAGCTGCTGCACAATGATATAAACATCACCMAGTCTCGATTTTAAAATGTTAATTTATCTTCCCAAATTACCACACTCACATATGGCTCATAATTGCAGTATCATGGAGTGTCAATTGAGCAAAACAGATGTATTTTTCAAAAAACTGTGACACTGTTTGCAAAAGCTCTCTATTCTCCATGGGTGCACATGCTGCTTCTACCTTCTGCTCCAGTACCTACATATTGATACTGCTCAACTAAATGCAGATTTTCTGCTTCAAGAATGTACAACATTAACATTCAGGGCAGCAAATCACTTCATTCTGAGAGAGTTTAAATGTGGATAATGCTGAATAAGCCAGTCAAAGTAAATGCTTGGGCATTAAGGGTCAGAGCAGGATTTTCTATAGAGCCTGCAAGAAACCTAAACCAGAATATTCTGATATATTATATTACTCATAAATTAGGAAAAAAACTAATGAAGCATAAAATAGCTCCAGGTATAGTAGTTAGGAATGACAACTTTGGTAAATTAGAATCTTGTCCCATTAGGTTTTAAATGTGTGACTTGCAGAGCACATCTCTGGGCTGCTGTGAGGTGCTCAATTGCTCTGGAACCACTCCACTGACCAGAACCAGCTTCAGTGTTGGTACCAGTGAGGTCCCTGCCTGAGACTTGTTTTCTGTCCTGTGTGAAAGGTGCTGTCAGGCAGCTCTTGAGTAAATAATCCTGCAGCTCTGGTGCCATATTTCTCTCTGGGAAAGACTTTGCCATCCATTAGCTGTGGACATCACATGGGTTCTGCTGCTCCATGTAGGGTTTCTTTGCTACATGAACACAATTTTACACTGAGGAAACGTCAAAGAGTACAGAGATTTTAGTGCATTCCAATTCTTAAGATATGATTCTTTTTTTTTTTTTTTGTGGAAGACATTTCATTAATTCTTAAATTTTCAGAAATCTTCCCTTCTAGGTTCATAATAGATTTACTTGTTTTTCAGTCAGCTTTCTCCTTGTTTCCTTAATTATCTGAAGAAAGAAGCAAAGTTTATCTAGCTTTCAGAAGTGTAGAAACATTTCCTGTCTGTTTTGATTGTTTGATTTTTTAAATTATTTTTAATAGGGATGACATGCTCCTGAACTATTTTTAATATTAGCCTTAAGAAAAGATATGTTTTTAAATTGCAGTGTTAAAGAAATTGACTGCATGATTGGTTTTRACTCCATGGTTTGAGAAAGATGCCCACTTTCAAAAACTGCAGGAAAAAATACTCCAAATCTCCATTGTAAATACTATTACATTGARCTAATTTCTCTCAGTTATCATTCTTAATTGCTTGCTGTGCAACAAGTCATAGTGTTCAATAAATCAAAAACAGACTCCTACAGTCAGTTTTTGATCTGTATTACATTAAAGTTTAGCTCTCCAGTAGTTCAGAATGAGTTTTTCATTGCATTTCTGTCCATCCTCGTGTCTTTTCTTGCAGCAGAATTTATAGCAGTGTTGTCTTCATATAAAGAAGACTCTCSAGGTGCTGGATGCAGAAGTGCCTGTGGAGCTGTGATTTACTGCTGCTATCTTGGAGCTCTTTTGTATGYAGGGCTCCTCTGGGAGGCAGAAGTGGGAGTGGGGCCTGAGCCCTCAAGCACAAGTTGTATTCTTACCAGAAACAAACTGAAATAATAATAAAATGCAGAGAAAACCAAGCATAGYAGAATTACTTTTATAAGAATATGCTTCTCATAAATACCAACATTTAAAATATATAGCAGTACCTTTCCTCTTTACTTAGCATATGGATGCCTTATTTTTTTCAAATTTTGGCATTTTTTTAAAAACATTTTTAATTGGGGCTCTATTTAATGGGGATTATACTTAATTGTGTGAGAAGAGGGTGAAGCCATGGCTCAGTTCCCTTCAGAGCCAGCCAGTGCTTTATGGAATTGGGGCCATTGTCCCTGCACCAGCTCAGACACCTCTGCCTCCCTCTGGGAGTTGGCAGGGTGGGAGTTGCACCCCTGGATGTGTTTGGGGAAGTTTCTGCCCATCTCAGGGCTTCTCTTTCTCTAATGTGGGTATGGTAATGCCAGCTTTGCCTCCAAGCATTTGCAAAACACAGCATAGTGTGGGAAGTGCTATTATCACAATATCATTGCACTTTAAACTACTGAAACATATTCTTAATTCCYTTAAATTTACAAAATACCAAATCACACTTGGCATGAGCAGTTCCCAGTATGTAAAGACACAGTGAATGCACCCACACTGCCAGGAACGAGTTCCCCCACCCACAGCTGCACTTTAGAATTCAACATGACTGTGTCTGAGAGCCTGATTTTCCATGTTGGAATATCAGCAATGCAGATAAGACTCTATATTKCCATCTTTTATAGATTGTGCCATTGAGAGATCTGGGACACAACYGCAGATTTTTATCCTCTCTGTCCTATCAGATATGAAATTGTGAACCTCCAAAATGTCACCACTGGAAACAAAAGGCAAAACTGATTTTTTTTACTGTGCAATGTGTTACCATCCACTGTGTGGCTCRATTCAATTTTTACAAGGCTTCCTTATGAGGTGCAAGAAACTGATTTATGAGTCCACATTAAAGCCTCCTTCACTCTTGAGATTCTGGTTAAATATTATATGATATGACACAAGTATATTGAAAAATAGAGTTTCAGCTTATTATGGGCCTTCTCTTGCTATCCTTGCAGCACATTCATTTCAGATTGTACAGAATGCTCTGTGTTTCTACTTTTTATGTATCTCTGGTAAATGTGAGAGTTCAATTTGATACACAGCAATATATTCCCTCTCAAACAAAAGTTACCAGATAAGATCCTAGGAAAAGTCTTCATCTCCTGGAAATGCCTAATGCATTACTGTGTGTGAGTAGAAGTGACTATTTTATCACATGCTATTATGGATGAAACTTTTATTCTGGATGTCTTTCCATGAGATGGAAACCTGTGATATCACATTCCAGACAGATTCAGCAATACTCAGCTACAGGGAGGTTCACACATCATTCCTTGGGTCTCAAAATCCGTATGAGGAGCAGAAAACCTGGTTTCATTTTTGCCTCGTGGTGTTTATACACAGCACAGATTGTTCCTAGCCCTTCCATGGCCACACTAAAGCTTTACAGCATCTCTTCAGATTGGCTTTCTGTCTCCAGGAAGGTTTTGAGTGAAAGCACACAACATTTCACCACTGCAGCTGAGGAGCAAACCACCAGGGATGGAGCTTGAAGGAAAATCATGGAGAGAATCATGGAATCCCAGAATGATTTGAGCTGAAAGGGATCTTAAAGCCCATCTAACCCCATCCCCCAGCCATGGCAGGGACACCTCCCACTGTCCCAGGCTGCTCCAAGCCCCAGGGTCCAACCTGGCCTTGGGCACTGCCAGGGATCCAGGGGCAGCCCCAGCTGCTCTGGGCACCCTGTGCCAGGGCCTGCCCACCCTGCCAGGGAACAATTCCTGCCCCAGATCCCATCCATTGCTGCCCTCTGCCACTGGCAGCCATTCCCCCTTGTCCTTCACAGCTATGGACCAGATCTCACCTTAATGRAAGACCAAACCAAGAGGAATTTCACATTCCAGAGTGATTTCTCAGGGAACAAGTGAAGATACCACCTCCAGAAGAGATCTGTGTGCTCAGGGAAGCCACTTGATGCCARTTTAAGAATGGTATGTGACAGATTTATTAAACATGGAAAGCCATGTAGGYTGGTGGAATATTTAATAAAGGAACTGGCACCTGAGAAGAGAACAGCAGTGCATCCCTGCACACGGGGTGCATTCACATCTTCCTGGTTACATGCAATGTTCATATCCCTAAAAAGCATAAAATGCACCTAGGAAAGATTAGTAGTGTTGAAACACTTGGAACAGCTACTTCTGGTGAGGGAAGCTGAGCAAACCAGGGTTCTAAGCCATGGAAAAATCCCAAATTGCAAAAAAGAAGGCAGGTATGGACCAGATCTTACAACAACAACACAAAAAACATACAAACAAACAAACAAAAAACAAAACAAAMAAAAAAAAAMCAAAACAAAACAAAAAAACAACTGATAAGGCAAGAGGTTTAAAGAAGGAAATAATACCTTTTTCTGCAATACAGAATTCAAGCTGTGCCAGGAGGTGTAAGAACTTAAACAGGTGCAAAGAATAGATGTACAAGTGGCATGTAATAATGTGTTGAAATAGTTATTGATACCATGATCGTGATGCAATTTTTGCCTCAGGATGTTTTTAAAGAATATTTGTCCAGAAGCTGGGAGCTTGCATCTGGGAAAAACAGTCATATAAAGGTGTTTGCTCCTTCCCTGTCCCTCAGTGTTATGAGAGATGTTCCTTTTGCCTGAGTCAGGCTTGGGATTTTCTGCCCACCCCTATTGCAGGAATTTTTTGAAGCTATTTTTAACTCTCTTAATCTTATTGTCATAGTAAATTGCAAACACATTCATGGTATGTTAGAGTTAAATCACAGGTGTTCTTAATTTAAAAATTATTAGCATACTACATAATTAATTAGACTTTTACACTTCAGTGAGTTTTGATTCCCCAAAGAAAATTGAGCCTAGAGAATATAATTTGATTTAACTTTTTGTCGAGGTTTAATCTACCTGAAACATTGTTGTATTTCAGGAGAAGTCTAAACTGCCTAGATCTTGTCAGAACTTCCTTAGTGGGAGCAACATTTATTTGAATGTTAAAATGAAACTAAGTCGTTTAAAAAGAAGGCTTTGTGTCTTTCAAATTCAAAAAAAACCCGAAAAATATATGTAAAAGCAAGGAATGCATTCAGGCAGCATCCAAGGTATGTGAGTTGTCAGTATGTGAAAGTTGTGACAGAAGTGGTAATTCTACCAGAGGCAATTAAACACTTAAAATGCAAAATTAAAAGGAATAGTTGAGAGAAGTGAAGAAAACAAGAGTTACTAAGTTAGGCTTTTTTCAACTGCAACAAGACTCAGAGCACTTGAGGAGTACGTGCAGACCAAAAAGATGGCTTTTTACATAAATAATTGGAGGGGAGGGCTAAAAATACTAATAAAAGAGTTCCAGTCTTGATGCTACAAAGACTGAGCAGCAAAASATCAGCTCCAAATGTGTTGGATGGCATAAACCAATGATTTTGTGGAGAGAAGGCAATTGAGAGTCCTCATCAGGGGTGATTAAATCTGAGAAAAATTCCATAATTCATCAGTTCAATGCAAGGCATAGTTTTTAAATAACCATCAGGTAAACAGCATTTTTTTTCATAACTGCAGCAAATAAACCAAAATMTCCTTGTGTTGTAATATAATTTATAAACATTCAGCCCCTGGAGGACCACTCATTCCGAATGAACGGTGTGCTGTTAATTTTCAATTTTACATCCTGCCATAAGGAGGCTTGGGAAGGGAGAAACATTCCATATTCCTCAATATGCAGAGAAAGCATTGCCTTCTCCCATGGCCATAACTCCCTGCAGCCTAGTTTATCTTAATCTGACTGGAATGGAAAATTTCTCAGAGGAGGAACCAAATATATAATTTGAATAGAGATTATTAAACAGCAAAAGCATTCAAAAATCAACTTTTCTGCCTTGGGAATAACAGTATTTTTGAAATGTTATTCAGCAATCATCCAACACAAAGTACACAGAATTGGCTTCTGTGGCAGTGACCAGGAAAATGGGGGTTTTTAGTGGATAAAACCTAACCTGTTCAGCTGAAAGGCATTCTCTGCCTTTCCCCCTGCCTCTTCTGCTTTATTTCTTGACGTGCTTTTTCATAGAGTGGAACATCTTCAATAAACAGGTGATGAGTTCCCTGTCCTGCTTCCACTTTCCCTTTATAGTGGTTTGAGAATTCTTGGGATATGAGAAGGTGTCTGATGTATAAAACCACCTGTGTACAAAAGGGGTGAAYTTCGTGTGACCAACACATCCTTCAAAGTACTACTGGTCTCTCTTAAAAACACTTTAAAATCCATCCCAGAAAGCTGCTCCAAGGTGTAGGGGCCAGCAGCAGAGCAAGAGAGCCTGTTGTGAGCCAGAAATCTGAGCTCCAAGCCCAGCTTTGGTATTTCACATYCTCAGCTGGCACCAAGTTCCCAGCAAATGCACTCAAACCAACTCAGCTCAGCCCCTCTGTCTCACCACCACCCGTTCCTTGCCAAGCCAGCCAAAGCCTCTATTCAGGAATAATCACACATTTGAACAGAAAGCCAGACAGGACTTTATTTGCCCATTTTCAGTGGCAGGCTGCAGCAAAGACTSTGGTAGGATTACAATGTTATTCCAGGTCATGAGTGCTTCAAAACCATTCATTGTTAATAAAAACACTATGAAGAGTTGCCACTCTGAGCTTAGCAGCTTTATAAAGTTCATGTCTTCGTTCTGTCAAAGCTCCTTATTCAGCAAATAATACTTGTCTGCATGACTGACTAAATCCTACCAAATTTACTCTTTTTAAATCAGATGTAGCTGGTGTAAAAAGCAGTAAGACAGTGTTTCTCCTTTGTCTTTTTTGAAGTCAATATTTAGGTATTTAGCTCCATTTTAAAGTTAAATGAGTTTTCAGTCAGGGTGACAAGGAGCACGCTGAATGTCAGCAGCAGCTCTCATTGAGGAGTTATTAAACATGCAGCATTTGGGTTTATCAGGGTGAACCTGACGTGTTGGATGACATTTACTCAGCTCAGGATGCCATCACAGCCAGAATGCCAGGCCCAAATGGGATGCATGGAAAACAAATACAGAAAAATGTTACACATGCATATTTACTCTGATTTTGGTGCTGTTGTTTCACTGGCTGCCATCTCCTTCAGAGCAGTGTCCTGGATTCAGCAGAGGCAGAGCCCATTTCCTCTCAGGAGCTGGAGCAGTGCTGCCCTTGGGATTCAGAATGGGAACAGTTTTGGGCTCCCCTCAACTCACAGGGATCTGAGAAGTGGACAGATGCTTTTGCAACACCAGCTGCCATGGGAGAAGATCTGCTCAGGCAACTCCACAGGAACGTGCTCAATCAAAGATGCTGATATTTGAAAACATTGCCCACAGGAAATGATGATCCTGGACTGCAATTCTGGCTACTGCTGTTTGCTTTGGGGAAAAGTTGAATTTTAAGTGCTGACAAAAAATGGAATTGTAATCTGCGTGGTGTTAATTTTTACTAGGTTCCAGTCTTCAATCTTTTGAACAGATGTCTTGGATATCACTTAAAAATTACAAAGTTTAATCCAAAGAGAGAGAGGAAAATTGTTTCAGGACTTGGATCTTCTTTTTGTCCTTACAAAATAATCTCCAGCCTATGAGAGGCTGGCTTACTAATGGTCATGCTGTATCTTATTTCATCAGAAAGCACTTTAAGCATCCACAGCTTAATTACAGATCTATCAAGGAATCACAGAAATTAGAGCTGGAAGAGACTTAGTTCACCACTTAGGTCTGCTAATGCAGGAATTTCTCCAGAGCATATTTATTCTTCATCTTTTTCTCAGGTCCATTTTGAAATGTGCATAGAAGGGTCCCACTAATGCAGAGGCTCCTCTGGAGCACACTTATTCCTCATTTGTTTTTCAAGCCCATCTTAAAATGGATGTAGATGACTAAAGCATTAACTTTGATGCTGCAGAAACATTCATACCAGGGGACTTGCTCTGGCCATTTTGGAATACATTTCCTGCTTTAGGTTACTTTGCTATGTGTGTTGTATCTCTTCACCTTCAATGTAATTCCTTTTAATTTATACCATTACTCAGAGCATAAAACCAATATATATCACTGCAAATAATGTCTCTGCTCTAGATTTTTAGTAGCCCTCACATGTTTGAAGGTGGTTATAACATTTTTCTCACTGAATTTATTCTTTATTAATTAATAAACTTAGACTAAAATATTTATTCAAAACCTTCAGAGTGCAGGTGAGAAGACAAGCCCCAAAAAAAGAGTAATGGGAGCAGGTGCAGAACAAAGTATTGTTAAAAACAAGGAAGATGGGCTGAATTCTGTCCTGAGAAGTGTCTGGTTTATTTATTATTTCAGACTGTTGGTCTTTCAGAGAAACATTAGTATGTCCAGTGATTTGATAATGACAAATGAGATCAAAGATGGTCTAATCAAGAACTAAGTGTTAAAGCAGCATGGAATGTGAAAGCAGTGTGTGAACTAATTTTAATAGACACCAGTTGTCTGGTTTGGGTTATTTCTTTGCTTTCAGCTGCAAGGTTGTTCTACCAAAATGATTTTCCATGAGGCTGGTGACAGTCTCATTTTTCACTATCAAGCAAGTCTGCAATATCAATTACATTCTATCTTATTATGAAGCTGTCTGTTCCAACACTCCACTCTGATATTGTTAGGGGGAAATAGCATCACAGAATACTTGGAGAGAGAAGGATTCACTTCTTTAATAACATTTCTATAAATATACTTTCAGAATGCAGTATTGTCAAAGGCAAAGAATTTTAAATAACATAATCTGATACACCTAGCAGTGTGTGGGACAGATGAAATAGAGATGTAACAGGCTGCTCTTCAGCTCCTGTCCAGCCTCTTGCACCCCAGAGATTCCCACCTTTGGGGGAAAATGACTCCTAGGAAGCCCAGCACCTCTAAATTTTGGCAATCCCCACATAACAGAATAGACCTTAAGGCTTCTCCAGTTTATACCAGCTTTTGGCCACACTCAGACCTTGATTTACCCCAAGGTTAGGATCTCATGTCAGAGTCTGAGGGACCAAATCTGACATACATATAAAGCAAATATAATGCTTATGACCTTCACTGTTCTTAATTTAAATGTTTGTGTAAATCACATCCACAAAGCTTCCTGAGCTGTATGGAATTACCTTCCCAGGCTATGCCTCTCACATTTCTTACAAAACAAATTAAATTAACTCTTTAGGAGAGAGAACTGTGATCCCTCTCACGTCCACCTGTGTCTGGAAGAGGAGTCCCTCCCACAATTGCTGGTTTTTAGCTCTCTCTGAGGATTCCAGTCTCCAGCTGCACTGCTCTGGCAGCAGTCTGAGTGACCAAAGAGCCAGGAGCATCATCTGAGCCCCAGCTGAGCCAGTGAGAGCAGAGCAGGAAGGGTTCAGAAAGGAAACTGGTTGCTCTTACACAGCCATTCATAAATAAGTCTGGGCTTTCTCCTATAGAGAATTGTGGCTCTCCACGTAAAGTTTTAGCACCAACTATCAACTGAAACAGTCCCATTTAGTTTAAAAAACAGTTTAAAGAACRTTGCTAGCAATGCTACACCCACTGCCTTGTCCAGCTGTGCTAGCACAGCCCAGCTCAGGGYAGGCACTCAGAAAGCCAGGCCYCTGCAGAATATTTTCATKATATTCTTTACTGCCTTGTCAAATCACTGCAGATTTTGTTCTCTGACAGAAATACATGGTTTCCTTTTTCATAAGGTATTGGCACTTTCCAAAGGAACAACCAATTTTTGTGACTAATTTCATTTCTCTAGAAATGGAAACCAACTCCAAACTGACTAAAAGCACTTTCAAGGGAGAGCTTTGGACCAGCTGGGTTATAACACTCTAAGTTGCATATTTGGAAGGTTTTCAATCTCTAAAAGATTTATTAGCATGTTGTTTTCAGAAAGACTTTATGCACAATTATTGCATTGTGCTGAGGGATTATGTTTAGTGCATTGTGGCCAGGTTTGATGGAAACTAGAGATAGTTCTGAAAAATTCCTGATAGCACTGAGGAAGGAATGTGAATTTTGTAACTCAGTGAATGCTTTCATATGTGTGACTCCCATTAATGCTGGTGAAAATTCCTCAGGCTTGAAGCCCTGAGCCTTAAATTGGATTCTAACACATTTCAGTTCTCCTGCTTACGCATCCTAAACAACATATGGTACGACATTAATGAGGCCCTTAATTACAAACAGCATAAATGGACAGAAGAAACATGATTTATACCAAACTCACATGCAGCCCATTGCTCCATGTACAGTGTAGGACCTATAAAACTCCTTGTGCATGCCAGTGTTAAGCTGATGTCTCAGAAAAGATGGTGAGGGTCAAAAGAACCTCCTGCTGATCCATTTATCATTGTAAAATGCACATATCTGGTAACTTCACAGATCCAATGGTGAGATAATAAAGAAGCCTCTTGGCTTAAAATTCAACTAACAAGAAAGCAGAGAAATGCTTTGTGCTTATTTATTCAAACATTGTGTTTAAATTAGCTGGGTATTGTCTGTCAAAATGCATAAAACAGCCCCGTTTGATAGGACTAATCCCTTCCACATGATGGACCCAGACTGAGCAAACTGCTTGTGTTATTAGAGCAGCTATCCACTACTTGATGAAAACCAGAGTGAGAGATGAGGGGTTTTTTCACTGAGCCAGGTGATTCCTTCAAGGTGGTGTGAAAATGTCTCACTTTGGGGCTCCTGCCCAATGCTGAGGAGCAGTAACAGGTACATTATCAGCCACCTTCAGTCTGCCACCTGGGGTTATGTTCTGAAATCAAATAGAAGGCAAATTCTTGTCTCTTACAGTACCTGGGCACAGAGTTGAGAACACAGAATGTCACAAACATTTGCATGCACAGCTCAATGTGAATCTGAGCAGGCACCTACACACCCAGCTGTAGGCAGTGCCTGCTGAGGCAACCTGCATTTCTGGAGAGACAGTAACTGATACAAAACTGAATGAAAATATGAAGAGAGCTGCTCACAATAAAGGATCTTTTGGTAAGTGTGCAAGATTAAGTATTTCAAACATAAAATTGCAGGTCTGTGACAAAGAATATGTGCCATGCTTACAGGAGAGGACATTTATCTGACCTAGGAAACAGGGATCCTGCTGAGAGCATGGAAATCGTGATGACTGTGAGAGTGTGAGTTTGTAGCAAAATGGTGAACACTGAGTAGCTTTACCTGATCTTTGGACAAAACAGCCAGCACAGCATCAGAAGAAAAAGGTCATATTTTCTCAGTCCTGGCAAATTAAAAAACCCATTTGTGAATATTGTGCCCATTTCTTGTATCTGCAGAAGGACATTGAAGGGTCAGACACACTTCAGGGAAGGACAGCACAAATAATTCAAACCCTACCTAAGAGAAAAGCTCTAATTACTCAGCAGTTCTTGGGCTCAAAGCCACAATTAATTCTAGGTAAGCCTATGCCCTGTACAACACTGGAGTCAAGACTAAAGGACTGCAGCAATTTCTCTTTCTTACACTTGGAATTTTATAAAAGCTGCTTTTACACAAAATTATTGCTTCCTCCTCAGTGCCTTCCACTGCAATGTTTGCCAGCTCTTTCTGGAGCAGGTGCACAGAATTATTTTTTGTCCAAAAGGAGATACTTCTAATGTGAAGGATCTCCTAAACTTGAGGACATAAAAAAAAAAATCATAGTGACTGATGTTTCCTACTCCAAATTCCTTTGTCCTCAGAGGGCTTCAGTTACATTCCACTTCAGTAAGAATGTTACCTGCTGAAGTAAATAATACCTAAAGAATGCCTAAATAAATAAATAAAATTTAAAATACCTAAAATTAAAAACTAAATTCTTCTCAGTGTGAGCTTCAAAAGTGGAATTTAATTTATTTCCAGTGTTCTCAGGGATGCTCTTTGATACACAGACTTTGACAAAATTAGCATTCTTCCTTTTTCAGGCAGAAAATCTGCCTCCCAAACTGTCAAATTTGGGATTATCCAGATCTGTCTTTGCTCCAATCCTGCAGACTTTTACTCTCAGCAGTTCTCCCCCATTACTTGTTCTAGCTGGCACCAACTTTGGAACTCAGTTCTATTCTTCATCCAGTCTTAATATAAAGAATATATTTAAAATATTAGCACATGTAACAATTAAAGATTTTCTTATTCTTAAATCTAAATATTTTCTGCTGTTTGGTACAATGCAATTTTAGGTAGATAAATAAATATAAATTGTACAAAAAGCAGCACAAGAGAGAAATGAGGAGTATAAAAAGCAAATGAAACAAAATAATTTATTCCTGATGAAAATGTTTATCCCACTAGGGAATATAAATGTAGTTCTGTGTGTCACAATATGCAGAATGTTTGCTCTGCAAGTTTTTACCATGGAAGAAAATGTGTAGATAAGAGAAATATAAGAAATCATAGCAATGAAAATCTGATATCTTTGAGGATATTAGCAAAATTATTTCTGACTCAAATTATGTTAACTTCTACCTTTATTGCACAGTGATAACCTTCCCTTCTTGTGGCCTCTGCCACCTCTAGATTTGAGAACAAAATGTTGTTCTGGAATGAATGTTCTGAGGTGGATCTAACAGACATTTGTACACAAATGCCTTTTTTACCTCAGGGTCCAAAGGATTTAATGTATGAGAGACAAAATATTTTCTTTTAAAGACATTGGTACCACAGATTTGGTTGTTGAACTCAGCAAGGAATGAACTGCCTGTCTTTGCAGGGATAGGCTGGTGCTGGTACTGAAACTCCAACCCTTCCCTGCTTGGGCTCTCACCACCCTCAGCTTCAGGAACTGTTGGGGATTCACGATTTCATTCAAAAAGTAAAATTCTCAAGCTCATCTTTATTCAGGTCCCAAAAGTGATGGATCCCTTATATCTGTAAAGTGAATATGAGAAGGGAGTCACTGAGAGAGAAAAAACGTAGAAGGCATCAAAGAAAGAAAAAATATTAAATGAGATTCACACACAACTTAGATTTTCTTTATGTTAAGTAATACTTATATATCCATTTTCCCTGAGCTTTACTGCCTTTTGATTAGTCCCTGAAGCTTTGAAAATATATGAAGGATATTGGTCTCAGAACACAAAGTTATACCCAAATAAGATACTAATAATAATAATAATTATATATATATATATATATATATATATATATGTATGTATGTATGTATGTATGTATGTATGTAACAAAACCCATAACAGACTGGGGGCTTTAAAAATTATCAGAGATAATTTTAAATTATTAATTCCATAATGAATCATTAATAATGAATGCAGGAAGTATTACAAAAGCTATCACAGCAGGAGACCATCCAAATTTTACTTACCAGATGTGTTTTATTGATTTGCAGAACTGATAACTCCAATGTTCTAAGGGAGGAATTCTGGGGAAACCATACAGACATAAATAAATAATTGCATGTGGGATGAGCAAGGTTGCTGAGGAAAGCTTTGTGCACCACAGTCATTTTCATTCCTCCTTTGAAACATGTGGACTTAGGGCAGATTCATGCAGAAACAGGAGAGTTCTTTTATTGGGTCTGTGGCTTTGGAAGACACAGTTCTATTTCAGGCACCCATCTCAGGAGGAAGGGTTTGCACAGATATTCCAAGCAGCTCAATTCACCCTTCAGTAATTTTGTTAACTATTAAGGCTGCTGTGCTCACCTAAATCCATTCAGGGACCCATCCAAGTGACCCAATTTTCAGGCTGCCACTCTGCTTATGGATGCTGCAATCAAAGGGAGCTGAGTTGCACAGGATTCCTGTGCTCACAGCTCTGCAGGTGAAAGCATGGCCCACATCTCCCTGCAGGTACCCTGGGAGTGTCTGCCACAACCCTGCAGTGATCCAGACACTGTGCAAAGCACAGCAGCTTCATCAGGGAGGGTCCTTAGGTGGGGGACACTTCCCTGATATTTTACAGAAGTTATTTACACATTGAAAAATAAGATCTACAGCCAGGGGAAAACTTCAACAGCAAAAGTTTAAAAACCTGATGATGGCAGGTATTGTCAGCTCCCAGTCTTCTCTTACCTTGTCCCCCTGCACCCCCAATAGCAGCAGAGTGTACTCCATCAGCCCAAGCTGCCTGGAACAGCATCCAAAACATTGTAGTTCATATAGAGAGGGCTCCCATAGAATGACTGAAAAATGTATTGCCTAGCAGTGAACTGAGTTTTGTCTCATCAGTATTCAATAATGCTGTCTTATCATAAAGAAGGTTAAAAATAGAACAAAACCACAAGAAGAGCAAGTGAGCAGAGACAAACATTCAGAAGACATTAAGATTTTTTTTTTTTTTAGCCCAAACAGCTGTGGCTTTTCTCTATTGAATCTCCTTCCTAGTCAAGAAGCTGTTACATGATTCATTCTGCAAATCAAAGTGTGACTTTCTGTGTGGCAGATGAGAAAAACTTGTGCTCAGAGCCAGGTAGCTCACAGCCACATGTGAATGTATTTTAGCAAGGAAATTCAGCTGTGACACAAAAATTGAGAAGTGTAAATTAACCACAGAAATGCCCCTTCAGAAGAGACCAATTCACTGTCAGCACTCCTTTGTTTCTTCCTCTCAACTGCCAGATTCTGCATTTGTATTTTTCTTCATTAATGGGAAAGAAGATTGTTTGGAACTGAATATTGCTTGGAAGAGAAGCAACATCTGCTGTGATGTTTATTCCTCTTATTGTCCTTTACATGAGTGCTACAGGAGCCATTCTATTTCCCTTCTGTGAGGATTCATTGAATCCTGCAGGAATGACACAGACACTCATCCTGTTCCTGAGTGGGAGAGGCCAGGAGGGAGAGCAGGGACACAGGGACACAGGGGCTCTGGAATACAGGACTTCACAGGAGGCTCAGGCTCACACCTCAAGGTCCCACTCAGCTCTTGAGCAGGGGGAGGGGAGGCTGTGTATTCCCACAGGAAAATGAAAGCTCTGAATTCCTTTTCCATAAGCTGCCTGGGATGCAAGAGGCAACTCATTAGAAGTTATGAGGTCTTTCAGTGGGAATAAAAAGAGCTATGATGGGATTCCTATGCCTCTTACTCCCTTAAGAAAATATCAAAGAAAGTGGGTAAAGGAAATATTAGTAGTTTAAAATGCATCTTTCTTTTTTTTATTTTTTTCCTCTCCTTTTATTGGGTGATGAGTCACTTGGTACTGCACTGGCAGGAGCCTGGAGGGCAGTCTCTGCCTTTCACAAAATCTATTAGTTTGGGGTTTCTAAAACAGCTACACTGTCTGGAGAGGCAGAAATTCAGCGGTAGAGGGACACTGTGTGATGCCAGGAGCCTTTGGCAGGGTGTTTGGGGCATGGGGGCAGTGTGGAAAGCAGGGCAGTGCTGTGGCCTTACCCCTTTCTCTGGCAGCCCTGGGCACCCTCCTGCCTTGTCTTTGTCTCTGGTTGTGTTGCTGTGGTGCTCAGGGGCATGGCTGGGTGCTGGGCTTGGCAGGTTTGCAGCCGGACTCAATGATCTTGAGGTCCTTTCCAAGCTAAGGAAAGGATCCTATCTATGGCTCTGTGCTGAAGCAGATATGAGCCCCCTTTGTTCCTTTTGGCAGCAACTCCATAATCCCGTGTGAAGGAAATCCAAATATTTCTGATCTACATTCATAAGTGTATTTTCAATAAGATGGCTTATATTGCCTAGTTATTAGTTCATTAGCCATGGCTAATGTGAAAGAAGTAACACATTAGCACTCCTCCTTTTTCACAAGGATTTTCTCTCTGGGAGAATCCAAAGAGGAGAAAGTTGGGCATTACCCTCTGTTTCACTGAGAGACAAAGAAGGGAAGATATCACTGGGCATCAATACCCCTCATTAAACACATAAATGAGGTGCAAGGACCAGTTATGGAAGGAATTCAAGAGCAGTAACCCAAAAGGGGAGGAGGGATGGAGATGGCTGCAAGCTGCAGAACATATGTGTCAGTACCAGTAATATTTACAGCTGAAGCTTCATGAACAGCAAGAAAGGGCACAGACATGCACATTCTTACAGATTGTGTTGAAGTGGCTTAAAGAGATGCTTTCAGTTTAGACTAACATGTTCTAATTTGTATTGAAAGAGACTGGAAGTGTCAACAGGGTCATTTGCCACATCCCAGCAAATGAGAAGCTCCACTTTCTGGAAGGATTATTTTACTCATGGGCATCAATCCTTGAACCCTCCTGCAGAGTTTGTGAGAGCCTGTGTTTGTCCAGGCTGCACACTTCTGTCACCTGCCATGATTGTAATTCTGGAATATTTAGCAATGCCAAGGATCCCCTGCTCCTGCCTGCACCCACAGCACAGGTTAGGCAGGACAGGCTCCCAAGGAACTGACTGCTCAGGGATACACATGAGGGTCCCCAGAGCAGGAAAAAGGAAGCTGTGAGGAAGGGACATGGACTTGTCTGAGTGCAGCTATTATTCTGCATTTTGAGAGGCATCCTGCAAAGTTCTGGAGTGTCCACTAAAGGGAAGTGGCTTAGGTGGCCCTTGTCCCTGGCAGTCCCTAAAGCCTCTGTACTGATACAGATTAATCCTGTATCTTAGGACAAAGCATCTTGGATCCACAGGGCAAACCTGGCAAATCCCTGGAAGCTGAGCAGCCTGCTGGGATTCACTTGTGCTGGCTGGGATGCTCTTTGGGCTGGTTTTGGCAGGGTGGGGCAGAGGGCTGTGTGCTCTTGGCCTCCTGAGGAATGGCAGGAATGGCACCACGTGGACTCAGCCCAGCTGCAGACACCTTCAGTCCTGTTCCTGCACCTCAGGTCCTGCCATGTGCCTGCTGTGTGGAAACAGAAAGGACACAAAGAACTGAGCCAGCTTGAAAATTAGACAAATACTGCAGCTTTTTGTGTCTGCCTTTATTGGCCAGCACTGATCCACTCTCCTGGGGGGAGCCATTGTCCTTCAAGACAGCCTGGCTTCTTGGGCACACTTGAACTCTGTTCTTTATTTTAAAAAATCACTTTTAGGGCTTGGGAAAAATAGTCAATGTCCAGAATAAAAATATCTGGATTATAAAACCTAAACTGATAGTGAAGAACAATCTTCACACCTACTCCAAAGCTTGGCCATGTTTAAGAAATCCTGTGGCTTTTACGTTTGAAATGCATTTCTGTGTTATTGTTTGAGGCTGACAAAACTCTGGAATTCATCTATACTGCTGTCAGAAAACACACTGTGCAACAAGGAAAAAGAACATGACTGATGGATAAATAGATGCATCACCATTGCATTTTTGCCATTATTACCTCAGACAGAATAGATTGGGGTGGATCAAGATGCAAAATGAGCTTTAAAAATCTCCCTCAGTTACAGTCTGGTCACCTGTGTTTTACCACAAATATCATAACAATTATTCCAGGAGACATTATTCTCCCATTTAAGTACATGCTCTGTGTGAATGATGTTGTCTGTAAAAGCAATAAATTCAGTCATGGCAGTAAAATGCAATTAGAGTATTTTTGTGAGACAGAATTGATTTTGGGTAGGTACATTAAACTCACGTGTGAAAAATAGGCTCTGGAGTTGCACAGCCAAAATTTCTACAGGGCCAAGTTTGCAAATAAAGATATCTCCTGACTTTTGGGAGATAAACTTTTTGAAGATTGCACTGAAGCATTTGGGAGTCGATGAACAGGAGGCTGAAGTGATGGGAAGAGTGGTGTTTTTCATGGCAGGAGGGAGGGCAGGCAGGCAGAGATTGGTGGGCTGGCTGTCATCAGTCAGCATTAATTCCCCATCATGGTCATGAATCTGCCTCAGTCACGGGCAGCAGAGCAGCAGCACAGAGGGGAGAGCCAGGAACCACTCCTGACTCCAGAGCCCTGCTTTGCAACTTCATCTGATGCACAAGGCCATGCCTGGGGCATCATTTATCTCCCAGGGTGAGAGTTAATGGCCATGTTTCAGAGTCTCCTCTGACAGTGGGAGCAGAGCTCTGGAGCTGTGCTGGAGCCTCTTTGGAGGGAGCACTGCTTGTCACACGGGCTATCAACACCTTTCCAAACGAGTTCCACAAGAGGAGCTCTTCAATTGCACTGCACCTGTAATTGCAGCAGGCTGTCAGAAAGGATTTGCTTCTACTCAGGTGTTTAAATAAGGATCTGATACTAAAAAACACTTCTGAAATTCCTATCTTTAGTGAAAGAATTTCGGTATATTATTGTTGTGTTTATGCCTGCTAATACATTTCAATGCTAAAAAAGTTTCACAGTATAGAAATGCATTAATTTTTTTTTTTTAAGTGGCTCTTTAAAAAGTTTTTTAAACTGCTTTTTCTGGAGAAACAGTGGCTTAATATAAACAAATGTTTGGGAAAAGTTCAAAAAGAACTGGTTAAAGTAAAAAATACCCAAAAACTCAACAAAGTGTTTCTAAGGAGCTGCTGGGAAACAATCTGGTTATCCCATGCACTTTCTATAACAGGAGAAATCCCAGAACTTAACAAGAGAAAAAAACAGGAACTGCTTTCTCTTAATTTCTCCTATAACACTGTAACCACTTTGCCTGCACAGGAAAATTGTGTCAGATTGAGAAGAGGTGCCTCTAGTGCCATTTCCCCAAATCCATCTCCTACATTCTGTTCCACATGGATTTGCAGCCTGTCAGTGCCTGTTGTGTGCAGCACATCTGCAGCAGCACACCCAGCAGCGTGACTGATACCTCCTGATGCATCATTGCTTGTTTCCTGCCTTCTCTGGGGAGAGCTGTGAGTGCAGGGCTCTGTGTTTTCATTGGGCTTTATCTGCTTTGTGAGCAGTTGCTCCAGAAAAGGCAGGAAAACTGGGCAGATCAGGAAGTCTTTTTAAACTGAAATGGCTGGAAATGCCACCCAGTGGAGGCTTTGATGCAGTTTAAGGAGTATGGGATGGTGTTTCAAATTATGTTCTGGACCAGACCAAAAGTTTGCCCGTGTAGGAGTGGAAAGTAAATAACCTGTGTAAATAGTGCCAAAGAATCATTCTACTACAACTCAATAGGGAGCAGGAATGATCCTGGTTCTGCCACTAAAATATGGAGAGAGTTACAGGGATCCTCTGCCAGGAGCATTATTCCTCTGCTCTGCCTGTTCTGTTTGGAAGAACAAAAAAAACCCTGAATTTGCTTTATATGAGTTCATTTCTTCTGCTTGCAAAAGCATAAGAAAGAAATACCTAATAATCAATTACATTTATTTACAAAACCTACGTTTGCTTTTTGCAGGACAAGCCCTCATTCACTAAAATAACATGTACATGTATTTAACTGTTTTAGCAGCAGCCCCAATCTGTAAGGGCCTGATGTCAAGAAAAATTCAAAGGCTATTCCTATCCACCAAACACAATAAATTACACTCATTTAGCTGGAAACCACTCATGGTTTTCTGAGAGTCAGTGAAGGAAACTGTACATGTGACAAACAGCAAACTCAGCACCACAAAATACAAATGGATTGGCAGATATTTAAAACCTACTTCTCTTTTTTATATATACAATGTGGTGGGCGAGGGGGAGGCACTGGAAGATAATCCTGGCAAAAGTCAAACAGGACGAAGAGTTTGAGAGAAGAGAATTGAATAAACACTGCAAGGGTACAAAACCCAGAGACTTTAAGGAAGGCACGTGTGGGAATGGACTAGATTGAGGAGTTGTGATCAGCTTTTGGCACCTGCTAAATTTCCCCTGTGAAATATAAATAACATGCAGCTAATTAAAGGAAAAGAATCCATCAATCTGTGTTAGAGTTTCAGGACAAGATTTGTTACTCCATTCATACCATTCTTCCTAATAATGACACCCCAACCTTGATTCATGTTTAGGTCCTAGTCCACAATCATCTGTCTGACAAAACACTGGTTTGTTTTGGCACAGGAAAATTCTGTTTCTGCCTGGCCATGGGACCTGCCTCACCTGCCCTGTGCTGTCCCAACAACTCAGTTATTGTACCCTAGAACTTTCCATGAATGGTATTGAACAGAGACTGAGCACAGAAAATCACAGACCTGAGCCACATCTGGGGAAACAGAGCAAAGTCTGAGCTTGCAGAGGCTGAAGCTCTGCAGTGTGCAAGTGCCCAGTCCCACCTCACAGCACCAAACCTTTATCACTCACACTGATCA
>CADDXX010000879.1:66022-222537 GCA_902810485.1 Alauda arvensis | reverse complement strand
CAGAGATGTGAATCAAAACACCCAGAGCATGAAGTCAGCACTTACATTTGAAGCATGCAAGACTGAAAGCAACTCAAGTTGCACAATCTTATCTATGGCATGTGTCAAACTCTGTGACCTGCTGCACAGGTTTCAGTATATGACCATATTTGTTCCTAGGAGGATGAACTCTGAGAAAAGATGGATTGGATCTGRGAAAATGATTGTAGTTTTGATTGAATAAAGTGCTGGCATGAGGACAGAATATAAACTACAGCATATGATTCCCACTTCTTCTCACTGTTATACCTAATTCTGTATAAATAATGCAAAAACATTACTGAAGTATTTAGAATATAATCTCTTTTATGCATATTTGTAAGGGGATTATTACAGTATTACAGTTTCAGAGGAAGCCACAGATATTAGGAAATTCTAAAAAACTATTCTCTTCTAAATTATATTTATATCTTAAAAATAATCACAAAGTAACAAAATACTCAAAATTAAATCAGTTAAACAGATCATGTAATTTGTGAGATGCAGAAATGATTTAATTTAATTTATTTCAGGTAAAATACTTATTCTCCATCTTATACCAAACGTATTCTAATAACCTCTTTCAGTCCATTTCTGATCTAATTCTGAACTAATTTTCTATTTAATATTCAGAACAGCATACAAAATTCAACTATTGCCTTTAAAATAAGCTCACCTGTATCATTATCAGGATCATTAAAAGTTCTCCAAACCAAGTCTCCCTACCATTTCTTCACTGGGATTTAAAATCCTTTTAATTTTCCTGTTTCAACATCCTTAGTGCTTTGAGTTTTGAATGGTCTGTAATTCTGCCCAAATCCTCTTAGCTTCTGGAATCTAGTTCCTTCTAGGAAATTTAGGTTTCTGGCAACCCTTTCCTTGCAAGCAGGATTCTTTTTTCCTGAGGTTTTAATTTTCCAGGGTTACATCTTTTGATCTATGGATAAAAATATATGGAAAGATGACTGTATTTCTTTCAGACTGTTCATAAATGAATACATGGTGTTGGTTTTTTTGGGTTTTTTTTTTTTTTTTTGGGTTGGGGGGGGGTGTTTGCTTGTTTGTTTGTTTTCTTTGTTCCTGTGGTGGTTTTTTTATTATATTTTTAGACTCTCAATTATTTTCCTTAACCATTGGTTTCCTTATTCTGTGGGTGATTGATTCTCAGAGTTCACCTGTAAAAAAGTGTCATTGGTCTGAATGATCTGGGGCACAGAGACAACTTTGGTTTCACCAAAAAGATATGTTTCTGCAAAGAACTTGCAAATAGAACCGCTTCAGAATATTATTTACTACCATGTGATCTTACTTATCATTCACTGAAGTCTGAAACATATTTTCTTTACCAAAAAAAGCAAAAGAGTTGTGGAAAAAGCAACCAGAGATGCCCCTTGTTTCTTGATTATTTTGTACTGTTTAATGCCCTTGTGCAAATCTATAAGAAATCTATTAACATACAGTTAAATTTTTCAATTCCAAAATTTAGTTCACCTCCACTAATTTCTTTGGCATATCAATACCATAGAATTTGTCTTGTGTTCCACATGTGAAAGGTTAATAATTCTTTTAGATGTTTTATAATAAAGTGTTTGGGTTTTTTTTCTTTCCTTCTGGAAAGCACATAATAAATTCTTCCAGAGGTTAAAAAGCCCTTGAAACTGAAGCACAAGGAGAACACAGAACACTGAGGCAGTAAGATCTCAATGGGATATAGAACACTACAGTATGCAAATCCATATGCCTTGATTTAAATGAGATATTAGCATATAAGTTTGGCATAAATATMTAAATCAAAGAAAACTGACCCTTAACTTTATCTCTTATCCTTGCATAATACAGAAACAAAACAGATGCCCTTGYAATTCCCTTTCCCAATTCCCACACACACTTTACAAAAAGATAGAATTTTGTAAAGCAGTTAAATGTAAGACCACTCAGAGCTCAGCTACCTGGGGCAAAGCTCTGTCAGATTTCAGAATTAAGCTCATTAAGTTGCTTGTAAAAGCCCTTTTCTCCTCTAGTAGGATGGAGGTGATAAATGCTTGTGTCTGAGGAACTGCAAGTGCCTTTTGATGGACAGTCTGCTTCAAATGAGTTGAAGTTCTTTCTTTCTTTCCTTACCCTCCTGCCTGCTAGGGAGAAYAGTGTTACAAAGAAAGTGCCTTCTCCTACTATTTTTTCCCTTGTATCAATTCTTAAAAAGTGGCCTTGCTTTTTCTTTTCATTTTTATGTAGGATCAGATTAAAATTAAGAATCAGTGTCCTCAAACCAAGAATGATACACATGAAAGCATAGAAAAGATGATGTCAAAAAACCAAGTTCCACATTGCTTATTTGGGTAAGAAATTTTCTTTTAACCACAAGTCAGAAAATCATATTCTCCATTCTGGGCCCATGAAATTAAATATTTTTTTGAAATTTTCACAGTATCTCCAAATGAATGTGCATATATATATACATTCTGCCCTTGAATGCTATTTGTCTGACAAGGCATCTACTATGCTTGCCCTTTCAAAATCATACTACTGCTTGACTGAGTAGAAATCTTGAATATGTTTTCTGATATAAAATTATCTTTACAGATCAAGTTTTGTTTTATGAAGTTTTATAAGACAAAAATGTACAAAACCAAAATTACCCTGTCTTTTTTCCAGTACTGAAAATTCACAATAGGAAGGGTTGTTGRTGATGTATTACAGAAAACTATGAAAAAGATCCACACAACAGGATTCTAAAAATGTGCTTGAAAAAAAAAAAAAAAGCTTATTTTTTGGATTCTTATTTAAAATTATAACAATGGATGAAGGCAGATGGGATAGTGAAATATTTGAAGATTCCAACTACCATCTGTCCATAATTTATTATCCATCTGATTGTAGGTTATTATTGTTTTGCTGCAATCATTAAACACTTGTTATTTATCTTGTTACACCACTTCTGCATTTAACATTGAGACCTTCACAGATTTGAGTGTTGTTGTCTCCAGTGACCTATAATTTATGTAAGTCCTTTTGGTGTCCTTACTTCTATTCACCAGGCATCTGAAAGTGAATATTGCTCTCAGCTTAGATTGCTGATTAATTAATTTCTACCTTCTATATCCCTGCACTGCAGCCTTGGGTTATGAGTTTAAAGTAATAATTCACCATTGCATATATTTTGTGAAGTTAAATTCTGCAAACTTCTGTGAGAGTACAATTTCCATGCTACATGTAATAGCTGGTCCCTTAGAAATTAATCCCTTTCTATTTGTGATTTATTTTTTCTTCTTAGTGACAAAAATGGATTTCCCCCCTGATCTGCTGTGACCTGGCTGCCTTTCCTGCAGTATTCTTTGTAAGTGACATGACTCCATCTGCTATTTTTTGTTCTCTTGTGGATTTTTAACTCTGAAGATTATGATTCAAGTTGGAATGTCATAGCTATGGGTGGCAAAGCTACATCAGCTCTAAATGGAGACTGGTAGCAGTGGCAAAGTTTGAGTGCAAACCTAAACACTCCCCATACTTGTGCAGATATGAAATTCCTCATCCAATCCCTACACAGAGTGTGTCCACATATCACCCAAACCCCAGCTGTGCTTCATTACTACTTTCAGTAGCTCAGTAAGTGATCCATAAATCCTCTAGAAATTATTCTCTTTTGCTTATAAACAGCCTCCTTAACTTTCCCATACATATAATAGGGGCCATAACTAAAGATCTGGATTTAAAGTACTTCCAGTACCTGTGGCAGTATTTTACTTTTCAAATTCAGTTTCATCCTTATTTGAGATAAATACTAAAGYTACTGACACCTCTAGGAGAATGGTGTACTCAGGAAAATTATAAACTTTGGAATATTTTGTTTATATTTTTTWAATTAACTCRRAAYACCACTACAAGTTGGATATMATCCCAGGTTTCCAGAGTCTAAAAAAATTTATCTCATAGAATGATTAATCTCATTTCCCATGGTTCACTATTTCAATTAGGCTAATACTGCAAAGGAGAAGACTTCTTTTTAACCTCCAAGCCTTATTTTCTCATTTTCAAGTCAAACAAGTTTCTTGTTCCATTTTACAAGCTAAYACTTCTGTCTGTCAGCCTAGACCCTTTTCCTCAAACTTTTCACTCTTTCCCTCTTGTTCTYATTTCCATAAATCTTTGCCACTCCTTACTTTCCTGTCCTCCTCTCCAACAAGGAAAACCATCYTATTCTGCACCAACTTCAAACAACTRAACAAARAAAATTTCTGACCTCAATGTGCAGYAAATCAGTATGCAAACATTTTTGGAACACTAAATAGAAAAAGAATATAGTTGAATTTTTTGACTATTGATCTTCACATTTGATTTCTTGTCTACATTTCGCAAAAGTGGATTCTTTCCCCTAGAATTTTCTTTCTTCATTTCATGGAAACAAATCTAGCTCTAGTCAGGATCTAAACAAACTACTTCAAAATATGTTTATCCAGTAACTATGAAAGTACTGACTACAGCAGTCACTGCCTAGCATCCCAAACTTTGTTTATTATTRTAAGGTAGGAAATTGGTTCTAAGCAATTTATAACCTTTTGGAGTCAGTAGACATAATGAGAGTTCCCAAACCACCACACAGATCAATTCTTTAGCTAAAAWTGTTGTATTTGTCTGCTGGCAAAGTTAAGATGTTTGTCAGCCAGGACTTCAAAAGCCACAGAGACAGGAAAAGGTAAGAAAAGCAACAGTGATCAAAATGTTACAGCATTTGGTTGTGGATCTCCATGCTCTTAAATCCTTGTTTGAAGATTAGCATAATTTTATTCCAAWATAAASTATGTTTATACACCYAGGGACAACTTCTAACTACATAAACCTAAACAGCTTTTGAAATTTTAGTTCTTTTACAACATATTACTTRTATAGATGTAGCATTTCTATCTTCTTACAGTGACAGTGTTGACTTGGGATGGCTGACCTGAAACAGAGACTGGACAGAACTAGAGAATAAAACAAATATTTATTAAAAGGCCCCCAGGATACTCCAGGACATCCAAACCAGCCCCGAAGCCCTTCCAAAACCCCCCCTCTCCCCCCGAAAACCCCTGGCCACAGCCCCTGTCCCCTTGGGTCTATTTGCATATTGGGTTTAATTGTCCAATTACAACTCCAGGCTCATCCTTCTTGTTTTCCTCTTCAGTCCATCGTTGTTGATGCTTTTGGGCCAGAAAGTTGTCCTTGGTTTTCGGCAGGAAAGGATTTGTTTTGTCTACCTACTACCTACTAGCACTTAATATGAAGCTTAAAACTACACCCAAAACAGCATGGAATCTGGAAAACATAAAGGCTAAAACTAAAGGCATCAACAGTGTATARAAAGCACACCAAGATCAACTGATGTCARTGCAATAATGYATTGCAGTGATAATATGATGTACAGTGAAGTGAGCATTTATGGACTACTGAACTAAGGACTGAAATATCCTGAAAACTTTTCACTCTTTATCATAGAATTACAGAAGCATARAAATGGTTTGGGTTGGAAGGGACCTTAAAGAAAGATCATATAGTTACACATTCCTGCCATGGGCAGGGGCTTTTCCAGTAGAGCAGGTTGCTCAAAGCCCCGTCCATCCTGGCCTTGAACAGTTCCAGGGTAGGGCAGCTACAACTCCTCTGGACAACCTGTTCCAGTGTGTCCTGGTTTCAGCTAGGGTAGAGCTACTTTCTTCTCAGTAGCTGTTACAGTGTTGTGTTTTGGATTGATAATGAGAATGGTGTTGATAACACAATGATATTTTGCTTTTTATTAAGTCATGTTTATCCTGAGTCAACAGCTTTTTATTTCTTTATTTCATGCTCTGCCAGTGAGGAGGTGTACAAAAGAAACTGGGTGGGAGCACAGCTGGGACAGGTGACCTAAAATGACCAAAAGTATATTCCACACCATAGAATGTCATGCCCAGTATATTAGCTGGGGGCAGTCAGCCAGAATAGGGGGCTGACCTGAGTTCAAGAACGAAGGGGGGTGGGGGGGTCTGGCATCAGTGAGTAATTACATTGTGCATAATTTTTTTTCCCCATATAGAGGATTCTGCATCACCCAGCTTGATATCATCCACGAACTACAGAGGGTTGACTCAATCCCACTCGCTCTCTCATGTAGAAATCTTTTATTTGATCTCTTTTTTTCCTCATCTTTTAATTTCTGCTTCCCCAGTCTAACCGGTCTATTGTAGTCTGGATTTATTTTAAAATGTTGAGGCTGTTTTAGGACATCCATCCTTAGGGATTTTCAAGAATGCCTACTGCTGGAGATTTTCAAGGATCAACTACAGCATTCATTATACTAAATTCTGATGACTAGCAAGACTGCAAGTCAATTGTTCTATTTTAGGAACTAAGTAACTGCAGGAATCCAAATTGTTTTATGATATAAATTAAAATTGTGTCATTTTAGCCAAACATTATGGACTTATTTAACTCTTTTTCTGTCATGGAATTTTTTGGCTACATTGTTCAACCTTTATTAAGGCTGATTCAATCCAAATTCAGCAGCATAGTCTCATTCTACTCATCCATGAAGCTTCCTTGGTGTGAAAGGCCCTACTCAACTAGTAAAGAATCTGACAACAAAAGGGTTACACTCTCCAGTACTTTGGCAAAGCTGTTTCAGTTTAGGTTTTTCTATAATGAAAAAATACACTCTTTTTGTGACACTTAAACTGATGGTATTTATTAGTGTGCTTCTACTTTGTGCTACTCTGTGCAGTTGGGGAATACTTTATATTAATAACMATTATAATAATACAGAATAGTGTAATGTGCTTGGGGATCCATCCTATGTATTCTCTGGGAAACAAATTGTGGTCAGGATGGTCTCTCCTTAGAAAGCACTTGAGCAAATGGTGAAAAATGTTGCATTCTGGAAATAAATACAAAGCAGGTGGATGGGGCAGCAGGAAGCCATATTGAGGAGAAATGGGCAGCTTCAGTCTCTCATTGCATATTCATCAACTCCACCTGTTTATGTAAATGACTAGCAGATATTGAAAAACAAATGGAAAGACTGACTTCCCATTAAAACAAAGATGCTGTTCTGAAGTTGCATATGAAATTTCCAATTGTTACTGATAAAGGTCTCTTATATACACACAAAACATTTATTTTGAAGMAGTGTAATTGCATTGTCAAGGTAAACACTAAGCTGTGGAAATAGTACTCTGCTGAAGCCTAGTTAAAGATCTGTTGCTTTTTACTCTTGGCGGCATTTCTCCCTCCCTTTTGCCAGGGGCAATCTGTGCTGAGATTTAGAAGGGGTGATGGCATTTAACTTGTTATCACCAGTGATCTGATTGCCTTTCAAGCCTTTCCTAATCTGCATATTCACTGCACGAGTTCTATTCTTCCTGGCACAAACTTTTAGAGCAGCTGAAGCACTGGCTTCCTGWGTGCTGGTACCTCAGATTGGATTTAACCGTGCTCTGTTTACATTTAGAGCTWCACTTTATCATTAGTTAATTAAACCAGCAGACATGGATTAGAACTCYGTATATATGTCAATTTATCCACACAGTACAGCCATTTTGTTTGTCAGMTGATAGATGGTTTATTCCATTACTCACCTGAGACACCTGCTTTGCCAGTTAATCTGACAGTTATTTTGTATTAGTTTTTAAGCCACAGATAGTACTTTCAGCTTTAGTTTATCCAAGGTGTTTGCTTAGAMATTTTTCTAGTAACAGATCCTAGAGTTTTCTTGCAGATTTATCCCACACCTAATAAGATGTTTCATGATTCCTTTCTCAAGGCWGAAACACAAACAGCTCTACATCAAAGATACCCTCTGGAGGAAAGTGATGCCAAATTCCACTTACTCAGCTGAAAGAATGACTTATGAGTAACTTGGTCTGGAAGAGAAATAAAATGGGCTTAATTCTCTCAGAGTCTGGAATCAAGCGTTTCTGTTGTTTGGAGGCATGTWATTAATCACCCTAAATCAGTAATATTAAAAAAAAAAAAGTCATCTTAAAAACCTTCAAATGAAACCGCAAATAAAAGGACAACAACAGATTTGTCTTTTCAGATTGGTCTTCTAGCCAAGACTTWSAGACATCAATGTGTAGTAAGGCATTAAACCACAATCCTGAGGTCAGTTCTAACCCCATCCGTGTGCCAGCCTTATCTGACCCATTCCAAACAAATTGTACCACCCACTCTCTTGCCCCATAAATTAATTACGTCAGAGGAAATAAGTAAGATTAGTGTGCACGACTGTGCAATTTCCTAGGTATTTGAGAAGGAATTCAAACATACACCMTTACAAGAAGGAAGAGTTACTACCAGAAGGAAAACACATTTATTCTGCCCCAGTAGGAAAGCAGACTGGGTTCTCTCTGGTGTGCAGAGCATGGATTCGAGAGGTATCTCACTCTGGCTAGCTCTTTAGACATGTAGTTTATTCACAGGGGTCGTGGGTACAAAGGTGGAGCTTATCCAAGCTGCTAGCTAGGAGTAAGCCCCAGGGATGGAGAGAACGCAGGAGGGGGAGCAGGCAAACAGGTAGTGGAGCAGGCAGGCATGTAAGCAGGTATGCAGTGGAAGTAAGCATGAAGTTATAAGCATGTGAGTATGCATGAGGCATGAGGTGCTGAGGTGGAGGTTGTGTGTGAGTTTGCAGGCCTGTGAGTGTCTTGCCATCATGGCAGGCAGAAGCTTGTGCGTGTGTGTGTGTGCATGTGTGTCTGTGTGTGTGTGTGTCTGCAGGGTAGTGTCTCTGTGTATCTTGTCCTTGTTACAATACTTTATATCTTTCTCTTGTGTTGAATATTACAGTTTACAATAACCAATCCTTAGAAAACACATATCCCATACAATTTACATTTAGCCTTTAAGCTTTCTACATTAACATACTTGTTATACTTTAAGTTCTATTCCCAAAAGCTTCTTGCGACGTTGGCAGGGTCTTCAACCTTTGGACTTCTCCAGTGTGCCTTCACTATCTTAGGGTATTATTTAACCGTGGGGATTTGGTGGTCAGCCGAGCTATTGTTTTCTAGCCATTCATCGACCAGCTTCTGGCCTCTAGATGTCAAAGGTTGCTTTCATTTCTATCTTGCTTATAGATTTCATATTGTCAGAATCCCTTTGCCAGGTATAATTATATGACTGTCCTGATTCACCTGCCCCTACAGGCAGATGCCCTCAAGCACAGATTAAGTTCTTGTACAAATTTGCTATTCTCTAAAAGAGGAAAACACCAAGCTTTTTTCTTAAATGACATAAAAGTTCCAAGGCAGCCCTGAATTAAGCATATATTTTGTTATTTACAGAAACTCAATCAATTACCCAGATGAAAATAGTTAATGAGCACTAAGGGTGGGATTACTCTTTATATAAATTTCTCCTATAACTTCTTTCTTGTTTGGGCTAATGCTATGACACTTTCACAGAAACTGTGCATAAAGTCATTAGTAATCCTGCCTGAACTTCATGACTAAGATCAAACCTCTAATATCTCCTTTTCTTGAAGAATAGTATCTAATGCTACTCATTGATTTGTTTTTACCAGTCAGGAAATTACTTATTGCATCATGACGTGCTGCCATCAATCATTATTTAAATGAAGTCTTTTTTTTGTTTGTTTGTTTCCGTGAAGTCTACTTCTATTGTTTAGAACAATATTATATTTCACATTAACATAGCCCCTTTTCTCAGTGAGMATGTCAAAGTCATGTGCATACAGAGTATTTAACCAAATGAACATAACCAGCTTTTAAAAGTATGGAAAGGTTTAGGAGGCATTCCACATCCTTAAAAACATTTGACACATGAACCTAAGAAGAACACCCTGTCAAATGGGAAGTATAATAGAATTTCCAGCATTCAACTGGGTWACAAGTTAGTAGAATTCTTGGGTTTATAAAAAATTATGAGATTTCCTATCAAGACAAATGCTTTCAATAATAAAATATTTTAGAATTATAATTGTTATTGTTGAAAATATTATCCCAGGCACTACATCTTGGTCTTCTGTACTGGTTTGAAAGCAAAACCAGTGAGAGACTCTAAATCAGAACTACAATTTAATAAGAAAATGATAAACTAAATGTAATAGTAAAAGGAACAAAGAAAAGACCCTTGACAGAGTCAGAATACAACCTGACACCCTGTTCGTTAGGGTGGTGGTAGCAGTCCACGTGAAGTGGTCTTGTTGAAACAGTGATCCCATAGAAAGATCTGGCAGCTCCTGTCCTCTGGGAATCCAGTTGGTGCCTGTGCTGTCCCAAACTGCAGATTATATCCAGGTGGGAATTCTCGGCTCCTCCGCCCTGGGCAGAGCATCTCACAATGGGCTGATAACATTCTATGAGTCACACAATGGGTCCTTGATTGCCCATTAAGCAGAGATAGCTCTGAGGGGAGTTACCTGTGAGTCATTGACCAGGGCATTGATGGGCCATTAACAGCACATAGTCCTGAGGGAGGGGGCAGGGAAAACACTGCCCCACCTGGTTCCAACAGCCCAAGAAGATGGTAATAGAATACATACTTTGGGCACATCTAACATCGCAACCTAGGACATCTTCTAATTTGGGAAAAAAAGTGCCAAATCTGATAAATTGCAAGGTAACTCTAGTTCGATTTCTGCATGATGGTCTTAAGTCTAAAACAGAAGAAATGTCACTGTTTCTACCTGGACAAGCAAATATAAGCATATTTATGTTTTCCTCAATGTTTCTGAAAGGTTTTCACAATACTTCCTTTCCTGGCACGGAAATAGAAAAGTTACCCACAGACTGGGTCAGTTTGGAAGTAGATCATCTGRTCYAACCTCCCTGCTCAAGCAGGGTCATCCTAGAGCACAGTCCACAGGACTGCATCCAGACATTTCMTGAATAATTCCTGTGAGGGAGATTTCACACCCTCTCTGGGCAACSTGTCCCAGTATTCAGTCTCCCACAGTAAAGAAATTCTTCCTCACATTCAGGTGGAKCTTCCTGTGCATCAGTTTCTGCCCATTGCTMCTTGTCTTACTCCTTGGCACCACTGAGAAGATCTTGTCAGCTTCAATTCAGATACTTATAGACACTGTTGGGGCCACCTCTTAGTCATCACTTCTTCAGACTGAACTGATCCAACTCTCTCAGCSTTTCCTCACAAGAGATGTTCTCCAGTCTCTGAATCGTTTTTGTTGTCCTCAACTGGYCTTGCTCCAGGAGCTCTGTATCTCTCATTTTGAGGAGCTCAGAATTAGACACAGCACTCCAGATGTGGCCTCACTAGGACAGAGTAGAGGGGGACAATCACCTCCTGCATTCATTGACATAAAGATTGCATTCTCCTTGTGCAAAGCAATTTTTTGCCATTATTAATGACCCGAGAAGTTTAACCCTTCTGAGCTCACATAAGTGGCAGGCAGCTGTAAGCATATCTTTGTTAACCGTGCAAACCAGACACATCTGCCAAGACCATGCACACCCAYGTAACTTTGCTTATGGTAAGAAAAGGAATTYTGGACATTGACAGTTTTGATAAATACCATCTTTTAAAAACAGATTGAGACATTGTCAGACCAACTACCTTCTGTAATTTTCAATGCATTTATACTACTTGTCAGAAGTCAGTTTTTCATATGGAAATATTTCTATATTTTCAAGACTAATCTACTACTTCTTTGTTCAGTGGTTGCTACATTCCCTTTTCAAGAGGCTTATCTCAGGCTATATTATGTCACATTGTCTTGTTAGATGGCACTGAAATACRTCAGTTTTACAAAATTTGGTTTCCTTAAAGCTCCAGTATGACTCAGGAAACAGATTTTCAGTTGATTTCTTTCTTAAAATCACTCCCCACCTCCCTGGCMCCCACCTCAAATTTATAACTTTCTGAGGGATTTTCCTCTGGTTGTGGCTGATTTTTTTTATTATATCATCTCAAAAACATTCACTTAATATGATTCTTGCCAGTCTCACTTTAAACAGAGATATGCAAAACATTCTTTATTTGAATTTTTTCCATACTTATAAAAGCTTTTTTTTATGGTTATTCCTGTAATTTAAGTTCTGAGTCGATTTYAAATTAAAATATTTAAAATTTGGAAGGAGATGGAAAAGGAAAAAATATCACTCTTTCCTACTTAATTTAATTTTTTAGCATATGTAGCAAACTCTTTGTAGAATCCAAGTCCAATGTTTTAGCAAGCACCATATTGAGACTTTCTGTCCAAATGGAGTCATAATATTTTGTTCTTTTTATTTCTGGCTCAGTAAACCTGATAATAAATAAGTAGTTTTGAAAAGTAGAAAATAGGGTTTTGATTAAATGAGCTTTTTAAAGTCTTTTTTCTATTATGGCTATCTATACTTTTCCAGTATGGCTCTTTTCYGAACATAACTTATGAAAAAATATTTTATATGTTTTATTATTAAAAAAGGAGATATTCATATTGGTTCAAAGAAACTAGAGAGAAAAGCTTTATGATTAAAAAAATCTCATTTTTCAAAGCTTGAACTTGTATAAGTAAGYGATTGTGCCAAAAACTATTCTTTAATATTCTCCCTGGCCATAAATCTCAGCAACTTTTGATGTAGACTAATGGAGTAATGAGATAAAGATTTTATGAAAATCACTATCTGTAAGAAAATTACAAACTTTCATTTTTTTCTCTTTGAACACACAAAAAAGGAAGAGTTCACTGTTACCATTGGTTTTTTTTTTTAGACTGGCAATGAGCAATTTAAAGCAGAYGGAAATTGATTAAAATGTCCCCTCCATTGATCTGTTGAAGGATCTAAACAGGGGAGAGCAAGTGGTTTAGCTTTGCTTGGTTGGCTTTGGGGTCTTTCTAGACCAGCATGTGACACCCACATTCAGCTTTCCCAGAGTCAATTCAGCCTGCATCTGAGTCTGGCTGTGCTTCCCATCTGACCTTGCGGCAGGCTGCATCCAAGCACTGCAGTTAAGTCACCACGGCATCTCCGTGATGGAATCAGAAATTGCTTATTGCACCCACAAAGCAGACTGATGACTAAGGTTCAATAAAGACTTCATGGATACAGGAGCTATGTTAGCAGTCAAAACTAGCCATGAATACATTCCTGTGGATAAGTGATATGCAAATTTGGCTAGCCTGGCCTGGAGCACTTCCTTTGAGCTGTGTGCATAGCATGACAAGCAGGGAATGGCTGATAAAAGTGATCTTACAGAAACTTATAATAGGACATCTGTCTTAATTCCACTCAGGATGAGGTAGAAAAACACAATTTCACATGGATGTCAAAAAAAAAMCCCTGAAATAATTCATAAACTGAATGTTTTTACAGATGGCCRGAACACCCATAATTATAGAGAAAACAGAAAGAATAAGAAAGAATTATAAGCAAATATTCCATACTCATAGACTTAATATTACCACAATCCAAACATTTGGCAACCAGTCCCCGTCTCTTTCTCATACCTAGTAGGGAGTTCATCTGCCATCTCTCCCCTGACATCATTCATTGAGGCAACTGATGCATGTCACAGAAAATGAAATGATGCCAGGCTGCATGGTTCATACATCTGAGCATCAAAGGATCAGTATTTTGCAACCATAATCATAGATTCTTCTGGAATGGAATCCAGAGGTTGTATAAAACATCAGACTGTTAAAAGACCCCCTCCTCCCCAGAATTAAAAATAAATAAAAGAATAGGAACTGTGACTTTTCTGATGGATAATTAAACTTTTTGAGAAAACCCCACAAGCACTTCCTTAAACTTGCAGTTTTGTACAAATCTCTTATTTTCAGGGCCTTAAACTCTAGATGTAATGACAGATATATTTTATGTCTGCTGATATTTAAGATAAAATGAGAGAAAAAGTGGATATTATGCCACATATAACAGATTGCATGAGTTTTTTCCAACTCATATCTACCACTGACAACGTGTTGGTGGTTTTTGATTGTCATGTCAGKAACAGTGGTCTTAACAGAAGAACAGGTATTATTAATTTTAATTGRTCTTCTCTTCATCTTTTGCTTTTCTGCCTATTTTTCTGCTGAACCCATCACTTGGTCCTAAGGTGACTAATTACAGCATGTGATCAATAGAATTGGGAAGAGGCAGATAAAACCAGTTCCTAACTCCACCTGTGTTTATTTCTCTGGAATTATCTGAGATGTTACATTACAAACCTGGCAACCTGTGGCAATCAACTAAGAAGGTAAGAGTTCCTCTGATATCAAAGGAAATTGCAAAAGAAAATGAGTGAAAATTGGGATTTTAAGGCTGCAGAGAGACTTACAACACTATAATATATTTAAATTAAATATACAGTACATGTTTATGATATCTGTAGTGGTTTACCACCAGCTGGGATTTAAATTCCAAATAAGCATTCTCCTTCCCCTCACCCTACTCTGCTGAGACACTGCAAAGGCAGAGACTAYGGGTTGAGACAACAATCTTTTGAAAGCCAACAGCAATGGAATAAGAAACTCAAAATATTGACAACAAAAGAACACAAAAGAGAAGGTGCTTTTTACACAAAAGATGTTTATCACTTTGACTTAGTTCTGCAGAGCTGATGAGACAAACACAAGATCTCCTGTGGTTAGCGTTTCCCATGCCCAAGCTGCAGACAAGGAAAAACAGTGATGGAGAAGCTGCAGAGAGCTGGGTCATCCACGTTGCACAGTGCTGCTGCTTTAGACTGCTCTGCTTGCCTGGGCTCAGACTCAGCTCGGGCTTGGTTCTTCTCACCTTGGTTTGCCTCTGTGGTTTTTTTTCTGAAGCTGCATCTTGGGTAGATTTTTTGCATCTCAGAGCCACATCTCAGAGGAATGGGAAGGGCTGGGTGGCAGCAGCAGAGGGACAGAGTCTGCAGTGCCAGTCCTGGGAGTCCACAGTGCTGCCACAGTTACATTTCTTCTCAGGAGGGTGAATAAAATGCTGCACTTCTGGGAACAGGTTCCTTTGTTCTTCCCTCCAAGACCATGGCCCCTGGCTATGAGGTAAGTGTTACAGAACAGAAATCTGGCCCTGCCCAGGAGGCTCTAAGCTCTGCCCCYKGTGAGCAAACCTASSWCARCATCTGAATGTGGTTTACTGAGTATATAAGGCTTGTTCTTAGCCCACCATTAGCAATCTTATGATTCAAAAGGTTGAAAAAACAATATTTATTACATGAAAAGAGATCTACTACTTGGCCTCTCATACAGCACAGTCCCCCACRCAGCCCTTGACATTAGAGATAAGCAGTAAGGCTCAGATAGAAGAGGATGTGGCTAATCCAAAGTCATGAAATAATTTTCACACTGCAACTCCCCAGAGTATGACTAACACAAAAATAATTTAAATTTCTCCTGGTTAAGTATACAGGCCTTGCAACTGTTAGAAAGGAATGACCTGAAACTACTGCATTTAGCCTTTCTCTCTCTGACCTGTTATCAGTGCTAAAATGAGGTAATAAAAAGTCAAGAGTGGAGTTCATTTGTGCTCAGCCATTGGGCAGAATATATCAGCTGCTTTTCTGCAGTGAGCTRCCTGGTTGGAAGTAGAAGCTAAGGCAAGATTGCCTATAATTTTTTTAAAAATATTTTTTATTTTGTTTTTTGAGTAGAAATATAGAACCAAGTATTAACCCAATTTCTTTCAAACAGTTCCTGACCATTTGAAGGATACTCACTGGATTCACCCTGAATCTACACTTCCACTCCCTCCTTTCTCTCAAAGTACAAAACTGATAGTTTCAAAATAAGGATTTAGATTCAAACCGTAATTAGTTACTATATTACAGAAACCTCAGCTTTGTCTAAGGTTTTTTTCCAGCAGTTATTAACTTCACTCAAGTTTAAAAATATTCTTGGTTTGCATTTCCTTTGGTGATYTAGCTCTTTTTGGAAAACTATGWTCCTACCAAGAAAAWCTGCTTTTTATTGCCCAGTCAYATGCTGAATCCTTGCTCAGGAACATTGCACGAGGATCAAAGTGAGACAGCAGGAAGAGAACAAGTCAGAGAAAAGACTTGCATCTTCTAACTACAAGAGGATGGTAAATAAAATTTCCTTCTAAGYAACTGGGACACTATTATAGATTGTTTTGTTAAAGAGACATAACTGTACACATTTTAAGGGGAGCTGGAGCATTCAGAAGTCAAAAGGTATTTGGGAAATTATATTCATGAATCTGAGGCCTGGTTCTTTTCACCCTYTGATACTCTGTTTAGTTAGCTTGCTCTCTTCTGTTAAATTAGCTAAGAGGTGAAACTGTACTTTTCACARTGCTTTGTCTTCTTTCTATCTCCTTATGCACTGCAGGCAGGGGTGGATTTTATTTAGGAGTAATGGGCTTAGCCTCCTCTAGAAATTTATTTCCTTTGCCTCTGAGTTTTAATTCACTCTTGCAGAAGCATTGGAGCTGCTGCTGCCTGCAGGCATATTTAGCTTCATTTTCACCAGCGTACTAACTCTTGAATCCCTGTAGTCCTTCTTCCCCTCATTACTCTGTGTTTCTCCTCTACAGCTGGTTTCAAAACTGCTGGGTTATGCATAATGATATGAGGCCCTTCCTCAAGGAAAACTAGGTCACTGGGATGTAATATGAGTTTCTTCTACTCATATGAAAAGTGCACAGTTGAAAAATACAGCACAGTAACTTTAAAACATTTGTTTATGGTAAACAGGATGGAAGCCTGCATTTTTATTAGTCCTGCTCTTGTCCTGTGTCCCAGTCACACTTGCTCTCCCCAACCCTTATTAGTGTGTAGCAGAATCTGCACAACTGTATTTGTATAAACACAAAACAGTATTTTGGCAGCAACCAAAACATTACTTCAGTTGTAATTTTTTGGTTAATKGGAAATGTAGCAGGTAAGGAAATTCTGGTCAGCTCAACCACTATTGAGGTGAGACTTCAAGAGAAAAGGGCTCTCTGCAGGCCTTATCTGGCTACAYGTTAACAAATATATAAATATGTGTTKTGTATGTGTGTGTGTTTGTATGTGAGTGTGTGTATACACACCTCCCTGTCTAGATATATTTATACATACAGGCATGCATATGCCAAGAAGTTCCTGGAACTGAGAATATTTCATGTGTTTCAGACTGTCACCATGATAGCAGAAAGGCCCTAAGACTAAAGAAAAATCTTATTAAAAGTAAATATTTGTGTCCCTTTTTGTCTATTTCCTTATATTTCCCACTGTAAAATAATCCCACGCTGACTCCATCCAGTGCTCCAGGGCAGCAGTCAGCTCTTATTCTACTTAACAGTTTCTGAGATATTTAGAAACACTGGCACAGCAGATTTCAGTCTGGCTCAGCACTGCAAAACCTTTAAGCACAAATAGTCTCAGAAACATTATTTTCTTGCATTTAAAGATTTAGTTTGTGAACTATGTGTTAAGTCTGATAGCATACCATGAACAATGAAGAAAGAATGCATGGAAAACTAATAAACAACACATCTAGAAAACCTACTGTTCTTGAAATGCAATTCACACTGATGTATATTTACAACAGTTTTACCTCTTGTACTTCTTAGACTAGACAATCTTTTAATCAATAGCAAGATTATCCAATGACAGAATTATCTCTGCTCTAAATTCCCATCTGATTATTGCATGAGTCAGAACTTCTTCACTTACCAACATAAATACTAGCACATAACTCTYTCTGTGCATAGTAAAGGGGCTTTTCCTGTAAAGCCTATTAAATCATGTAACCTGAGAAGCAAAATAACTGCTTCAACATCTGTGCTCTCTAATACGAGACAGCAAATCCTACCTTTCTTTCACATTCTTCAGCTTCCAAGAAGCCTTAATAGTTTAAAATATAGTAATTTTTATAAGATGTGTAGTTGTATGGTAAATTGTTTGTGTCAGTGGCTGTTTTACACTAGGAAAAATTCCAAGGATCTTCATAATTCATAGTTCTGAAGTAATCTAACAAAAAGAAATCTTCCTGCTAACTTCATAAATCTGTGATTTATTTGTGATTTATAGAAGAAAAGATAAATTATTGAAGTGGCAATAGGATCTTCACCATAAAATCTTGTATTTTTTTAATTTGGCAAAGCTTTTAGAAGCTACTATTGATAGGTCTTGCTCCAGAATTTGCTTCCAGTATTATCATAATCAAAGCTCTTCTCTCTACTCTCTTAGGAAGGAATTACCTGAATTGATGGAATGGTTGAATGCTGAAATGTTTACCTTTCCTTCTGCTCCCGCTAAGGATTGTCTTATTTTAAGCATTTGACTAATATAAAAGAAGTTGTGTCTTAAACTAAGGTTTTATGAAAATGTGTATTGTTGCTCCATAACTTCTAAGCATTATCTACTGTAAGTTTAATAAAAGAAATGGTGGAAAAATACTGAATAAAGGTAAATTTAAATTACAGCTGTATTTACAGCTCAGCATATCGTCACCTTCATTCACAATGCTTTTGACTTATCTACTTTGCAAGAAATTAGCTATAGTATTACTTGAAGAATTGCGTGGTTGATTTGTCATCCTCTTAAATTTCCACTGCAAGTTGGATGAACAGGAATGGTGTTCTAATTGATGCCTGCTACTCTGAAAAAACGGTCTACACACCAGGAGTCATCAACTGAAGGGCCATGCTGTTATTCTTCCTAAAGCAGTTGAACAGGAAGACCAAAAATAATTAACATTATTTATAAAGTTTTAGWGAAATTGCAAGAGTTTGAGCTAATTTTCCAGTGACTAGTGAGAGTTTCTCCTTCCCTCTGAACTAGTATGAGAGAGCTGATAGACACTTCTGGTTGAGATGTCATCTAAATGTGCAGTGACATCAGTGTCTAAGGGAGCTARGTTCAGTGATTTCTCACTAGCTGGAAATTCTGACTTTGCTAAAAGACTGAAAAATTCTTAAGTGCTCTGCAACTTCTTGGGAAGGGTTGTGTTATGCAACATGGGAGATTTTGACTTACATTACCACTCTTGTCAGCATAAATTGAAATGTGGAATATTGCATCTGTCATGTCTCTGAATCCTGTGCACTAAGCATAAGGGTGTACGTAATTTTTTTTTTTACTGAGTGGAAAATCTCATATGAAAATCTATGCAATGAGATTTCATTTTCACTTAAGTGTTTTTTAAATCTTGCTTTTATTCCAGACTGTAATTTAAAAAATGTCAAAGTCTTAAATGTTACTAGAAGACAGAACTGGCAGATTCTGCAAAGCTTTAATCTAGCATGTTCTATTTAAATCATTTATAGAGGATGGATAGTTTGAAAATAATAATCACAGAATTGTTATGGAACCAATATCTTTATTTACAGATATCTCCCAACAATAAGCCACATTTAGACCATTAACTGTATACCAGTGTCTTGTGAAGTGACAGTCCAAGATTCATAATATAAAATTCTACATATGCTTATTATAGAGAATGGGATTTACCATAAAAATAAATGTTATCTTTTTCAACTAAGCATATTGATAAAATTATAAACATATATTAGTCTTATATTTGGCAACATCCTTCATTACTCTGTTGACTGATAGATACAGTGACATATTGGAAATTGCTACAGTTTCTCACTGCATTGGACTGGAAGTGAGGAGGTTTAGCCAGGTTAAAAAAGTATTATAATCCATTCAAGTGTAGTATTTAATTACTTGGGTTTAATGTTCCAATTGAATTTCATTTATAAGGTAAASAGGATATAATATAGAAACAGGAAAAACATGCATTTCATGTACAGAAAAGTGGGATAAATGTTAAAGAAACAAATGWGATAAATAGTATTAATGCTCAGGGTAAATGCATCCTAAACATTTTCTGGGTAACCGGACCTCTCTACAGAGAGTGCACCATCTGGGAAAGTAGGAGAAGAAGCTCCTAGGGAGGAGTTGAGTCCTGAAATGAATAAGGATTCAGACTTCCAAAGTGTTGCAAAGAAACACCTTTCCGGAAGTCCTAGAGGAAACAGGGGAGCTGTTCATCACCTGAGTGCAACACTGGAGAAAGTTGTTGTGAAAGGATATGTGAGAGATAGAGATATTCTGATTCATAAATTTTTTATTTCTATTTAGTTTCCTTGAATTTCCTGTTATTTTACAGTGCTAAATGTTTTGGTCTATGTTCTGATGAAATCTAATCTAATTTAAGGATCCTGCCTGGAGAGTCAATTCCATCATAAGTGTTTCTGTCTTTTGCTTGTGTGCTGGAGCCCAGATTCACATGCCTGTTTTGTATAGGAGACTGTCCTTTATTGTGGATTAATATCAGTGTATTTAAGAAAGAGGAAGGAAAGAATCATCATTCTCCTTCCTAGTAATCACTTATCATATTCATGCCTTGGGTAGTTACTGAAATCATTATATAATAAGTGTCAGAATTTATACCACCATTATATTTCTGAAGTAGTTACTGGTTGTTCTCTTAAATTGTTTTGACTATTCTTAGGTGACTAACTTGACTAACTACCTGCAAAAGAGTATTCTGGAAGCAGTCATTCATGGCTGCATGTTTAAAAGTCCTACTGAAACATAATCATCAGATACCAGAGTGAATTTTTACTGGATTAGCATTCTTGCTTTTCTATTTTTTTCTTTTTTTTTTTTTTTGAAGATACAGAAACTTTTCGACTGAAAAGTTGTAATTCCTTTTAAAATCATTTAATTATGACAGCGGAGAATAACAATGCAAGGAGTGATACTGCACAAAAATCAAAAATAATACCACAAAAAATTCTGTAAAGAGACTCACATCACAGTATGTTCAATATTTACCTACAGGTACAAATGAATTAGAAGGGCTTGAACAAGTCACAGTTTGAAAGTTCAGTAGCCAAGGAATTAATATAAATTATCCATTTTCAGTGTCATATTTCTGGTTTTGATAATGGAATATTACAGCTGTCACTAAATTATAATTCAAAGGACTGAGATAGCTATCTCTAGAGAGACAGCTTTTCAGTCAGAGAAAAGCTGATACTATTTTAACAGACAGTGCAAAGGTCCAGCATACATACTCTTAATGGGTTCAAGTTTTTCATTCTTATTCCATATTATGGATATGTATAATTTAATAGATAGATTTCATATACACAGAATCCTGCAAGATTGTTTTGGTTTTCCCCCAAAATCTTATTTTTAAACAACCACTAAAAAAAAAAAATTCTTTTCTATCCTAAGTATGCAGGCAAAAGTTATCTTTCTGCTCTGTGAGACATCTCATTTCCATTGGTTAGTGTCAGCTGAGGAATCAACTGTACCTTGACATTTTTCAATGGAGTTTGACAAAAGATAGTGGCAATAAATAACAAGCTTTCAGAACTAGGACCTTGTGCAACAGCAATACTGTGCTTTGTATTTAACTTCAAAAGACCAAAACTACACTTGATTTTAGTGAGGAATTCTGTCACCTCACTAATGCACATTAGAACAATTCACCAATTCATACACACCTACTGAACTTTATCCCTGAAAATTATCTATACATGTGGACACAGGGGTCACTGAGAGGAGAGGATGAATTTGACATTGTCTTGTGCACATTTAAGTTCCCTTGCCTGAATACCATGTTCCTCAGAAAGTTGTGCTCCTGCAGGTTCATGGGTTTTTTCTCTATTAAAGATTCCTTTCATTTAATTGATACTTTTAAACAAATGCTTATTTCAGACCCATCTCTTCAATTTATTTCCCCCTCCCAGCTCAATTCCCAACCCAACCAACATTTTAAATGACTTTAAAATTTCACCAATTTCAAATTACTTTAAAATTCAACTGATTTCCATGGTATTTAAAAGCAAAAGTAACTGAATATACACAAATTTTTGATATTTGAAGTGAAACCTTTGTAACTTCTTTTCTAATTATTGCTTATTAATTCCCTCTGGATTCTTACTGCTTGTTGCTGAAAAGTTAAAAGCTCAACTTTCCAGCAGAACCTAAGTAAGTAAAGACTTCACCCCTTTCAAAGACAATATGAACTGAACACACAGCTGAACTCATGTATGAAGGCAACCAACTTATTCTTTATCAATCAACTGTTACTTTTTGTTATACTTCACTTATTCCTTCAGCATTTCTATCCACTCTAGCTTTAGCTAGTACTAAAGTTCACATTTATATTCTATCAAACTTTGTCATGTATGCAGTTCAAACTCTTAATACACAGGGTTTACTGTGAGGCTGTTATGTTACCAGTGAGACTGTTTTGTAGCAGGTAAAAATGTTGGCAGATGTATGGGAATTTTGACAAACATTTTCTGCTGCAATTAAAATATTTTTGATTTTTTTTCAATTACTTCCTTTAGATTTAATTAAAAAAAAAAGAAAAAGAAAAAAAGAAAAAGGCATTTTCATCCCAACAGCAAAAACATTGCAGTAAAAGTTCCCAATCAATGTTCAGCCAAATGCTGAAGCAGAGCCCCTACACAATTGCCCACCATGAATTGTGCTCCCTTAAACTCCCTTAAAGCAGGTTTCCTTACTCTTTCTCTTAGCCAGCATTGGTAGCATCTTATCAGTGTTTCATATATGCATCACTGGAAGATGTAGGATCATGTGTTTCTCCTAAGCATCTTAGTAGTTTTTCTTAGCTCAATTGTTTATGTAAACCTGAATGTCAGAACTAAAGATGAAGAAGTCTCTATAGGCCTAGTTCTGTCTGGTAAAAATTCTCTGGTCACTGACCAGGTCATTCATCCAGAAAAAAGAACAAGTGCTATCAATGTACTTAATAGAGACAGATTGAAGTAACTGAGGTGAGAAAAGTTGAAAATGTTGGTTTTTGATGCAGGCACAGTTAAATCAAGTCCTGTTTCAGCTGATTTAGAGCAGATACTTGCACCCACTCACCAACAGCTTAGAAGAATACCCTTATTGCTGACTTGCTGAATAGAAATTATTGGATCTATCCTGTCTCCCTTTGCTGTTATCACATATGCCTGAAAAATAGTAAAAAAGAAGTTACAGATTTTTTGACCCTTCCAGGAGAGGCAATGTGAGCACATTGATTCAAGGCTCTTGCTGCAGGAAGGAAGCAGTTCTGCTCRCAGTAGAACAATGCATCCAGCTGTTTGTTTATTGCAGCCCCATGTCAGAGCAATGAGATTGACAAGAAATGGAAACAGCGGGCAGTGATAAGAATTGTATTTTTAAAAGGCACTGGTGGTAGTTGAGTTGGAAGAGAGAAGAAATGAGTCATTAGTTTTCCCACCTGTTCCTGTGCTAAATATTGGCATTAATTTGCTAGTTCCAAAATACCAAGCAGCTGAGCACAGGAGGTTCAGTCTAAGTGGTTTAAAATGCTACCTGGAGTTTTATAATGTTTTTCCTTCAGTAAGACAGGAGGCTTTAATAGGAGCACTTTAAAACATGCTTAATGGTAGGTCTCTCAGTCCCATATCTTCATTAAGAGAGGATTTTCCTGCTCCATGCCTTTTTGGGTTGGCTGGTTTGTTTTGCACTGAATTGTCTGTCAGATTAATGATCTGTGAAAAGCATGTTTTGTTTATTTATTTTCAATTTTATATGAAAATATTTTAAAATAGGATTCTATTTTTGAACAAAAGAGAAATTAGGAAGAGAGTACCTACCTTTTCCCCTCATARTTCCATATACTTTCAATTTTTCTTATAGTTAAACTTTTGTTGTGGTGTGTTTGGATTTCTTTTCTCTGTAATTGCCTTTAAACCTTTTTTGTTTATCCCTATCAATAAACATAAGCTGAATGTCTTGAATAATAACTTTCTCTGATCTAACTCTTACTAGTTTACAGCAGAACTCCCTCTGGCTGTTACACTTTCAGTTTTGTATTTCTTTTCAGCAAAATTTAAAACTAAGCAACAGTCAGAACAATCAAGATTTTCTGTTCCTGACCTGAAGTAAATCAAGTTTTAAGTGGTTGAAATGTCATTCTGACAACAAAGGTGGAAATCCACAACCCAGACTATTTGGATGAAATGCAAACAGAAGCATAACAAGTTATACACTGCTCCTAATTTTCTAGCTTTTTCTTTCTATTAAAAAAAAATTCAAATCTACAGGCTTTATTTCCAGTGATGCARATGGGCAGTTTGCATCAGCTGTGAATGATCTCATTATGTTGTATGGGTAGACAGACCCCCAATATCAGTAACTTCTCAGAGACCAGTAGACTCTACTGCCCTATTCAAGCTGTGCAAAGCAGTTGTTTGGCTGAATTGTGCTGCTTGGGCTGTTTTCAGAGAACCACAGGGAAGGTGTTTTGTTTTGYCATCTCTCTGTTGTTGTCACCTTCGAGTTTGCTGCTAACAAGTGTCTCAGATTGAGGCACAAGTACAAAGAAATTATATATTAGTGGACAAGAAGAGGAGATAAGGAGCAACCTACCATGAATCAGAGTATTTTTATCCATTCTGTACCATAAGTGGCARGCTTGGATTTGTCCTTCTAACGACGTAGGAAGTTATTAATCTGCTCTGTATGGCTTTCCTGGCTTTTAATATTTTTTGTTTGWTTGGTTGGTTGGTTCTTTGGAGATCCTTTGTCCAGAGRGGAAAACATTTGCTTCTGCCCCCTTTGATTTGCCTTAAGGAGTGGCCATATTGCCTACAAAKACAGTGGTTAGATCTGACCTCTAGGCATCAGGTGATTGTCATTTGAGGAAGATCCAGAAGGTTGTAATTTTCTAAAAGATATTCTGCCCCCAGTAGTTTAATTTCTCCTGACGTAAATGATACTARGGAATAGGCCATTGGGGTAGTCATTATCAAGATTCATGCTGATGCTTTCAATTTCAGTTAGGTTTTCCCCCATAGAAAACCATATAGTCTGCCTAACAATTATTTTATATTTGCTGCAGTGTGAAGCATGTTCATCAATGCTTCAATTAGAAGTGCAAACCTATAATTACTGCCTCCACAGACAGAAAAAAGTGAAGTTTCATTTGTGATGATGAATATGCAGCTCTTTTAAAAAGTTCCTCAGTTTATTATTAGAAAATGAAGGAGAAAAAGAAACAGAGGGGGATTTGTCTGACATTTATACTAGGGAAATGGCAGTTATATTGAGACATTTTTGTCCCTTTTAGCAGCAAAACATCAAAGACTTTATACCTTTTCTTCAATTTGTAGAGCATGAGAAGAAAAGAGTATATATAATCTACTTATGATAACTTCATTATAAAGAACCTATCATATATGTGGAATAATAGAATATTAACAACATTGAGAACTGCAGTTATGCTGTTGTATAGAAAATAAGACCATGTTTCTATGTAAGAGTCTGTTCTAGCCATTGGCTAGGAAGTTTTTAAGTATCAAGAATGTCCAGCCTTGGGGTATTGCCTTAGAGTTTTACAGTTCTGAAGAGAGCRGTCTAAAGGAAGAACTATACTTCAGAGAGCTCCAGATTCATGCTGCCATTTTCAGCTCAGAGCTTCCCTCAAGGAGGCTGCATGTGTCTGCCCCTCACTGTTGCATCCTTGAATTCAGCCAGCCAGAAGCCTTTGCAAAGCTTTGTGCTTCTCTGACTGATCTGACAGTATTGAAGTTRCTCCTGCTGTACAACAGCACAAGAGATACTTTTAGACCTCAGCAAGTGGGCACTGTTCTTGATCTGGGAATGAAAGTATTTAGACCACAGGTTGTCCCCACCACTCCCAGGCCCAAGCKCTGCAAAGAATTAGAATTCTCTTGGCCTGCCTTCTTTTTCTAAATCTGTTCCACACAGAACTCTAGTGACTACTCTTTTCTGCAGCAAGTGCTRTCTAGGAGCAACTGGTACATCTGACTTGTTCTTCAACATAGCAGTTTCAGAAATTCTGTATGAATTTTTTCCAGTATGGTGTTGCCTATTTTATACATTTTTATTTATCTATGACAGGACAAGAGATARTGACCCCAGGTTTTTYCAGGGGAGATTTAGATTAGATTGGAACAGAWTGCCCAGAAAAACAGTAGAATCCCAGTCCCCAGAAATATTTAAAAATATGTTCATTAGCTCTTGAGGACTAATTCAGTGGTGAACAAGGTGATGCTAGTTTAAAGTTGGATTCAAACTTTTCCAAACTTAATGATTCTATGATTCTACTTAAATTTTATTCTGAAAAACAAAACTAARCTGTGATTGGGCACATCCAAGATGTAGCCAAAATGACAGTGGAGAAAGGCTGCAGAACATGTGTGTGTAGATAATAATGCAGATTCTACAGAGAAATTCACAACCAGGTACSTGTGACTCCCATGCTGGTTTCTAGTTGACCTCTGTTAAATATGATCTATAAGTTTCTGCTGTTTGTAATATAATGGGGAGTATGTGGTATTGAAAGGTTAATAAAGAAGATGCAGTGGAAAATTAAGGCTTCTGAGTAAAAAGAGTCATTGTCAACTAGATTTATAGCAGAGAAGTTACTATTGATAAATAAGTGGCAGGACTACATCTCAGTAGCTGGAAAAGACTGTTGAATGGGTGGACCTAACTTAATTCTTATTCATAAATTCAGAATTTTTGAAAGGCAGAAATAAACCTTGCAAAGGCAATTATAACAAGTGAGAAAGGTTTTCTAGTAAATAGGGAGAAAAGTGGAGTAGCAATATGTTAAAAGTGGGTATTGTCCTAAAGATAATATAGATCTGGCTCAAAAATTGAATGCTTCATCTCAGTTTTCAATAAAGAGGACTCTATAACACAGTGGCAAAGGCAGAATGGCTAATGGGAATAACTATATAGGAATGCAAATTACAATAGCTGAGGTGAAATAAAGCTCAGATGACTGTTAAAGTCAGGAAGATTGAATAATCCTTATCAGAGGTACTGAACAACTGACAGATGAAACTGAGATCAGTAGCATGGATTCSTATTAAATCTATCAACAAGTTTTGTWCTTAATGGTTGAATAAAAGCAAAGYTAGTATTTGCAATTCCTCTTTTGCAATTTGCAATTTGCAAAAGGAGAGGAGTAAAATGTAGGAAAGGAACTGTAGGAAAGGAGCTATAAGCACTTTAGTTTTGATAAAATATGAGAAGGGTGTATTAAGGGAAATCATCTATTTGACTGTAACTATTAAAACGAATCCTGATTTATCAAAAGTGGAGGTTTTTTCCAACCAGTCTGGCATTTTCCTTAGATTTTAAATATTTGTMTTAATGAGGTTCTCATTAGAGCTGAGCATAAAAATATAAAAATATTTTTATGAATAATCAACTGATTTTAATAGATTTTKCTTTAGTCATGACTAACATTAATAATCATCCTTATTTTATTGGCATAAACACATCACAACTGTTCAACTCTACTTTTCAGCAGGCATTTTCCTCTTTGTAAACACTACCACATTTATCCCTTTAACATTAATGGATTGTAAACTCACAGCAAAATTACAAGGACAGGAGACACAATTTGAATTTTGGAGACAAGAGGTGAATTATTACAGGGTGTATAGGGAGGGAAGAGAATAGGCGCAAGAGAATGGGCAAGGAAATTTCATATGAGACAGGGTTTGAAAGAAGGATTCACTCTGCTCAATTTCTTCTCTCCTAAATCCTGCCTTCTTGCAATTGTCATATAGAAGAACGAAAAGATTATCTCCCAGTACTTTTCTATTTCCAAACTGATGACTTCAAAATAGCTGTATTTTTTTTTTTTTTCACTTGGGTTGGGGTATAGCAKCACTACAGTCCTTTCCTGCCAGAAGTTTATGTGGATCTGTGCTCAGCTTCAAAATAATTCTAGCACCAATCACAGAGGAGCTGGGGCAACATAACACTGATTCAAACCTCACCTGAGAAGCTGGATTTATACTGAATACACTAATACTCCAGTAATTTCAAAAGTCTCTGTGTAAGCCAAAATTGAGATCACCTAAAATGAGGTTTCCACACAAACTTGGGTCACTATAGTAAATGTAGATGTTCTGGAGTATCTCGTTTGGTTTCCAGATTTTGTTGTTGTTGTTGTTGTTGTTGTTTCGATTTGCAATTTAAAATTAATTTTTCTCCTTACTCATAAAATTCAAAATTTGTTTCATCACCAAGTCTGATGAACTCGCTAACATGCTCCAGTTGATAATATGAGCATGCTAGACATTTCTTCTAAGAAGACCGATAGGAGAATAGCAAGTACAGACTTCTGGGAATAAATCTGGTTCAAAACTCTGCTTAAACTTTTGTAAACGGCTGTTAAATTCCTCAGAATTATTTTTTTTCTCTGAATTCTRAACATTTGGGGAAAATACTAGATCCTAAATGTTGACATTTTCTATGTTCCAAGTAGAATACTACTTAAACTTAGATTGTATTTCTGCCCAGTTTGTTTCGATATTTTGAGTGTTCATTTTGAGCATATGAGTATTCATTTTGAAACTTGAGTACTGGAGAGTAGTGGTWGGTGGCTTAAGAGCATGAAAACTGCTTACTTAAAAGTGCTGCTTTGAAAAGTCCTGTTATTCCTTAAACACTCCTTWTTACTCTTTTCCTGAATGAAGATCYCTTGCGTGTTTCTGCGTAGGGGGATGTGACTGCAGCCAGACCACAGGCTGGGGGCCCGTGTGTCTGTGGTGGCAGCAGCTGCCAAGGCCCCAGTGGGTGGGATGTCAGTGCCAGAAACTGGAGTGGGACCTCRGGTGACAGGGACACAGGTGTCCATGGTGCCAAACCACYCGAGCAAGTGTGTAAATGGAGTGTGTGAGTGCCAGCAAAGATCCAACCAGCTGAGCCACCAAGTCAGTGTGGTGATCTGGGAGCCTAGGGGTGWGTAGATCTCTAAGAGTGAGACCACAGGGATGGGATGAGGTTGTTGGGAGCCAGGAGAACCCAAGTTCGCCCCAGGTGTGGGAGCATTTGTGCCAGCAGCTGGATCTTGGCATTGTGTGTCCAGGTGCCAGCAGCTGGGCAGACTGGGTGTCTAAGCCCAGCTGAGGGCAGTGGGCAACCCACTCTCAACATATRCACACATACATACTCCCAGTAGCAGATCTCCATCCTGCTCAGCAGACAGGGGAGCAGGATGAGGCCATTCATTGTCATCTTCCTCGAGTGACTCCTCTGTCAGTTTGTTGTTTTGGTATGTGTGGCCAGACCTCTACACGTCTGGTTTAYACTTGTGGTCCACAAACCTCCACATGCATATCCTGGGAATGAGCTCGGCCTTGCTACCTTTTGAACCTGGCAACAGGGAGCTGAGGAGCYTTGTCTCTCTCAGGCTTTCAGATCTGGTCTAATGTTYCCGTAACCAAACAAAAACTCCCCAAGTCTTACTTTTTGGACAAGTAGAAGTTTCCTTTGGCATAAGACTGACACTTTTCCATAGATGGATTTGTTGTACCAGAAGTCAATACCTGCACTGCAGTTGTTAATAAATAGCTCTTTATTTTTGACCTTAAGCCCTTCCCTTTCTTTGATGGCTGTTTGGCATTACCAACTGATGGAAGTGATCTTTAATTGGGCCCCTCTCTCTCCGCACCAGCATTAAAACTACTGACCAACATTTAAACACATTAATCATATGCAAAGTGCACTTTATTTCAATAATGGTCTCAATCAGTCAATTTTGTGTAACTAAAAGGTTGACATTGCTGATCCCCAGTCGCTTCCTTGTAAAYGTACTGTTACTTCTATTCTTCTCCCCAACTGCATTTTGAAACTGCAACATTTTTAAGCTTTTGCAAGAACTTAGAAACAAATGAGAAGGTAAAATGAGAAGGTGAACAAATGAAATCAAAAGACCATCAGCTGATGAAGAGAGCAGGCAAGCTGTTCCACTATGTCCTTTCCAGAAGAGTGTAGCAGTTGATGGGGGAGAAAGGTTAGCATTAGCAGCCTGCTTTTGTATCTTCCTCCTCTGACATGTCAAATAGATRTCATATTTACTGCTCACACATGGTGCTGGTGTTCATGGTGAAAGACTGAAGATCTAAAAGGRCATCTGTGGCTGCATTGCCCAGAATGGAATTATGGAATATTTTTGCAAAGAGTCCACTGGTATTCCAAGTGGATTCAAAATATAAACAGTGTTTTTGCCATACTAGTGCCTCATTATTAAAATAAATTTTATCTTATCTTTGCTTTTCAGAGACTGGGATTTACAATTTGCCTTGGCTTGTTGGCATTTACCGCACCACGTTTAGAATGGATTGCAATTATACCTTTAGTGAATTTCTTAACTGAAAAACAGATATTTGGTATATATGGTTCAATGTTGTCATTTTGAAGCTGCAATGACCTTTTGAGTYTGAAAAGATTTTATATGAAAGGATTTTCACATGGGCTCATTTATACCTTGCGTGCCAAATAYTTTGGATTTATGCTAAGAGAGAGCCAAGGTTTCTGACTTTATAAATCTCTGTCATGGCCTTAAAATGCCAAATAGAATTCACCAGTCAAAACCTTGATTCTTCAAGACCAAGAGAATGTTTGCCATTGAGTTTAATCAGCCCCAAACCTAATYCTCTATAATATCAGCTTTCTGTTTTATGACTACATATCAAAGGTTAACCACACATTCGTGCAGCAATGTTGTGTTCCATGAATATTGTTCTGAGCTATAAATTTTTCAGTTTTAAAATTATTTCCCTGCTATGTGACAGAGTAGAAAGTAAGGGGAGAAAGRAGAGAGGGAGAGAGTGCCACTCCATCAAGGAAAGATGTGTTCTCAAAAAATTCAGACTATCTCCTTTTCTGCCATAATTAGAATTACGAGACTAACAGGTAGCTCTACAGCACACATTTATCAAATTCTCAAAGTCAATTTTTGTAGTTCTTTCACTCACTCAGACTCTAAAGTTCACATTTAACTTTTAATTAAATCTAGAGAATATAATATTGAATAAAAGTTACATTTATCAGTTTAAATTTGGAATGCTTGCAGAATATACATTATTGCTCTGTTTTTCAATTGAATTTCATTTATTAAAGACCATTTTTTCCTGCTGTAACTACTTAGACTCCCTTGGCTTCATGATTTCTTMAAAAAAAGGGATTTGATTATGTAAGCAGTAGGTGATCTTCATTCAGCCTATAAAATATATGCTAAAATTTCTTTGACAGACTATCTCCTTTTGCTCTAGATCTGTTCACCTGTAGATCTCTGTTGGTAATAATTTTGACCTATACAATGAGAAAAACATTCAATATTTTTCAAATMATTGCCACATTGACCAATAATAGACCCCCATTTTTCTGCAACATGCACTACTGRAATCAATAAATTAGGTATTAGTAATCAGAGTTTGTAGAGAATTAGGCATGGAAATGCCAAYATATCAATAAATTGCATATTGCTTATATTTATATGTATATATTTASTGTATGAATGCACAGCAGCTACATGTATGCTATCTAGATGAATGAAGAATGAAAGGCTAATGTGTAATGGAGCATCTCTGCTCAGTAAAGAGGTACCTGAACTAGTTTTGGGTGGAAGTCATCAGCAATAAAGCAAAATGAGTTGTTCTAGGCTGTTGTTTTCTCTGGGCTCCCAGTTTCTCAGGCTTCTCAGAGTACTTAGCTTCCTGTTATATTGTATTGGACCCACACTGCAAGTCTCTCCTGAGACCAGTGCTGTTTTTCTCTGTCTTTGTAATTTCCTTTAATGGTAGATGTACCTAAGATAAATAGAAAGATAACAGTAACCAACAATAAATATATTTCTTTTTGGTTGTTTGTGGAAACAAACAGGATTGTTCAAAACTGCACATATTTTGACATAATTTTCATATTTAATGGAGTTCTGCAACTCAGTCTAAAGTTTTCTCTTGYACTTCACTCACAGTACAGAATCTGCCCTATGCTTCTGGACAAAAACTTAGTGGAAAGAAAATAAAATTGTCTTTACATCTGTGTAGATTAAGGTTTTTTTCAACAGGCTTTTTCATTTTTACCTTCTTTCCTTTTTCGAGGACATCAAGTTCTCTCAGCACCCTTGGAGCCAGAATGTTGGGTTTCATGGAAACATGAGGATTGACTTCACTCAAGTAATACCAGACTCAACCCTGTAGTCATGGTCTATTGATTAACACTCATATACCTACAGTCTCAGTGTTGCTATGAATTTGTTTTTGCCAGCTGTTGAACAGTGTTTAATTTTGGTCTTTACCCATCCCTAATCACAGAAAAAAAACCCAAACAAACAAACAAACAAAAAAAAAACACTCCCAAAAAAGGCCTATGAAACAAAGACTACAAAAGAACACAAACGTCGCATTTAGAGATATTTTAATTAGCTGGATATTGTCTTTTCTAAGTTATTGTTTTCAAAAGATATCTATTTAGTATCATATCCTGCATTCCAAATGGATGAGAAATGAGCCATTGTAACTCAACTGAAAAATCTGCTTCATTGAAGGCTATGAAAATAGTTGAGATAAATAAAAGACCATTCATCTTGAAATGCATTTTCAAAGAAATAGAAAATAAACAAAATAGAAGAAAAATATATGTTCTCTTGCTGAATCTCCTACAGATTTTAGGAAATTCTTCAGATGTGTTTTATAGATAGGAACTTTCACAATGCTTTTCAAATTTTTTTCYTTTATCTCATCTTATTCTCTAAAAAAAGCCATAGAAATGAGTTTTGCAATAAGAAAACTGCTCACAGCAAATAAGTACTCTGGAGATTGTAGATAGGGTTGTCTGGTGGGAAACTATTTTTTGTTATCCTCTGTAAATACTGAAGTTGAGATCTTCATAACCCACAGGTCCAAGCTTACTAAAAGTTGTTTGGAGTCATGACAGACATTCTGTTTTATGAAAGAACACCATAATCAAACCAAAACAACAAATCTAAATTGGTATAATTTCCACAAGATGTGAAGGAAAATAATTTATTGATCAGGTCAACAGTCGTTGTTTTCACAAAAACCACAGAAAACATTAAAAAATTAAGAACAAAAACAGTTAGTTTTTGTTGTCCCCCTTTTTGTTTCTCCATAATTTTGCCAGTTACTCAAGACTTGCACCAGCACATTCATAATACTTAACTTTCTACTGCTCTGCACTATTTTGAGTAGAAGAGTCATTTGTCAGCTAGCCTTTGTGAAGTCATTTCTCCTCTCTGCCATATATTTTTTTTGCTTTTAGAAAATTGAATCATTAACAAAACAAAACCCTAATCAACCAACCAAAAAAACCCTCACCAACARAAACCCCAAACAGCACCCCACCACACTTTTAAAATCTTTGTCTTTGTTCACCTGTGTAATAGTGAAATTTCAGAATTTTGCWAAGTCACAATGGATAGGAAAATCTTTTCCTATACTGCATGTGACTGAATTTACAGGTAAAATTTAAGGGTATTTTGACTTGCAATTAGCAGTCAAAATATATCCCAAAATAGACCATGAATTACTTGACTATCCCACTGAAAGCAAACAGTCAGTACATGCAAATATTCTATTCTGCTCTACTTGAATTTTACCAATTCCAACAGACACCTAGAGGACCTCCCCTTTTTTTAAACTTTAGTAACATTTGTAGTTTTCATCACACCAATAAAATCTATGGATTTGAAATATATGAATTTTTAACATGCACACATCTTCTTTTAAAGCATAAAATGATGGCTTTGAAAATAATGCATAATATCAGAAAGATGGCCAAACTATTTAAAAGTTTTGCATAATGCTGTCTTTTYTTCTGTTTCTCTTTGATATAATATGAAGCACTTCTGTATTAAAAGARTCAATCATCTACTCACTAATTAAGGGGGATTTAAATTATGCCCTTTGGAAGATCAAAAAATGTTTACATGAGTAAAAATGCATACTCTCCGTAATTACATCCTAGCATATACCTCATTACTTCACCATTATTTCCTAAAAGGAGTAGTTTGATTAACTAGCCTTTTGTTTTCTTTTGTTTCTTTTATACTTATTTTCATCCTATTTGTTTATTGGATTTTTGAGGGAGTTGTTGTCTTCAATGATAAATGAAGTTTTGGTATTTATAATCAATACGCTCACTACTCCTTAAGACTCCAGATAAGACCAAAATGACCAAGTTTTATTTCTTATTTGCATCCAGACATGTTTCTATCTAGACTTACCTGTTAATTGCTTAGTATTTAAAAAAAATGTATTTACAGGGCTGGAAAAGTGATTGTAGGCAAGATCAATTAAATCAAACAGCRGAAACAGACTGGCTGGAGGAATATGATGAGGGTAAAGGCAGCTTCTAAGCCTCTTGACAGGTCATCATTTACCCATTTGCCCACTCCTCAGGCTTCATAACAGCTTTGCATGCTAACAGTTACTGAAATGCATGACTCATTAAATCAGTATTATCCAACAGGAAGAGTTTTCTGTGTTAGCTGTAAGCATTGAAATCACTGACAGTAAGYTAATATCTGTAAAAAAATTAAGGCTTTTTTGTTAGGTTTGTGGTTCTGATTTTTTTAAAATTTTATTTTAATAGAGGATGCTACTTTAAATAATTGGAAAATTTTAAAATTTCTCAATATATGTTCTTTCTCACCAGAGAAGAATTAGGAAAGAGAAAAGAGAATGAATAAACCAGCCAGCATAAAGCTCTGTTTTACTTCTTTCCTAGTCAAGATAACCAAATGCACTGATAGGCAGCTATAGGGAAAGTAGAAACAAACAAAAAAGTCACCGAATGGCTGAAAAACATCTTTGGGCAGGCTGTGATATTTGTCTCAACAAAAGAATCCAAAAGGCAAAGTGGTCATGATAACTTCCAAGGCACCTGCCAGTTTCCTGCTGAGGTACTTCTCATCAGAGGGACATGGAGAAGAGAAAAATTATATAAGCAAGACCATTTTTATTATTGTGAACCTGAAATATATTAGTGATAACTGTTTTTGGGTTTTTTTCAGTTATTCAGGCCAGTTGCCTTATGGTGCACTAGATAGTTTCAGTTACCTCTATTCAGACCTAACCAAGTTTGCATCCTTTGATTTGTTCTACAAAGCAATGCAAAAAATGTGGATAGTTAAGTGTCAACATAAATATGGAAAATAAGATTGTGCTCCAAAATTTAAAAACAGTGTAGCCATCCTTTATGTGGGTCATTTAGAACACAATTTTTGCATTTGATTCGTTGTGGTTTTGCATATAGTCTTTGTAAAGTTATTTCTAACCTGAAAAAAATGGATCTGGAGTCATATTTTCTCATGTCCTGCTTTCCTATTAATTGCTCCCTTCACTGCTCTTCATCTAAAATAAGAATGTAGGTAAATTATTGTTTCTGTTCTTGTAATCTTTCAAAATAATTGTCTAATAAAATTAGCAATTATGTTTGCATTTAACAAGTTTCTATCATCCATGGTTAGGCCTCCTTTTAGTTTGACTTCTGTCAACACTTAATCTATAGAWAAGTTATTACATTTTCTAAAATGCCTACATGTACAAATTCCAAYTTTTCAGGTGATAAGTATCAAACTGCAGTAGCATTTTTTTGTGACTTGACAATCTAATTATTAAAAGATTTTGAGAAGGAAAAGGAATGAAAAACAAACTACTAAAATTTGTAGCTAGTACTGGATCTACCAGCAAAAGCAATGAAAATAAAATTAACTTAAAGAAACATTGTTAGAAAAAATCTATACAAATCATCATTTGTATTTAGGARCTGGATGGAAGGTTAGGTCATAGTTTTGAAGCAGAACTTAAAGTGAGGATACTAAAACAAACACTTCCAATCTCCAAAGCTGCAATATAAATACCATAATACAAAGGAAACCCAGCTCTTCACAAAGGACCTCCTGATCCCTGGGATTTTGCTTCCACCTCAGCTTTGCTCTGGTCCCCAGTGTGATGCCTTCTCATTGACCTCTCCAAGCACATTCATGCCAGACAAATGGACACCATAGGCTCAAGTCTGTGAATAGGCCCTAAAAAGGATTCTCATACAATGAGAATGGGAAGTTGTGTTCTTTCAAACAGTTACAGGTGGGAAGATYATAAACAAAAGAGAAATTTGTAATGCAGGTAAATTGTAGACTCTGTTTTAATAGTTTGGGGTTTTTCTTTGATTAACATTAAAAGGCCCTCCTCTTAAACAAAAGATTTCTTTTAAGAGCATGCTTTTAATGGCACATGACACATAAAAGGCACAAAGGAAATGTATATACTTACAACTTAGCTTTTACTTTTGCTATTAAAGCACATTTTTTTCTGAAGCATTACTTTGGGAAATCTGGAATATATCAATTTGCATGGAACAGAATAATTATTATTATTTCACTGAAAATTTTCTTATGTTGTTTGTATGATATAATTGGAATTTGGTACTAATTTTTTTTAAAAGGAGTCAAAGTTTATAGATGTTAACTGTCTTATAGAAAGACCAAAATAATAATGTATAAAACATCTAATAAAGTGTTTTATCAGTGATAAAGTCTGAGGGAATAGATTATAATAGCAATTTGACAGGGATACATAATAATACAATATCTGCTGAAAGAACAAAACCAAATCTCCACACATGGCACATTATAAATTCATTTGTTGAGAGATTAGAAAAAGAAAATTAAAAATTACTGCTGGATGTGACTTACTTCAYATGCTTATTGTCTTTTATAAAATGTGATGCTTTAAAAGCACATGGCTTTGTGATTATTTATTAGTACTGTATGAAAACTACTGAACCTAAAAAGATAATTGTCTTAWCTATAAACCAAGAAATCTAATAAAATTCTTATTTTAGTTTCAAATAAATAACTAAAAATTAAATACTTTATATGTTTAACAAAAAAAAGAATACAACCTATAATCTGCAACRTCTGAAATAAAGGAGAAAAAAAATTGTGCATTATTGTTAATGGAGAAACTTTTATCTTGTGCTGAGTGTATTTCTGATGAAATGATAAAAGGAAGTGATAGTACTTGTGCAAGGCTTCACACAGACAAAGGAAACTAAGTGTAGAGTGCATTCAAGCCTTCTTCAAACTATCATCAATTTTGAATAATTTTGTGAAAGCCTGCTATGAACAAAGCCACACAGAGAATGTTTGATTGTGTGACAGAATGGAAGGGAATCAGAGGAAAGCATGGAATACTTACTTTGTTCAGAAGGAGTTAAAGGCTATTTGTGAACAAAGGAACAAAAATGAAAAAGGTCTGGAAGAAAAGATRACAAAAAGACTCACATACAAAATTGAACAAATGTGGTGCCAAGACGTACTTAAAGCAGTGAGTTCTTTTCCCATCATCCAGTGGAACGGAAACCGAATATATGCAGCAGCAGGGCATTTTAGTCATCTTCTAGAGTTTTATTTATACCAGTTTCCCAGGCCAGGCTTCAAGCATGTAATAAATTTGCCAACATCCTTCTCCCTCTCTATTTCCCAACAGAGCACATATTTGAGGGGATTTCTTAGTCCTTTTTTGTCCACTCTCATGGGTCATTTTAGTTATGGGTCTTCTGACATTAGTGAAGAGACACTGCAAGCAGGATCTAAGTAACTCAAGTGCACAAAGTAGTATTTTTGGTAAACACAATAGCTTGCTGAGACTTCATTATGTCAGTAGGGAAGACATTAATAAGCTCCACTTACCCAGTGAGACAGGTGATGAGGATGAGTAGGGTTGYCAGCTGTCATTCAGGATAGGAATAGTTGATTTTCCTTGTACTGGATTGATCTTTCATGTTGCTGTCTTGCTCTTTTTTGATTCACTGTTTTTCTTCTTAGGAGTTTACTTCRTCTTATGTCAGTATTTACCTTGTGAATCCATCTGCTAACAACTCCCAATTTAGCAATTACACTCCTGTGGGTTTACTTTTCTTATACTGCATGGTATAGCTTATGTACTCTTACATCTTTTTTTCCAATAAACAATTTTCACAACAAAACTGAGCCACAGACATATGACCAYGCTTTAAAAATAGGTGTTTGGAGCATAGACAGCTGAACTCCTGAGATGAAGGTCACATGGAGAAGCCTTGCTCTGTTCCCTCATCTGTCCCCACTCTGCTGCGAAATCWCTGGGKCTCAATCACAAAGCTCATTGAAGCTGAGACTATGATTAACTTATTAACTACATTGATGTTTTTAAACAAAAACATTTAATAGCAGCTTAATTCCTTTGGTTGTCCCATAGATTATCAAAAATCCTTTGGTTCTATATTTTTCCTACATTTTATGGAAGTTAGCTGTGAAGGACTGAGATATAAACACGTACATATTGGGTTTCACAGCCAGCTTATCATGTGATTGACAGAAAACAATTCATTCATCATTCATTTCAGAGAGCTTTTCTGACTTGCAAATGTGATAGTGGATTGGAAATGACTGTGGAGATACCTAGGCTGATTTTCTAGCACTGGGGAAAGATTTATGGTTTCTAATGGAAACCAAATAGAAATCAGTGAACCTGACTCCCTCTGCTACCWTAACAGTGCCTACAAAATTACACTTGAATAAATTCAAGTCATCAGAGYGGAGGATCCACCTCTATGGGTTTCACTGTAATTTTCTTTGATTATCTTCTAAATACAAGGTGAAAWATGAGCAAAGACCTACAAATGGAGTCCATGCAGGTGAGAGTAATAAAAGTCACAAGAAGCACCAGTAAATTTAAACTAGTAGCTTCTACATGTCTGTCATCTTGGCATAAATACTTATTTATTCTGTTTGAAATAATATCATAGYTTTTTTTTTAATTAAAAAAAAGGTGGTTGAAAAATCTGTGCCTATCTAAGAAATGTAAGTAGTGTAGCTGYCTATTCATATCACCTTTGAGCTTTCTCAGACTTCAGCTATAAGTTTATTATGAATATTTGCATATTTAATTTTCACTTCAACAAAAAAACAAAGTTTTAAGGAGTATTTTATTCCCACCTTTCAATATGGGACAGAGATTAGGAAGTGGTTATAAACTTCATATAAAAGGGTCATATAAACCCAGATAAAAGGGTTCATTACTATAAAGTAGACATGATAAAAAACAACCACTTCCATTTTCAGATGCAACTTCACAGTTGAAGTCTACACTTTGTTTTAGTTGGAAAATATTTCCAGATTTAACACAAGTACATATTTTCGGAAATATTAACTGTAGTTTATACAGYTCATATAAACTTTGTCATATAATAATTTCTAAAAATATAGCTTGTGATCTCTTGAGGGTTATCATCATCATTGTTAGATTTCTTTTTTTATCTCAGTTATGTTACAAGAGTTTCTCCTTAAAGATTTTTTAAGGGGTTTAATGGCTATATAATTTATTTAGCATTATAAAATACGGTAGTTTATCTGACTGGAAGAAAGATGTGAACAAATTGTTCAAGACACTTTAAAAACATGCTCTTTATCACAGAAAACTTTGAATTAATTCTTTAATAGTTGCCATCGGTGCATAAATTTTCCTCTATGGAAAAACTTAGAATATGGCCATCTTAAGTAGCATGCTTTAATTTCGGGTTTTAAAGAACTACCTACTTTTAGTCTTCAAAAAAAAACTTTTGCAGTGTAACATTTATATTCAGTGGTCTATAAGCTGTTATATTTAAAACACTCCATATTGCAAAACACCCATGAGATGTGGGTTTTTTATAGAATAGAAGAAAAAGACTCATATGCTTGAAAATTCTGGTGTTTTCATATTACAATATGTCCTAGAAAAAATAATATGTGTGATGTTTATGCATAAAGAATTYCTGCAACATTTCATTTCATCAAAAAAGAATTTTGTCTTTGCTGTTGATGCCAGAATGACATTTTGGGAGGTAAGATATAGAGCATTATCTGTATCATCACATTCTCACAGGCTGTGAGATATTGCTGAAACAATCCTAAGTTATCCCAATGACCCACGTGGTTCTTTCTTGTYTCTTTCTTCTTTCAGAAATCTCATCAGTCTAACACAAAAGAAATTGCTGCATGATCCAGCTGGTAAATTTTCTTCTTTTCTGTTACTGAATCTGTTTTTGACAGGCATCTCAGGAATCTGTGAATTCTTTTTTAATTTTAAGATAGGCAGTATACCTCTGAAACTAAGATCAAAACATTTAGAATGCAGAGCACATCAATATTGCAGCACAGTTTATATTGTTGTATGAAATATATATAAAAATAAGCTTTCAAATGTATATTTGAATGTCTAAACTTATGACTTTGCATTTTTTTTATAAACATAGTGCCATACCCACTTCAGAACTTTCCTTATAACACTTCCAATTATGATATGATATTCAAAGCATAAAAGATAAAAAAAGAAGATTATTGCATGAATTTCGAAAAATCTACCTATCATCATTGAAACAGAAAATTAAAGGAAGTCAAGGGTTCACAAACWTAATAATTTTATAATTAATTTAGCTTTAAGGTATTAATTCTGGATGTTCTACATGCTYTTCCCCTTTAGTAGCTTCTGACATTAATCCTGTGCCAAAGTCAAACCATTGGATTGTTCTTAAAAGATAAGCAAGTTCCTAAGCCTCAAAAAAGCTTTTTTTCTCTGCTTTGTTCAGTACAAATGGCTTTTAGTTTTTAGCTGAAAGGGTGTCCTTCACTCAGCTTCCTTAATGAACAGAGCTRTCCTGACATAAATGCTTAAGGCAAATCCAGGAGAACCTTTTACCCTAGGAAGAATGGATGCACACTCCCACCTGAACTTTATAAATCTCATTAAAGTCTTTGTCCTGTTTTATGATGACATGAAGGGGGCAACACTATGAAGTGGAGGTTTAAGTAAAAAATATTATACAACATAAGAACATGAATTATTCATTGTTGACATAACACTAACAGCAGAAGACTATGTACTTGTTGTTCATTGGAAAACAGCAAAATGGCCAATACCTGGTCAAGGACTTTGTAACTTTCTTTGTAACTTTCGGTTCCCTGTTTCTGTGAACCTCGGAATAGCAATTTTTTTTTCTGGAGGGTCATGCAAAAAATTTTGCACCAGTTTGGACATCACAACACACAGAAAGTATTTAAAAGTCCTCCCAAGAAGTATACCTTAGTGAGTATTTTGCTAGGCTTATTTATTATGCCTCTTTTACTTGCTCCTGAATTTCCTTTGAATCCTATATCAAATTGAATTTCAAGTGGGCAGGACTTGTACCTCTACTTGCAATTWTGAACCATCTGAATTCTGGGAACAGGTTAAAATAAAGCACTTTCTATCATTAAACTCCATTTCTTTATTGTTCTTATGTGGATATTGCTRCACAGTGTTTCCATGTATATTGGAGATCTATATCAGCCATGGTGAGGGCCAGTTGTATTTGACAAGACACAAAGAGGATGCTTACTTTTGAAACAAACACAAAGAGAAGAAGTRCTTTATCCTCTCTACTCACAACTTGTGAAATCTGCTGGCAGCTTGACCATATTTCCCATTTTGCTAAAAAAAACCCAACCATGATAAGCCAGAATAGATGTTTGCTTTTAAAATTATCCCAAACTTCTAGTCAATTAAATGTTAGCATTTTAAGACAAGAACTATTTTAATTTCCTGTTCTGTAACATTTGCTCCCTAAAATTAATTTGGGAGTATGTAAACAGACATAATTAACTTACTCAAAAAAATGTTACACTCTAAAGAAGGCAGTGTGTGGRTATTAGAACATAAAATTTTACAAACAGGAAAATAATTCTAATATGTCAAGGTATCCTAAAGGGTGTCATACTCTGTTATTCAAGTTTATTTGGTCAAGTCTATTGCCACAAGTAACAATGTCCTAAAATTGGAGACCATAACTATATTAGAAAATCAAATGCAAAGAAAGCCCAGAAAATGTCTATGGAACCATTATATTTCATTGGCTCACTAATAGTGATAACTCATTATTCCTAATCTGTTCTCACAAACTCTATTTACTGGTAACACATTCTGGATGAATAGTGACTGACAGGAGAGCTAATACAGTGCTGAGAATGTAACATGAGATTTACCTAAGACTAAAATTCAAGCCTCTAGCTGCCTCAAAGCAATCACAGAAGTGTAGGAAACAATTGGACTGCAATATAAACTGGATTTTTTTTCTCAGTGTGTTGCTTTCAATTATCCTYCAGAAGATTTGGGTCACTTTATTTCCATGTGAGACTTAAAAGCATCGAAAACAAAACAAAACTAATTTTCTGACATACAGGCTATGAGTCTGACTTAAGAAAAAAAAAATCTGCATTTGCTTTCAGGTTATGTCTTTAAAGCTTTCTTTTCCAGCCAGAAAATAAAGTATTAGATTCTTATTTTGAAAGAAATTCATATATGTCTTGAAAATATAACCTGAAATAAAAGAAAAGAGCTTTTCTGAATCTCACAAGTCTTATGCAGAACAGTGAGAACTGTTACCTGACACAGYAAACTCTCTGTGTTGCAAAATTATTAGTTAGGATACTTTCAGTTAAAAATAAGGAAGAGGGAATTGGCAACAAACTACTGGAAAGCAAGCAAGCAAACAAACAAACAAAAAACCCACCAAAAGAATATCTGTCCAAAAAGTGAGATTTTTTTTAATATTTCAGCTATTTGGCACATAAACATGAACTCCAACTACATAGTAACATGAAGAACATCCATCACACTGGAATTTCCATCTGTYCTGCTTCATTGGGGCAAATTCAGGATTTACAACATCTTTTATTATCCCATACCCTTCCCTTATTCAGCTACTACTATGACATTACATGACTCACTGTGCTCAGGAAAGTCTTACAGTAAAGGAAAATTCATTTATGTCAGCAAGGGTCATAGTGAGACTTGTGATGGAAACAGCTCCAAAGAAAGACAGTCAAAGAAACAGAAAGAAAAGGGAAGGAATGGGACAACAGATAACACAAGTAATACTATTTCTGTGTAGAAGACACTGAGACTCAAGAAGCACAATATCAGCACTCAAGAGTCAATAWTCCCTAAATGCAGTGCTGCCAGTCATACTGAAATGACTGACCATTGATCGAACTGTTTGTATAAAACAAACACTCAGCTAAGAAAACACTTGTCAGTGCCTCAGCAGGTATTTGAAAAAAACAAGTGTACCTGGTGAGCTCACAGCAATTGGAGATAATTACATGCTCTAGTCACATGGAATTCTGCATTCAAAACTTGTGTCATGAAATGTGGTTTTTTTCACAGTCAAGGATTTTAACAAACAAACAGACAAATAAACAAATAAGGGAGCAGTAAGTATTTTGGTTAAAACATACAGTAATAAATAATACTAAAAGATCACATGGTGGTGCATTTACCCCACACACACACTTTCCAGGACACATTGCRATCTGAGAAATKYTCCTTAGGCCTTGGTGTTCACAAACAGCACCTGGGCTCAGAACTTAYCAGAAACACTGTCTGCTCCCAGAAACTGCTGTCCCGGGAGCTCCTGTTCTCCTTATGAACAGCCATGGAAAATACTTGCCTTGCCTAAATGGAGTGACATTCCTGTTTTCTCTTTCAAGGGAAGTGCCGACAAAAAGTGTGGCCAGGATGAAACAATGTTATGACCAAAACCTCTCTTGTGACCTTATAAACAGTGGTCTAAACAGGGCCCTCAGAGTTCTCCTGGACCACAGCAGGACCAGTCCCTCTGAGGGGGACACCTCTCAGAGCCAGCAAACTCTCACATTTGCCAGACATGGAGGATCACAGCGCAATGACAAGTCCTGGGCTGATACCCTCACTCCTCCAGGCCCAACCCTTCACCTACTGGGAGATAGAAAAGCACTGAAAATCAGTATTTCACCCACCTTCAGGGGAATTTTTCACAGGAACCTTCCTTACACTGCCTCTTTATGTCTCTGTGCACGCACATGCGCACATGTTACAGCAAATCTGCTTTCTTAATTGCTTTATTAGAGAAACGCTGCTTTCTTAGTTGCTGAGTACCTTAGATGTTAAGTAAGTCAGGCCTCTAAGTAAGCTTGTGACTTAAGACYTAATCTTACTTAAAAGCTGCTAAGTGATGTTTTTTCTCTAAGCAGCTAAGTATAACTTCAAAGTTGTAAGTTTAGTTAAATCATATTAAGTGTTATCCGTCTGTTCAATTGTTTCAGTTAAGTTATAAATTAGGGTAGAAATAAAGTTAGGTATAAGTGTTATTCCTTAGTTAAATTATTAGGTTTCAGGTGTAAGTTTAGTTAAAATACTGTTAAGTTTGAATGTTATTAAACTTTGAGGCCATATTTCTTTTTATCCTTGCCCTCACTCTCTTTTTGTCTCATGACACACCTGAACACATACACACCCCTTRAATAGTTCACACTGCATTTCTGTTTGGATTGTCTGAATTTTGTTTGGTGGTGTTGTTGCTTGTTGTTGCGTGCCTTGACTGTCTTGTAAGTAATAGAGTGAATATTGCCAATGAACTTTTGCTGTCACTTAATATTAAATCTGGTTTTAGTTCATACCCTTGATTTTTAGCAATTTTGGACACTCATTTGGAATAGATCCAAAAGGGCAAAACACAACAGTTACCTGGCTTTTATTTTTTACAAATAAACTAATCTTTGGAATTTTTAAAAACAGAGAATTTAATATTTCTAATAATTATCAGTAACCACAAAAGGGTGATTCTTCTGCTTGCAGATCTTTGGGGTTATAGAAGGCAACCTTTCATCAATGTTCTGTCTTGGGGGTTTTTTCAGAWAAATGGATTAGTTATTTTCTCTTTGTGACCAGGCAATTACTATAGGGAAAYCACATTATTTTGGCCTCAATTTCAGTTTAATGTTCCATTATGGACTATGATTACCATTCAGAGATTTTCAATTATTTCATTTCTACTACCAAATTGAAGCAAAATCCTCTGTAATATTCTGCAAGCCCTGCAAACTGTAGAAATTATTTAATGTCTACATTTTAGTTTGATTGTATGCATATGAAAAATGCAGAGACATATCAACCTCATCAAGACAAAATACACTAAGAGGGGTTTTACTAATATCATAGTGATGTTAATGCTTCTGGCAGCATAAATACTTTTTAATTCACACAGAATGCTTTCGGTTATACAGTGAAGGAAATGTTAAACAAAAATCTTCACTTTCAGCTTTTTCTTTGCTTCCACTGCAGTTTGTCATTCTTACTTATGACCAAAATACCCATCAAAATTTACATAACTAATGCACAGCTTATTCAAGCAAGCATATAATGTGCAAATTGTGCCTGGTGACTGATGGACTGACTAGGCCAGGATGTAAAATTAAAAATCCTTCTCCAGGTTTAAATTTTATTTRTTTAAAATAAAGATCAAGAATAAACTGTCAGAAGAYGCATACGGAACACTTAGTGAAAAATATGCATTTATTTATTCTACTTTGCATTCCACCCCACGCTTTGGAGCCTGGTAGATACTTGCATGAGTAGTCCTCAATCATACAACCAATCTAATTGAGATTTATAAGGAGAACTTTCCTGATTAAAATGTATTCACAGTCATWAGAGGCACATCATGCTGAAAGGTCCTCTTGAAGAAAAATGCTTGCTGAAGCTAGCTGATTCTTTTACCTTTTTGAACTTCCACATTAATTGTCTGGTTGTCTAAATAAAYTGAAGATTTGACCTGTCATATGTATAATAAACCATGTGATTCAGAGGGAGATAGGTTCCATCCTTTGTGAAATGATTCCTGAGCTGTCCAGATTTTGACTTCTAACATTCCAAAGTTTAAGATCACTTTCTATCAGGGAGTCCTTGAGTGATGGCAAAAGCTGTGAGATGTTGATTAGRTTCCTCACCCAGCAAACAGAAGAAARCAAGATAACAATTTTATAAATAATGAGTGAATTTTAAACTGAGGTGGTGGCTCCCTGGTATGGTAGCCATGACAGTGGATGACTGTGTGCAAAACACTCTTCAGGTTGGTTGAGCTGCTTTTTTTTTTTTTTCAGAAACTACAAAACACACAGAAACAACTTTCTAGACTCTTTAGCCTTGTGAGAAGTATCTACAGAAGACTGAAAACAAAGACTATATTGCAGACCTAATTTATGCTACATGATAGATCATTCCCATTTCAATCAATTCAGCTATATTGTTGTAACAGGTCTTATGGGTTAAATATTACTCYAACTATTCCAAGATAAATGTGGTGTAAAGAAAGAAGCTAATGAGATAACGATTTTATATCAGTTCATCTGACAGAAAAAGTTCCCCCATGGGTTATATTTTATCATTAATTTATTTTATTTGCTTTTCYTTTGAACAGACCTCTCAATGAAAGAGGGAAAAATTCCCTGTTGARTCTGAGGAGGCAAGTAYTCCATTCTTTGRGACCATTTAAAGACAATATATGATTTTATTCAGTGAATTTCATTTGATATGATTCTACATTTCTTTTTAGTTACAATAAATAATAATAAATAATGTTTCTCCTGTTTTTTTTCTTGTCTTTGTCCATGAATCATTCCACACAAATGTCCTGTAGGAGCAGTAATTGATTTGTAAATATTGAGCAAAATCAGTACTAGGCTTGGGAAAGAAAATGCAAAAGATAATGAATGTTGAGTATTTAAGAAATTTCTGAAGGAAACGAAAAAGTTTTTGGGGGAAATATGTGAAGATTTTTTTCAACTAGAAGTAAAATATCCCTCTTACATATGTCTGTAAAAATTATTCCAACACTTTCTGTAATTAATGCACATTGGTGATGAAGTAAAACTGAAAAACTTTTCAAAGAGCTCAAAAGAGATACAACACAGTATGTTCTGACAGTATTAATCTATCTTTAGATAAATGCTTGCAGATCTTCTATGTACAAATATCTTCATCCTCCAGATTGATTTAAAATGTTAATTTCTTACGTTCCTGTRAAGTTTTTGTACTGTGAGTTTTATATTACTCACCTATAGATGAGTTTTCAGCTTTCTATAATGTTTAAAAATGGARGTGGCTTGCCCTAAGTGATTCATACACAGGAAAAAAAATCACCAATATAGATGGAGTAATAATATCTAACATTAACATTAACAAACTGCTGCCTCCTAGTTTGAAAAATTATTTATTATARGATTTAGAGCAAAAATATTATTTACTTTCTTCTATGTTTGTTTTTCAGTGCACTGTAAATAAATTACTTCACATCACTGATTTTTATTCATTAAAATTTCATTACTTTATAGCAAGCACCCATTCTATTACCCTACTGTCTCCATTGCAAAACAATCTAGTTGGGAAAGAAAATTTACATTTTTAAGACTTTATGTTTGTGTWTGTAGACTTTAAGTATGAAGAATGCAGATTTTAATATTAGACAGGCACAAGGATCATCTATAACTGCCAATATGTACTGTTTAGTAGAGCTGGAATAGCTGATTCCAGAACAGTAATTTCACAGAATGCAGTTCTCAGAGACTTGGTTGTAACAAGCCACTTCCATCTGCTTTCATGAAGTGTCCTGTTTTAATTTAGGGGAGCCATAAAACCTTTGTAAGAAAAGAACAAGTCATACTTTGAGAAGAGATGTCTTTGAGAAGGAATGTCTTACTTTTCCAGATCCAAAATCAATATTTACCAACGCTATTCCAAGGACCTAACATAGAAATGTTTTTTTTTTCAATATAGCAGGTGTTTTTTGTAAGSATAGCAGCTGCAGATTAAGTCCAAATCCTGCAGTATATGTTTTCTTCTTATGGATTTACCTCACCCTAAGATTGCTTTACCTATAGTGGCTAGCACCTTATCCCTTTGAGCAATGCCRCTACTTTTATTTACCCTGTGAAGTTGTTCAGCAATAGCACATTTCAAAGCACCATTATGAGAAAAAAAGAACMYTCAGATATAATTTTATTTGGGAACCATTGATTTTTCATTTTTCTCCTAACAGTTTGCTAAGAAAGCAAAAAAAGCAAGAGGACCAACAAAGTATATGAGACGCCTTTCATCCATTACCTTTATATATAAATAAATATATATATATCTCACATTTAATCTTTATTTATATATCAGATATAAATATGCTTTTTCTAAAAATAAAAACCACAAAACAATGAAACAACATTTAGAAGCAGCATACCTTAAAATTTTCAAAGGATGAGTAAACGAAGTTACATTCAAACTCTTTGGACACTTGAAGAATAARTTGAAAGTTTCTTAAATAAATAGCATTCTCAAAATTTAATTGTAAAAGAAGTTTGAAATATATTGTTAAAAACCTTACTGCCTTCTTAGTGTGAGGTATTTGGTATTACAGCAACTTTGTAGATTTTTCTTTGTTCTTTCTCAGCATTGCTGTCTAATATTTGTGTATAATGGCAACAGTAACTACAAACAAATCATTTTTTATTCCAAGTAATGCAATATTTGGCAGTACTCTCAAAAATTCCTTTTCCTTTTAATTCTTCCACTTTCCCCACCATACTGGTGATGGGCTGATTATTTGTTTRCACAAGATGAAAGAGTCAATAAGTAAGTTTTCAAATCTGCAAGCAGAGACATTTGTCATTTAAATAGAAAGTTCTGTGCCTGCAGCAGAACTCAGTTTGATCTGCTAAAGGAAAAAATCTATTTGCTTAAATATGCTGTTGAAGATGCACAGTGCCTCAGCAGAGGGAATAGATTAAGAACAGATATACACTTCAGCTCATCTGAAAATATCAGAAAACATTATGACATATATTCTAGCAAAATACAGTCTATAYGATATTTCAAGAGAAAACATTACAGAGCTCAACATTAACATGCATCAAACACATCCCTTAAAGTGGAAACGGAATGAACAGAATGGTTTTTGGTTTGATTTTTTTTCTGATGAACATATTGTGTTGAGCACTATATTTAAATTTAAGAGGATTCAGTGCTGTTGATGAAAGAGCCAGTACTGAATCCCCATTTAAGAAAACCAGCTGCAGATTTGATTAGAACAATAAATATTGTAGTGAAACATTGTAAATAAAGTAATGTGTTGCCTTAAACAGCTTAAATGGTACAACAGAAATCAAGTACAGAAARTRACKGCACTTAAACTTAACTCTTGGAACAATATCATACTATTTGCATTTGAATTTTCTCAAACTGAAGTCCCCTTATTTCAACTTAGCATATATTTAGACTTTTTACAATCTGAGAGATTTTCAAAATGCATTTAACAACCCTGCTGACTTCCAGGTGTCAGATTTAATAYACAGTCTAAGGAATGAATGAGGATAACCTTTTTCAAGAGGATCCAAACCCCTTATTTTATTTCTTAGATTCCYTGTAGTTTGCCTGAAATTTATATTAGAATAGTATCCCATTAGCATTTGTGGTGTACTACAAAGCTACACAGGTGTTTGCACAATATTCTATGTGTAACAAGCCTTTTGGGACTTTAGTGTGCTTCTTAGCCATGAACTGAGTGCAAGGCTCCTCAGAAAACTCAATATTAGGTTGGCAGTAGATGAGAAAAAGATGCGACTTTATATCTTGCAGAAATATAGTAAAAAAAGAGCAATGACGACAAAATTTTAGTCTCATTCAGCCCTAGAAACTGGAAAGGAGCTTTCAGTTTGCAGTTTGAAATAAGGTGCCTGAGTTCATTTAGAGGTCGGACTCGAGTTTTTATCTTTTGATATCAAAATTAACAAAGGAGCTTTACCTACGAAGAGATCTTGACCAGATAGTTCAGTTTCCTCACTTTTGAGGAGGCATGAGAGTAAAACTTGGGGGTGTAGAGAGGGAGCAGAGAACAGMAAGAAAAAGTGAGAAAAAGCCCATATAGCTACAAATCCAAATCTCTGCTTTACTCAGTTTTCAGATATTAGAAATAAATGCAGCATAAATAGAACAGAAAGTGACAAGTGATCTCCTCCTTTTAAATGGAAGAATTTCACTGAAGCTTCATAACTGTGTCTTGTCAGACTCACTGTCATGATCCCACAGATTAATATGGGGGGTCATACAGCTTCCTGGATTTAGTCCTATAGAACTCAATATTGATCTAAAGGTGAAAAGTAATGTTTTGAGAAGAATGTACTACCCTGGATTTCAGTAATCACTAGGGTGATTACATTGATTCACATCCAACCTATACATTTAAACATTAAAGCTGATGGTRCTTACAGACTAAGTAATGAATATCACTGAGATTGCTTCTGGAAAACATAAGTGATCCCCAAACAGATAATAAATGCCTCCATCTTTGCYGGCAATTCTGCTCTAAACTGCTCTAAATTGAAATTTTGATCAAGGGAACAGAGGATAAATGCAACTTACATTTCGGTTATTTAATATCTGAAGCTGACCAAGGAACCCCTAATGATGTTCTTATTTTGTTTTAAACAAGCTACATCTTGTTTTAAGTCTTTGTAATACCATAAAGGAACATGGRACAGTGCAATAAGGACTTCTTTACACACGTAATCAAAAGAAATTTAACCTTAATGAAATTAACTAATCAATTTTCATCTTAGCTTGGAAGCACTGTGTTCTGAAATCTTCACTCCCTGAAAATTCTGATAGCAAACATCTATCAGTGAATAGAGTAAGAGAGAAACTTTGGTAAATTACCCATATTTTTTTTAAGAGAGTAGCATATAAATTTGAATAAGCTTTCTTGAAGTGAAAAGGGGAAAACTTTCAAGATGACCACCCAGTTGACTGAGTCAGCATGGATTAAACTAAACACAAAAAAGAAAAAAATAATAACTCATTTAGCACTGAATAAAAATGCCAAGAAGAATTTCACTATTTCACTATTACACATGAAAATAATGCAGTATTTCATGTCCTATATATATCTGCCAAGAGACTGGCTTCTAAACAATGAGAATTTGAGCTCATAAATTGCTCATTTATGAGCATAAATTCAATTTTGCTGATATTACTGAAAAGTAGTAGATAGAATCATATGATTAGAATATCAAATTTGCAAACTAGAAATTGCTTAGGAAARCTTAAAGCAACAAAATGAAAAACACAACAAATGGAAGGCCTTAATTTATTTACAGTTGGACTTGATGATCTTAGAGGTCTTCACCAACCTTAATGATTCTGGTCTGGTGTAGTCTAGTCTAATGAGAATATCTTCACCTTCACCTTCAACAAAAAYTCAGTTTCAAATATTCTTGGATACTCACAGATTGGTACTCTAGGGGATAAGACTAAAGCTGTGCTAAAGAAGGTGTGTGATAAAGACCACAGCATCCCATTAGGAAAGAGATGTGCACATTAATACTCTTGATGAAGTACAGTAAAAAAGCCACGAGSAACTTCAGTCTGTGGTATAAGCCTGGGTTTGCTGGTTCAGAGCTGTTCTTTGCAATTTGTAAATGCTTACATCAAGCAATTGCTACATCTAAGGAGAATCTGCATACTCTCTGACTTGAATTTTACCTCAAACTCCAATTCWTGAAACATAGGGAAGGAGATCACAGAACTATGAGTTAGTTGTTGATTAGTTYCAAGTGGCTGTAACTTGTCTGTTGTTGCAAAGAGCCTGAAGTGCCTGTTTTATACTCTGGGGAAAACGTGCCAGTTTGTTTGCTTTAAACTCTAGGATGCTGTGGAAAACGTAACATTATAAGCCAGTCACATTGAGAAAGAGAACAAAAACCACCAATAAAATTAATATTTGGGAGCTACTTAAAACATTTTATTAGATTCCCCAAAACTTTTTTTTTTTTTCTGGTATAAGTTCGCTTTCTCTAAAAGACAAAAAAAACCAAAATCCAATAAACTTCAATAAAGAGAGAACTGGCAATAGTTAGCATAAACCATTTTCAGAAAAACTTCAGAAAGCTCAAAGGAAAAAAAAATAGACAACTGTGTGGCCAGCAGAGTTAGAGAGGATGGCGAGACTTTTAAATAAGCCATTACCAATGGCTAATTATCAGATAGAAATAGGTGATGTAATAAAATAATATAATTCAATAAATGTTTCTTTTCTATAGCTGACAAAAAGACAGATTATACATATATATGTGTGTGTATATGTTATAAGGACTTTGGATTAGATTTCAAGATGGCAGTAATTGAGAACGTATTGAACAGCAACTATTGAAGCTGGATATCTCTYGATCAACAAAACTGAATAAATTTGATGTAAGAGCTTTAAAACAATAGCTTTATGTCTGGAAAATTAATGCCGAGTTTTCAAAAAAATGTCTTCAAATAATGGTGTATAGATTTCATTTATAAGTGAAAGAAACTCCGACCTTTAAACACCTGCTTTTCTCCACTATATAAAGTGAAAAATTTGTGTACTTCAAAAATATAAATAATTAAAATTACCACCAATAATGTCCACAAGTTTTGCTTAAATCCTTCAGTTTGCTCTTTAGTACACCTGAAATCAGTCATTAGCTAAGTTTTGATTGCTGCACTGGGAACACTGGTTTAAAGAAAAGGTAGAGCACTACTATTTTCAAAAACAAAAACTTCCACCAAAATCCTTGTTAGGTGCATGCTCAAGAATGTAGATATTATTTTGCATTTTTTAAAAGACACTATTCAAGACATTTTGAAGGAATACATAAATAGCTTTTGCAATCTTTCCATTCAAAATTAAAGTTAATACTGGGCAGTAACTTCAGATTATAAATATAGATGCTGGTGTTATTATAATATAAACAGCAATATTTTCTTTTTCAATTTAATTCTGGGGAGGGGAAGTTTTTCTTGGCAGCTTGGCTCTTTCTGGAGGTACCTATACTCTTCTGGTGAGTTTACTCTGAATATAGCTTGCCGTTTCCATTTGACAACATAGATTGAAATTAATTATAATTTTAGAAGATACAAGTTTTGCATTGTGCAATATCTGACCTTTTCAGATTTCAACATATTGCCTGCCATGTTTAGAACTCTGCTACATTTCATTAACAAAAATAGATGTTCAGCTTTTACGTTTGAGCTGCCCTGTTTCTAATTTGTACTCTCATTTCAGATGGCCACTGCCTTATTGGCAGAAGCAGTAAAAACACAGTTATTTTGTCTATTCATTACATCTAAGATGCTTTCAACATGGGAATTAGCATATCACTGCACTTAATTATTACAGTAATAGAAATCTTTCACATAATTAATTTTGTTGTCATAAGATGACGTACAAATCTAGTGATATCTCAAATAAGCACCAGTAGTTATTTTAACACACTGAAAGTACCTCTAGCTAAATATTACTGTATCAACTTCAGCTTTCTACTTTTTAAAATTTTGGCTTTCTTTTGTTTCTACAGTTTTCCTGAATAGGTTATAAATTTATTCCAACTGAATATTTAATATATCAGCTGCTAGATTCCTAGAAGCTTCCTAAGCATTAGTGGCCCTTTTATATTACATATTTCACAGGCTGTGGAAATTGGCAATAACTATTGTTCTTGAGTGAGATGAGTGCATCACAGATGGCTTATGCACCTGCAGCAAGCATTTAGCTCAGGCTGCTCATAGTTAGACTGTTTTGCACTGAAAAAAGACTTGTGTAATAGAGGAAAGCATGCCTGACAATACCAGAGTACAATGTAGATTCTTTCATGCTGGGGTTTGGTGCATGCCTCTGAAAATGGACTTTATGGGATGAGGGGTATTTTTACCCTACAGAAATCTTGAAGAGTGTAACTGAAGTTTTTTTCAGGAATTTTCTTCCAGTGCTTTTCACATTTATGTATTAGATATAACCCTTTWGTTAAGTTATGAAAGATAGTTTTATAGGGAAAAATGAGGGGGGATTCCTGAGTCCTGCCAGATTTATTTTTTTTATTTCTGCAGAATTTTACATTTCAAACCTATGAGTAGGTTTGTACAGTTTAAATTATGAGTATGTGCTTGCCAAAAACGTTGGTGTGGTTTCTACAGATATGGATTTTGATACTGATGGTGAACTGTTGTGCAGTGGCAATTAAAGATGAGAAGCTGTAACATCAAAAGAAATTCTCTGAACATGTATCCCATGGCACAATTGATGCCCTGATCTTCTGGATTGACAGATGACTTACATGTTATTGTATATCAATAAGTCAAGAAAAACCCTGGCAAACACCACTACAAGACAAAAAAATCAACCAAAGAAAAAAACAACAAAAACAAAAAACCTGAAAACAAACCAACAAATAAAAACCCAAAGAAAAGTGCACAAACCACAAATCTTTGCTTATGTCTTTCTGCCAGTTGATAAGCTTAAGAGCTCTTTAGCAAAAATCTTATTTAAGTGAATCAGAGGTTTGCCTAAGTAGAACCAGTATAAAGCAGAACACAGTTAAATTACCTCCTTAAAAGTAGAAAATAAAATGAAAAGAGAAGTTCAATTGTACTGAGTGTTGGATCATATTCAGAGTTAGGAGCTACATATATTGTTCTACAGTATGAATCACTTTAAATTTTATGAAAGAAATGAACTATATTACTGTTCCATTAAAAATCAGAATTTTGAAAATCAGTTGTTTATCTAAAAACCCACACAATTTTTCATTTAAAGAACCTTGAAATTATAATTACTGAACACTTACCAAATCAAATTATAGTCTTTTTTTCTGGTGGGGCAACTACATCGACCTTCACCAGACCAGCCTATGTATATTTTTTTTAATTATAATTGAAAATAAATAATKTCACTTATCTATTTCCTTGGTATGCATCTGTAAGACAAGGTTTCCTCTGGAGAATAGTGACAGCCTCTGTAGTCTTAAGTTTGCATTTCTACTCAAAACTATTAAAATTCCACATCTGTATTTTCTGGTGCTGAGTTACAAACTTAATTTAATTTCTTTCACTATGACAGATGATTTCAGAGAAACAAAGAATTCCAGSTTTCACACAGTTATTGAAAACCAAACCAGACTGAAGCAAATTTCTTTTTTGTCCTTTTTTTCATGTAATACTCATTAGTCCAATGGACTTCAAAACTTCTAGAGGCATAAAGACATGGAACTTCCTTTAATTAGGAAGACCAAGAGCTCCACCACTGGAAATTTTGCTAAGTTTTTATTATGCCTGAAGTTTTCATAGTTCCTCTGTGACCTGTTTAAGGTATGAAACTAATCTCAGAGATTAAGTACTTTCAGAGATGACTTCAGACAGAGATGGAAATTAAATGCTTCACTCTTTTGTTCTCCTACAAATTCTCCTCTTTGTAGGAGAACAAAAGCTCTGCTGTAAAGACTTACAGAAAAAATATACTACATAAAGTTTAAAGAAATTTCTCTATAGATCTGCCATTCAGAACTAAGCAAAATTTATCTCTAATATTCATTTCATTAAAGTGCATCTATTCTGTGACTCAAACATAATTTAGATTTAATCAAGTCCCCACCCAGTTAATTAATATTGAGACATTGAAGCATAGAAGCCAGGTCTCTGCCTTCTCAAAGTGACCAAGTGGCACAGCTGGTGGCACAGGCTCAGTCTTGAACTTGCTCTCCAAARCAATATGTCTTGAACTCTTTTCAAGTTTAGCAGGACACGGATAAGGGAAGTGGCAATGCAGGCAGGCAGGTAGTGTTGGGGGTTTAGAAATAGACTTGCATTTCCATTAGCAGGTTAGAGCCTGCAGTGAAATGGCTTCTGTCTAAATGTGTGTACAAAAAAGTATTTTACAAGCAGAAAATCTCCTCCTTCGATTTTATCAGAAGACATTGGATTCTTCTATTCTCCTTGAAAGGCTGCCTTGTTTGCAGATCCCAAGTAATGCTCTGTAGCCTGAAGTAGATATCTGGAAATATATTAGAAATTGCTTTTAACCTCATTTTTGTGAAATGTCGTGTACAGTTCTAAGGTACTGACTCTTCAGAATTCCTGTATCTCAAATGAGACTTTCAAGTCCTTGTAACTTACAATAATGTTATTGATTCCAACCAGTGGTMATCATCTAAATCTTAGGATCATCTTGTATAACTATTAAATACTCTGTTGACCTTTATGAAATCATTACTTCCATACACACACACACATGCACACACACACATATTAAATACAATATTTAGAGACCTTTTCATGGCTAACCTTCTGACTTGTTCGTTTTCACTGAACTGCTACCTCAAAAAAAAAAAAATTAGTCGAGGTCAGAAACTGGCAATTCTTCTCATTTCATATTTAAACAGTCGGAAACCTAAAAAAAAAAAAAAAAAATATAAAATTTATCAGAAAATGTTTTCAAATTAAGAAAGGTTTGTTTAAGGCCTTGGCATGTAATGATGGTCTCCCAGATCCACTGTTTTCACACTGCACTGCTGTATAGGGGACAGAGAAGGCTTTGGTTATTCTTGACTCTTATAAATCCTCCTGAACTTGCTATTTTGAATAATGATTAATAGGAAAATAGCTTCTCCACAGTGTTTTGTACTAATAACACTGCAACTACATTAACAATTCAGTTTGTAGCAATAGCACAAGATTTTAGCAAGTCCCTTAGGTATGCCCAGTTGTGACACAGCATTTCWGTTCAGTAGATGTTTTAGTGTTCTTTAACTAAAGTTCTGCAAGAAAAAATTAAATGAGCAGTTTCTCTCTATCAAATGCTTTTCAGTACTCTACTCATTTKGGCTGGGGTAAGAGTTAAATTTCCTCATAGTAGCTGGTATGGGGCTGYGTTTTTGGATTTGTGCTGSCACGTGTTGATAACAGAGATGTTTTCTTTACTGCTGAGCAGGGCTTACAGAGAGTCAAGGGCTTTTCTGCTTCTTAGCCCACCTCACCAGTAAGGAGATAGGGGGTGCAGGAGTTGGGAAGGGACAGAGGTTTTTCACTATTATCTTTCTAATTCACTGCCCCATTGCCCTGGGGGGAGTGAGTGAGTGAGTGAGTGAGTGAGTGAGTGAGTGAGTGAGTGAGTGAGTGAGTGAGGCTTGTTGGGATGACATACATCAGTCTTTCTTTTGACTTTTTCAGCCACCAAAGGAATATTATAGTAGACAGCACTAGACTTTGGATTGGCACTTTTATGTGCAGATTGCCAGTTGGTGTTGACTGTTTTGCTTGCCACTGACCAGGCACTTGTGGAAGATAATGAAGATGTGAGCTTAACAGTGCATGTGCATGAATATGGCAGTAAAAAAGAGTATTTAAAAGTTTTTCTTAGAAGATAATCACAGGCTTATACTGTTATGTTTCTATGACCTAATTTTAATAATTTTATCTATTACATTTGGAAGACATAGATAAAMTAACAGTAAATAATTATTGACCTCCCAGAGGCATTATAAATTAAAGAAACAGTTTCTTTCAGAGGAACAATGAGCTAAGACTACTTACCTCCTTTAAATCAATGCATTAGCTAATTATTTTTATTAGAATCACAGTTAGCACCATTCAGGAACTTCTCAACCTTATGGTGAAAGGTTAAAGTTACTAAAAAGAAAAGTAAYTATATGGATATATTAATTTTCGTAGACTAAGGGAATGATATCTTCCTGTAATAAAGGAATATTAGTTTGCTTTGACAAATTTTCTACCTGCTTWGTAGATTGAAAAAAGGCTCTTCAAAATATTGTTTTCATTTCTTACCAACAAATCATCTAGGACTGTTACATGTAACTGCATTACAAGTTGGAGTTGTTTGTTAGGAAAGATGTTAACAGAATCGTGGTAAGAGAATGTCACAAGAATTAATACAAACTTGTGAGCCATTTAAGAGAGTCATTAACTGTGTTTGTTAATCCAGTGGGAAATTTCCTGGTTCAAATAATAGGAAAGGATAACATGCATTATAACATGGAAAATATTCTCTCCACCGCCTGATTGTTTGCTGTCACATGCAAATAATCATGAATACATCAATCTACTAATTGCTAATCAGCCCCCACGCTGCTTTAATAAATTCATCTACTAAGGTTGTTCTGTCAATATTTAATTAATGCAGTTTAATATAATGACTATTCCTGCTAACATCTGTTCATAGCAAAAATGGGATTCAGACATTTAGCAACACAGCATTGCTTTTCTTCACAGGCAAATGGTGTTTAAACAGTGTTTTCCTTTACATAGCAAATATTATCTAAGACATCTAACAGTTTATGACACCATCCATTTTTAATGTAGGAGCAGCTTATATAGCAGCCTTGAAACTGCACCATTTTGGGTACTATAAGCATACTTTTGAATCATTGGCTTAGATGTGAAGTTTATCACAAAACTTGTTTTACAAGTTACATAACAAAATTATATAACAAAGAACAAGCTATTCTATGGCGTAATGCAACTGTCTGAAAATGCGTGCCCATTTTTCAAAGTGCTTGTTATTTTATCTTGTGATGAACCCCCCAGTTTAAATGGTCAAATAAAGGCAAATATAAGTAAAACTTTTGTGGTGTGGAATACACCAACTGAAACTGGATTTCCTATAATTTTAATTTATTTAATTGTTTTTTTTTTAATTCACTGTGTGTCTCTTGCAGTATAATTTTGTAATGTTTCAGACTATATTTGGATATTGACCACAATAATTCTCCACTATATGTAAGATACTTGGGATTTTATTCATTATAATGCAAATTGGCTGGCAAGATATCAGTAAAAAGTATCAAATATATTTCATTTAAAGCATATAAATGCAATTAATARCACTTTATTCACTCAAAAGATAAATGACTACAGGAAATCTTAAGGCATGATCATGATTTAGCTTCACTAAAAGTTTAATAACTGGAGAGATCACAACATGTAGCACATTCAGCAGGTATTTTTACTCTGCTAATAGAAATAGGACTGTCTTTTGAAAATTAAGTTTATATTTATACTCATAATTATAGGTGGTGTTTTMATTTAATTACATCACCAGATTTTAATGAAGTCGAAGACTGTATTGTTATTATATATATTCATATTTATAACCTGATGAGACTTTATCAACTCTATGTACACAGGACTTGACCCCTCTATTTCCACATTCAGTTTCTATAAACTTTGTTTTCTTTTTTATTTCTAATTTTAAAGATCATTTTTTATTCAATATACTTCGCATTGATGATAGGTTTTTATTTGGTTTTTACTTCAGAGTTGCTTGTTTTTTCATATCTGAATCACAGTGCACAAATCACAGTAGAAATTCCAACTTGTTTGATTTGGAGACAGAGTAGAAAAAATGCACAGAAAAGCTTCTTTGAATTGTTGTTCAGACAGCCATCTGTGGAAAATTTAGACAGGCAGAAAAATAATTTTGTTACAGTTTGATAGGGGGTAGAGTTCTTTGTGTTTTGTTCTGTTTTGGTTTTTACCCTAAAGCAAACACAATATAAAAAGTAATGAACTGACAAGGGTGGTGGTGAGTGAAAGGGTAAATGAGAATATGGTCCTGCTGCCAAAAGTGTCAAGTCACACAGCTGCATTTTACCCTTATCATATGTATGCAAAATAAATACTTTCTCTTATGTTATATTATGTATAAAACACTGTGTCACTCYTGAAAAGGTGAATGGCAAGCCCAGYTAGGTTCTGAAGAATCTACTAAACCAAATGCATAAATAAAAAGATCATCTGTCAAAAAAGTGTTCTGGGAGAAAAAATGCCCTATCTTCTACATTTAATTGAATCAACTAAGTTGAAAATAAAAGCAGGTAAGTTAGAGATGCTGTGAAGTCCTCTGAAACACAGAAGGAGGGATGATTTGTTGCTTGAAATCTGAGCCCCCTGGGACTCAAGTCGCAGTTCTCCTCAAAGCTAGTTAAGTCACTGGACCAAGTAAAGAAGAGCTGTAGGTCTTTACCATAGCTTGTTTTAAGAGTCATTCTAATTTTGTAATAAAAATTAATTAAATATTGGAATAGACTTCTGGAAATTTAACTAGTGSTATGTGTGATAACAGAGGTTAATTTGGGCAGAATAGTTCACARCATCTGTTCAGAACAAAGTATAAATTGAAATCAAATGATGTTGCAGGTTAACCTGAGATTTTTCCAATTAATCCSTTATTTGGGTGTCTCAGGAAGCAGTATTTGTTTGCCATTATTTTGCAACTGGGGATCAAGCTGTATCAAGTATTAATACACAGCTCTCCTAATAAACATTATTCACTGGACCATATGAAGACAATTCAAACAGGATACAAATGTTATATAGATATAATGTATCTATATATATAAGTATAGGAAGCTCAGCTAGAATAAATCCTTCCTGTACTCACTACATGATGACATGCAGACAGTTCAGCATTTGTTCAGTTCTCCATTCTGAGAAGTACTTGTTTTAAGGCAGTATAACTTGGAATACTAACTATATTCTCTCATTTTAGTTTTTAACTTGTTAAGATTTAATGATTTAGATGCATTTTTGAAGTGAATATTCCAATCAACCTCCCTAACCAGGCTCACAGCAAGAAACAACTTCAAAAGATATAAGTAGGATTTCTTTCAGAGTAAACAGAAGATGGGTTACCGGAGTACAACCAGTGCACACCAGCTACTATGGGCTGGCATATTAGGCTGGCATGAAGAGCTTGGCTTCTAGGTTTTGTTCTGACAGTTTAGGATTGAAGCATGCCAGGTGTGAATCGACAGGATGTGTAAGAGCCAGAAGCACACAGCGGTTTGACATCTCGTGTATGGAAATTATATTTTCTTATCATATGCCTGCAACCAGACACTGTCCAGTTACAGTGTTTAGTTCCTTGGTGCCTCAAGAGCCAGGAAGTTTGCAGCAATTCTAAAAGCCTTTTCTTCTGTTATACTCCCATCACTTTTCTCTCTTCTTTCATCCGCYATTCATAACTGTGAGAAAACATGTGAATTATATTCTTTTAAGRCAGACAAAAGAGAGGACATTTTCTCATTAACAAAAGAAGAGGCTACTGTACATGGCCACCAGGGATTGGACAGACATTATAACAATCAGCTTCTGCCAATATGAATGACAGTTTGTTACTCATTCAAACCAGAAATCTTGCAGTCCAAACTTCTTTACCTTCATTCTTAAAACGATTCTGCTTGTTCTGTTTACTTCCCTACCACAAACTCTTTTATCTTGACATGCCTTTTTCTTTCAGAGTAGTCAACAGTAATGTGGGAAAATAGAAAGGATTTGTTCTATGATTTTTCTATAGTTTCTTTCTTGAACCACCACTGAAGCAAGAAAACTGGTAATTTCTCAAAATACTTTTATTTCCCCTTTCTGACAGAGTTTTGAAGGTCTTTCTTGTTTGGTGGCGTTTATTTCTTAAATCAGAGAATCTCTAGAAGAAAGTGATAATAAAATCTAGGACTTTTCCTCTTGATGAAGCCAATCACAAGGAAAATCTTGTAGCTACAATAGTTGCCRTTGGCAAATTGTAAAGTCACTTTAATTATTAATCCTCATGGACTGTATATAGATGAAAAGGACAACTCATACCTGTCTAAATTTTCTGAGATCCAGTAAAATGACATCTGACTGTGYGAAACCAGTGCACAACATCAATACTCTGCTCATTTTTATACTACTGCCAGAAAAAAAGGTCTTATTCMCTTTGAAGTGAATCTTCTGAGATAGTGGCTGTCAATAATGCAAATTGAGGTTTCCACATAATTTCCTTCTATGACCTGGTCATCTTTTTTTATCAGCAGGAGTTATCAAGGCTGATTTTTCAAAATGTGCTTTCCCATGGTTTTTGACTGTAATGAAAGCCCATAAGTTAAAGGACAGAGGGTAAGAATGCACCGAGGGCACGATTCTTAGGCAACCTAGGATGTTAATGACAGATTTTAACAGTCTTTATACCTGGAGATCTTTGAGTTGATATACAACCTTGCAAAAGAGCAATTCATCACAGTTCTTGYAATTGCAGCTTCAAAAAAGTCATCAATAACTTATTGGCAGTTAACACAAAACAGTTAGAAGAGAGGGCTGATAGCAGGGGCTTACCGCCAAACAAACACTGGAAAACATGCAAGTTTCTCTCAGGAATGCATATTCAATTCTGATTCAATTAAGATTCAAATAAGATTGAATCATCAAAGATTAATAAGATAATAAAGATATTTTATTCATCTAGCAAAACAGTTTCTTGCATTATCTCTGTATTTCATCTGTTACTCTTATACTCTATTATGAATGAAGTACTTCTGTCTCCATTTAAATTTTCCAGTTCATTGGCATATTTGCCTTAATTAGGACATTTCCCAGAGAAACTATTTGGCTGAAAGGTAAAGTRTTCTACTTAATTCTTGATATGACTGCAACCCAAACTATCTTTTTGTCACTGAAGGAAAAATTCCAGTGATATCACTTCTTGCAGAAATGTTCATAAAGTTGATGGGCAGTGAAATAAGTACGAAGATTCTGTGCCAAAACAAAATGCAGGGTTATTATTCAGTCAATATACTCTTGTTTCCATTGTTGTTAGCTCACTAAATATGATRTATTTTTCCCTGCTGAGTGAAATTATTTTGAAAAAACAGGAAAGGGGTATATCTCTATTCCAATGCGTGTACAAGCTGGTCGTTAATTTATCAATATGGTTGTGGTTTGTGGTATCAAAATGCAATGATRAACGTTTATAGAAGCTTATTCTCTATGAGCCTTTAAGAATAAAATTACCTTTTCCCATATAGTACTTTTTATTTCTCTATACCTTGTTTCTTAGGGAAGAAAGATACTTCAATTAGACAAGGACTAACTAAAATTATYTCATTTACTTTAAAATAAATAATCTGAATACCTGCTGGAGCAATTAAAATAGATTCTGGCTCTCAGGACACACATTTATTTAAGATGATATGTTGTCTACAAATATGATTCTAAAATATTCAAATACTACAATGAGGCATCTACAGAGAGATTAAATCCCAGTTTTCAGCACTCTGTTGTGCAATAATGAAACAATAACCATACTTTTTCCCTCCCTGACTGAACTGTCATACTTTTTGAGGTAGCTGAACATTTATACTTCCTTATTATGTTTTTTTCTTATTTGGAAATAAAATGCCTGACAGAAAGACAGTGTATTTCATTCTAGTCTAAATTTAATTCAAATATGTGTGCTTTTGAAGACATATTGGATAGCAGTGCTAAGGCAGAGTTCATAGTTGATATASACAGAACTCATTAAAGCAAATCTGAAGTAGTCTTCTCCCAGACTGTTTTGTAGGTGAGCTTTTTCAGCTGTCACCAGGTTTGTATGTTATAACCATACCTTTAAAGCGGTGTTGAGGGCAACTATACACTATTAAATAGAGTCTGTACCAATCTTTTTCTTGTGTAGAATTTTCTGATCATTTAATTTCTAACATAATTTTGTTGACTCAGATAAGCCAGGAATCTGCTCTTTGTTGCTTACTATGTTTTTATTGAAAGACAGGTACCAAAATGGAAAAGAGTTGAAATTAATATTATGTCCATTTGACTTCTGCTTTCACTTTTCCCCATGTTTCTATGCTGGGAGAAGGATGATGCATGAAAAAGTCATGACACAATACATACTTATTGWGGAGCAGAGAAGCAGTTAATGTTTRRTTTAGACACAGCACAAGTAGCCTCAGGCTCATAGAGTATGGAGCAGCATGGCCCAAGAGCTCCCTCAGCTGCTCCTGAACAGGTCTTGTGTTCCATATCCTGCATCAGTTTTGTTGTTATCTCTGGACATGCTCCAGTATCAATGTCTTTCTTGTAGTGAAGCACCCAAAAGTGAGCACAGGATTYGAGGTGAAGCCTCCTCCCCYGGTGGGAGTCAGGATAAKCCAGATAKRGTRCCCAGTGGCAGACATAGCACCAGGATGGCCAGGCTCACATCCACGGTGAGGACCAGCAGTGCAGAAGTCCAGGCCCAGGCCCAGCTGCAATGCAGGTGGAGCTGAAAGCTAGTAAGTCCATAGCCTCTCTCCTTCACACTCTCACAGACTTAGATGAAATGAGGCTCCTGGGTCTGTGGGTGCGGGGCTCCCAGCAGAGGCTCCTCAGTACCATTAAAACCCATTAGTGCCTTTAGGACCTAGATATAAGTTCTGTTGCARAGGCAATGAAGGAAAATCATTCAGAGAGCTTGCCTTGTTCTGTCAACTGGATTTATCCATTATGTTTGGMTTTTCTTACCAGCAAGCTAAAACAGCTCCTCATTCAGCACTTTTGCCTCTGCTTTTGGAAGGGTCTTATTCTCCTTATGCTTTCAACAGAAAGGCTTAAGAGCAGGAGAATGACTCCTGAAAGAATTTTATTACTGTGTGGGACTGTAGGTCCCATTTCCATCTGGTTTGAGATATATTTTTTGAAGGCATGAAAAACCATGAAACCATGAAACTAGTGTTTGATAGTCATGTTTTCAGAATTTTTTTTTTACATCAATGCCTGTTTCTTCCATTTTGCATTTTCTATGTCATAATATTCCTGAGTTTTGCTACACAATTTTCAGTGTGTTCTTTGTAGAATCTACTACAGTCACCCAAACATAGATCAGATAATAGCAAGTGTGAGGCCATATCTGTTGTACCTCCCAGAATTGCCCTAGAGGTCACCTTTTCATGTTTAGTTACACTGTTCTTCCTTTTGCTTCCTTTTGTGCCACTGTGACAGTAGCAGGAGGTGATAACAAGAGTCTCTTCCCTTATATCAAGAACAAATAAAATTGTTTTGTTTCCAAATAAATAAGATCTATATTCTTCTGATGTGTTTCTTTTTTTCTAGTTTACTGTTCTAAACAGGTTGTGACAGAGAAAGGATAACTTTTAGGTGTACTTTCTTCCTCTGAATATCTGCCATTACTTTTTTATGACAGCTTCTGGTGACTTTTTTCTAAGCATATTATATATTTTGATTCTCTTTTTTTGTTAAAACTTCATTAATACTTTTTTTCTGAAAATGCATAAATAAAATTCTATTATTTAAAATAGGAAAAAATACTATATGAAATTATGATTGTAGGTAATTTTGGCCAATATTTGAACAATCTCTGTATTTTATTAAACTGAATCTGGTCATCTGTATTAACTACCGATCATATCTTTCCCTTAGAAAGTATATCTTATTTGAGACAGATTTTTCAGTTTTTTTATGGGGATATAGAGTGTTTGATGTTTTTAGAGCCAGGACAATTAATGTCAATAAACTCCATAGCCTATGGAGTGTTACAGTATGTGGAGCAAAAAACACTTGCCTCGAGAGTCATGGGCTACATTCTCACCTACAGCAGGATTGCTGGGTGAATTTCAACTGTATTGCATTTCCATGGTTAGATTTTGGTGGGGGGGAAGTTGAAGGGGTTATTCTGTGAAGAGGCTATGGTCTGCCCCCATGCCAGAGAGTTCCAACCAGCTACAAAGTAAACCTTCCACTGGCCAATGCTGGGGGTGTCTCTATAATAGCATACTTGAGAAAAGGTAAAAACAATGTGTAGCAGCTGTGAGAGAAGGGAGTGAGAGGAATGTGAGAGAAATAACCCTGCAGAGATCAAGGTCAGTGAAGAAGGAGGAGGAGAAAATGCTCCATGCACTGGAGCAGAGGTGTCCCTRCAGCCTTTGGAAAARAMCATGGCAACAYKSGTTGGCCACTTGCATTGAGGYTGATGCTGGAGCAGAATAATTYACACTGCAYTCTGWGGAGAAAGCCATGTGGRGATGCCCTGAGAGAAGCTGCAGCYCATGGAKAGCCCATGCAGGAGCAGAATTTTAAGCAAGAGCTGGAGCCCTTGGAGAGGAGCYCATACAGGAGGAGATTTTCTGGCAGGAACTCTGGCCTGTAAGGGATCCATGCCACAGCAGAATGTTCCTTTAGGACTGTRCCATATGGAAAGGACCCATGCTGGAGCAGTTCTTTAAGAACTGCAGCCCATTGGAARGGCCCATTTTGGAGAAGTTAAAGAAGGACTGTGTCCTGTGGGAAGGAACCTGTGCTTCAWCAATAAATAGAGTAAGAAAAAAGGAGCAGCAGAGAGGAATTCCTTGCACCGGATTGCAACCTCCACTCCCTTGCATTGTTTAAAGCAAGAGGAGGAGGGTAGAGAAGMCATGAATTAAGGATTAAAATTGAGTCTGGGAAAAGTGTCTGTATGAGGTGTTTTTAGTTCTGTCATTATTTCTCACCATCTGAATTTTTTTTTTAACAGATTAATTTCTTTAAGTCAAGTAATTTTTTACCAGTGACTGTAACTGGTAAGCAGTCTCCCTTATCTCAATCCACAAGGCTGTTCATCTCATTTTCTCTCTCTGCCCTRTTGAGGAGCAGGAGTGAGAGTGGGTGGACAGTGTCTGGTCATTAGCCAAGGTCAATCCACCACATGAACAAATAAATAATTTAAAACTTGCAAGCTAAAATAAGAGATTATGTGAATCACATTGTCTCCAAACTCTACCATGTGGGCACAGGCTTGTGTCCAAGGATGTCTTAAGGTGAACCAGCTCTTCCTATCAAGCAGTCTTTTACCCAGCACCATTGCATACTTCTTATAGGAGYTACTMATGATATCCRGTTCTACCATTGAGATATTGCMTTCTGAAGWGTGGGACACTTATTCTTCAAAAAGMTATGTGCAGTAAAGATAAATYAKCTTGTAGTMCAAAGATTACCARTTCTCTGGTAATTAAYTCTCACACAACTTGATTTTAAAATGTCTAGACCCATATTCCTAGTCTTAGACTTTGCTCCTTTTCTCATTTGTAGTATCTCAGTGGAAAACTACTACTCAGTGTCAGAGAGGACCTCGAATCAAATTTCCCAACCTATAGTACCTAAACTGCTCTTTCTAATAAACTTCAAAGATGTCTCTATCTTACCAAGCTGTTTGYCAATTTGTCAGTTTTCTAGTTTGCCAATTGGTTTATTTGTCAGGTTTTGTTTCACAATTTGTTCATTTGTCAATTTGTTAATTGCTTGCCACTTTCACAATACTTACCCAGTTGAATTCATGTCTTCATTCTACTGATTGCAGTAGGAAAAAAGCACAGATACTCAGTTCAGCCCAATATCTTAGAGTTCTGTTTAAAAGGGCATKATATTGACATGTAGTAGTTTAAAAWYCTCATGTTGTGTGAATTTKTAAATATTTTAAACAATATATTTTATTTTTTACTCTATATGAARTTAACCAAATACACCACACAAGCAAATATTAAATCAATGGCTTCTRTACATTTGTGTATGATATGCTTTGGCCAGTCCATTGTCTGCCTCCATAGAAACTGAACTGAATCTATGTTTAAAAAAAACAAAAACAAAAAAACCCAAAAAGCTAGAAACAAAACAATACACTCATGACTGTAATTATGACAGAATACCAAGTTGCCAGGAAATTTCAGGTTTCAATGAAAGACCCACTATGATGTTTAGGAGTAGTWACAACAGGATTAATATTCAAACAGAACAAGAAAGCATAGTGGAGAAGCAGAATCATTCCCTGAACATACCTGTCTCGTACTATAGATTCCAAAGTACACTTTTCTTCTTTTTAAGGATGAAAATTCACATCTCCCAACTCTTAAAAATGTGTTCTTGAGTTGCTTTGTTATTGTGCCATTATCAAGTTAGTCTGCTGAAGGCAGTTTTCTTTGCAGAAAACAATTTAAGATACATTGGACTTGAAAAAGTGAGTTTTTTTCTATTGTGCCCTAGTTATAGCCTTTCCTGCAAAAAAAAAGAAATCATGGGCTGAGATCTGTACTCCCAGTCCTTGYTGTTCTTAAAAAAAAGTAAAATCCAATAATGTTTAAGTACTGTTGTGACATGTGCTTTTCAGTTTTTTCTTGTTATTACTCTTTCCTTCACGTAGCGTCAATTTATCTGGACACAGCTGTTACTCAAACTCAGCAGAAAAACTTTYTCATCTCAACATGACGGTCAATTTGATGACTTAAGACATTGAAACTGAGAAGCAGGATGTTTATCATACTTTAATTCGCACCATCTGATGTCATGGCATGTGACGTAGACGTGACAGGGACTGTTAGTCTTTGTTGAAACAGCCAATCAWAGCTTGAAATTCCCCTAAATGCCTGTTTATAAGATCAAAACACCAATAAAAAGAGGGCATGARGTAACTGCATGAGGGAAAGCTTGATATAGTTTATAATTTTTAATGAATGATTCAAGGTTTATTAGTCACATGAAGATTAATCACCACGTAAAAAATTCTGACAAAATTAATTTTGCACACTGAAAGTAGAATGACTGTTATAATCTTCAAATGCTTAGTCAGAGAAACTGCAGAACATGGCTAACCACCTTCAATTTTGGCCCTTTGAATATATTATATGTAATTATATATGCTATATTTTGTAGGAACAAGGAATTGATTCTTCATTGTGAATACACCAGGTTATMCCTTAATTTATTGGTTCTTGTTTCCTGTCCAATAATTCATATCCTTCTTGAATTTCTATAAAGGAGATTTTCTTAATTCTGGACCAATTTTCCAGTAAAAAAAAAAAGTCTAGTACCCTTCTCATAATTGTAGAAATTTGATACTGTATTATTTTTGTAGATTATTGATTTTTTATTCCAGAATGCATTTGGCATATTTAGAGAAGTATAGTCATACATATTGAGTCATCAGAATACTTGTATCATGTTTATATTCAATTTATTGCCTCTGCTCCCTTCCTTGATGTTTATTGTGCATTTATGCACATTTTATATATGCAATGTACTCTTTCTCTTTTAAACCTTATATTTTCAACTTAATTTCCAATAATCATAAATGAGAAAAATGCAACAATATTAGGAAGAAGTTAAATGAAACCTGTCAAAAGAGACAGTTTTTTCAGACATTTAATTATCATATTTTATGAGGTGTGGAAAACTGTCCAATCTGTCAGTTGGCAGTCAAACAGAAATAATCCAGTTCCTCAGAAAAGACATGGCAGAGTGGGCCACTGAGGTGAGAAAAAAGTTTCTCATAATCTCTTTTAGTTCCAAGTTCCCTAGGTATATTGTTMAAAAATTAACACATTTATATGGGTGTCTGTCCTGTGATCTTGGTGGTGGTTGCTGGAGGTGGTGGTTGCTTGGTGGAATGAACCAGAAACTAAATAACCCATCATCTGCCAGTGCAAGGACAATCTAGTGCTGCTACTCAGACATATTTAAGAGTGCCACACATCCCCTCCCTGAAGGAACAGTGTAGGATTGAGTGTAATCTGTGGAAAAACCAAAGCTGAGTTTAGGAAATTAGCTACTTAATGCTTTTTCTRCATTAGAGTAAAAACAAAACAATAAATGAATGAATATTTAACATCAGTATGAATTTAAGAAAAAAAATAATATGATATAGGTTAGCAATTTAATCATATAGTTTTTATTCTAGTATTTTACAAAGGAAATCATAATTTTATCCAACTATCAGAAAGGAAAGTTGAGGCTAAAGGATGATCAGTTATTTATTAAACATCAGTTACCTAGTAGCTGGTAACAGAACGTAAATCCATTTTGTTACCAGTTATCAGCTCATCAATGTACCCACTAGTTTCAAGTATCTTTATATTAGTAAATCTAATCAAAATTCCACTGTCACTGTCCACATTGTGGAAATGTGTCCACAATTCCCTGCATATCTGATATGGTCTTGGAAAATACATAGGAAGAAGAAGAACAAAGATTTTTACTTCTTTTAATTGTGAAATTGAAGCTAAATTTATAATATTGAAAAAGCTCAAGTACAGTTGAAACTGGCCAGTCTTGTGTCAGAAAACAAGAGGTTTTATAAAGTATGTTAAAATCAAGAGRGGGTCTAAGGACAATATTGGACTGATCCCAAGTGGGATCACAGTTTCTTATGGTTGTAGCACCAAACCTGTGCCTTGATGATGACCTCAGTCATATGGTTTATATTTAAGAAGTTCTGCAAGAAGTAGAGTTGGAAGTTGAGCTCAATGATCTTTGAAAGTCCATCCCAACTTGACATATTCTATGATTCTATGAGTCCAGGACAATGGAAACAGTGGCTTTCCATTTGTGGACACTAAAATACTGAGGGACCTGTTGTATGTTCATAAGTCTGTATGGCCTGATGGGGATTCATCCCAAAGTACTTGAAGAGTTAGCAGTGTTACAGCAGGAACATTTATCTACCAAAAGTCTTGGTGATCTGGGAAAGTCCCTGCTGAATGGAAGCTTGCCAATTCTTCCCATTTAAAAGAAGGCATAAGGGAAAATATAGACCTGTTTGTTTAACTTCAATACCAAGAARAATTATGAAGTAGGTCATACTGAGTGCAATTGAGAGAGATTAAAAAGAGAATTCAATCATCAGGCACAGTCAACATTGGTTCACAAAGAAAAAAATCCTGTTTAAATAATTTGATATCCTTCAACGTCAGGTCACCTCCCTAGTAATAAAGAGAAGAAAGCAGATGTAGCTTTACTRGAATTATTAATGTTTTTGATATTGACCCTCATTGTATCCTTCTGGACAAGTTGTCCAGCTGTGASATAAATGGGTATACAGTGCACTGGGTGAAGAATTGGCTAAAATAGTCRTGTTGATTTGCATGAAGGAGTTGAATGCACAATTAGTTTTTTGACTATATTAAACTGAGAGGTGSTGTTGACTCTTTTGAGGGACAAGATGCCTTACAGAGGGACCTAGATRTATTRGATAATTAAGCAATYGTCARTGGTCAAATTTAACAGGAAMAAATGCTAAATTCTGCACCTGGGATGGAGTATGGTCAGCAAAAATTGGGGGGAAAGTGGCTGGAGAACAGCCCAACAGAAAGGGTTCTGGGGGTCCTGGTTGGCAGCAGCTCAGTAGGAGCCAGCAGTGTGCTTTGGCAGCCAGGAGGGCAAATCCCATCCTGGGGTGCATCWAACACAGCATTGCCAGCTGCTCAAAAGGGTTGATTATCCCACTRTATTCAGTGTTGGTGCAGCATCACCCTGAGCATGGGGTGCAATTCTGGGCCTCATAATTTAAGAAGGATGTGAAGGTACTTGAATGTATCCAGAGGATGGCTACAAAGCTGGTGGCAGGGCTGGAGGGCATGTCCTGTGAGAAGCTGCTGAGGACTCTGGGTTAAACTAATCTGGAGAAAAGGAGTCTGAAGGGCAACCTTGCTCACTACAGCTTCCTGAGAAGGCAAAGTGGAGAGAGAAATACTGATTTCTTGTGTCTGGTAACCAGTGATAGGCTACTTGGGAAGCTGCACCAGGGGGACATTAGGCTGAACATTAGGAAGTATTTCTTTACCAAGAGAGGAATCAAACATCAGAACAGCCTTCCTAGAGTATGGTAAATAAATATCCCATTCCTGTCATTGTTTAAGATCATTTGGACAATGCTCTTAATACACTTTACTTTTTGGTAAGGCAGTTGGAATGGATGACTGCTGCAATCCCTTCTAACTAGAAAAATTCTATTCCATTTCATTCCATTTCATTCCATTCTTAATTGAAAAATCAAGCCATGGAAAAATTTTGACTAGATTAAAGGTTCTTGTTGTAAAGTTAATGCAGTGCTGTTGTATCATCTAATTACCTCTGTTCTCCTTAAGACTCCTGTGACACAATATCACAGCATGTTTCCCAGATCTGTTCAATAATTCACGTTCTCCTCACTGTCCACTGCCTGATCTCCTCCCACTCAGTCTCTTCCTTATTTTCTCCATGAGGCTGAAAGACTGGTCTAGAGAAGGAATTCTTAATTTCCCCAGAACTGTTTCTACAATATTATCAGAGAACATATTACTGTTTCATAAACATTAATAAATTAAATTTCACATATRGGCACTGTCACTATTTTAGAGAGAGAGAACTGAAACACCAAAGGACTAAGATTAAAAAATCTCTAGTWTGAATACCTATGACCTTATTTTTAATATTATTTGCATTAATGGATCTTCATATATTCACAGCATAGCAAATCAACTTTAATTACATCTCTGAACAGTCAATATTGCTGTTACTGAGGAGCAATATGTTCTGACTATRATRAACATGCACCTTTAGAAAGCATTGTTGAAGTGATTTATCAAATACAGTGAAAATCAGTAGCAGAGGCATACAAACATTCAGCTTCTGCAAATACAACATCATCCCTCATGTACTTCAGTTTTTACAGTTAACAAAGCATGACACTGTATAGGCAACAGTACCCCCTGTCCTTTTGCCAGTCTCCTCCTCTATTGTTTAGGTCCTGCCCCTCCTTTCAGGTCTTGCCCCCCTTCACCCTTTGTCTCCATGCTCATCCATGCAGATGGACTCTGTGGACTATCTGCCATGAGATCTCAGCCTCTCAAAACTCTTGGTTTCTAACCACATCTGCTTTTTCCTTCTCTGCTKCATGTCTTGCCCACAACAATACTTCCAGGAATTTTTATTAATATTCTAATTTACTGAGCAATTCCCAGACCAATTTTTCTGTGGCTTGAGCCAGTAAGATGTACAAAAATTTAGATGGCATTTAAGTGCCTCATTCAAATTCTGAAGGCTTCMGTCTAAAACCARGGGAAAGCTAAAATGCAAAGGGACTTCATCATTTTATTTCCTGTTTTTCTGGGACATATCTTGCCCTRTAGGTGATCATAAAAATGTTACACTAAGTAGGCAAGTTGCAGAGACTTTTCTTGTACTGAAGAGYGCTGAATAATGTTATATTATGCTGGCACAAACACATAACTGAAAACAAAATTTCMAAGGAATTATCTGTACTAGATGAAMGCCATATGTACATACACATGTACACAAATGTGCACATAAAATTGAAGYTAAAAATATCCTTTTAAATCAAGATGTTACCAAATGTTGCAGGTATGCCCATGACCAAATCCCAGCATGACTACTGATTAAAGTATATATGCATGTCAGGCAAATTATGTAGTCAATTAACAAATTGAGCAATGTGTAACAATGTAATTATATAAGATGGAAATCAATCAAATTCAKATTTTGGAACCTGGACAGTTATTATGTCACTTGGCTGAAGTTTGACTGGTAATATGAAATTGTACTCCATTCTGTTAATTGTCATACTGTTTGAAGTCAGGAAAACTGAGTGACTATTCTTATCAGGTTGTAGCTGAAATGAAGTATTTATATTTATGGGAGGGGTAGACCTTGGTAGAAAAATAGCATAAAAAGCATTCACTCTAAAATCAATAAAAATATAACTGTCAGTGTCTTGACAGTATAGTGGAGCTTGAGCTTAGGACTAATTGGAAACTAGAAGATAAATTGTCCTCTACCAATATCCCCAAGGACTTCATGCATCTATTACCACAGYGTAGGCTCCAGCTCTTGAGATTCTGTGGGAATGGGCCTCAGGCTGTTTCARAGGTCTGTTTCCATTACTGTCTTTYATCTATTAGGTTATATTTTCAGGATATTAAATAAATTAAAACCAATATACAGGCAACTCTATTACCTATATTCTCCATCAGTAATGAAAAAAACCATTCACCTCATTCTGGCTCATTTGTCCAAGATCAGTTAGGAAATTAAATGAAGAGGGTGTTTTAACCTACTCTACTCTTGAATTTATCTGACCCTCTATCAAGGTTTTAAGTTCATGATTGCTTAAGGATTACTGTTGTAATACCCTTTATGATCTGTGTGTTTGTCATTTAGAAAATGTGTCTGGTTTCAAAGTGGTATTTGATGACATATGAAACTGCCATTAGCATCTGKAACTTTCACACCTCTTARTTAATACCTAAATAGCAAATAAGAAAAGGACTTCTGTGCTTATAGGGCTAGGTGTAATACTTGGCTATTTGTCTTTCAGCTTTAGGCTTTTATTGAAGAAGGTAGCACGTATTTCTTGTTACTTTGGTTCTTCTGTAGACTTCAAGACATTTTTTAAGCCTCTATAAAATTAAGAGCCAGAAATTGTTTGCCAGACATCATATTATAMGAATAACCATTTTCAATAACAAAAAGTAAATAATACAATTTTTTAAAAATCTGAAAGAGGAAAAATACAGTTAACTTAGCAAATATTTTGGGGTGGGCTTGAAGTCTGATGTTTCACACATGGTCACAGTAGAATTTATGGCTACAAATTAACACTGGAGAAATCTTTCTAGAAGAGTAGATTATTATTAAATTCTCAGGAGAGAACTGTCATGGTTTAACCCCAGCCAGCAAGTTAGCACCATGCAACTGCTGATCACTCACTCCTCCAACCCACCCCGTGCAGGTGAGAATCAGAAAGAAGGCTAAACCTCATGGGTTGAGATAAGAAAAAATTAATAATATAACTAAATTAAATATTATTATTATTATTATTGTTGTTGCTGTTGTTATTGTTACTATTACTATTATATTAATTATAAGGAGTGAGAGATAGTAACAGATCCCAAAAGAAACAAGTGATGGACAATAAAATTGCTCACCACCTCCTGACTGAGAACCAGCCTGTCCTTTAATACCACTGGTCCCTCCTGCACAGCTCCCCAGTTCATGTACTAGACATGGCATTCTGTGATATGGAATATCCCTTTACTCAGTTTGGGGCAGCTCTCCTGGCCACATCCTCTCACAGAATTTTGTGCACGTGCTCACTGACAGAACATAAAACACTGAATAAATCCTTGACTTAAGACCAGCACTACTTAGCAAACACCAAAACATTTGCATGTTATCAACATTATTCTCATGCTAAATACAAACGCCRACACCGTACCAGATATTAAGAAGAAAATTAACTTGTCCCAGTTCAACTAAGACAAGAATGATAGTACTCACTGAGATGGAAAAAAAAAAAAMAACCCTTTTTGTGTCAAGTTTCATGGAATGTTTTCCTTGAAATATGGAGTTAACAATGCAGTCAAGATAGGTTAAACCTATAACAAAGAAAATTTATATCTCCAAATGCAATTGCAKGACATCTGTGTTGATAATGCTACGTGTAAACACATTTTTGCAATCAGTCTCAAATATTCAACTGAAATTGGGCCCATAACATGCATTTAAAGGAAAAGTGATAGGGAAAAAAAACCCAGCCCTGGAATACTAAAGTTATTTTCCATTTAGAAATCATGGGGAGAGTAAAGTAAGAAAGCAAGTGCATCTTGATCAGAAATAAAATKGATAGGGCCATGTAATGAAAGCTAAGAGCTATTTTGTTTTGGCTAGTGATGGTTGGTTAAATGTAGGGTTTCTTTTTAAYAGGTTACACACTGCCTTCAGCTAATTTGAATTACATTGAAGCAATCAGGTCTTTGCTGGGACATATAAGCARTAAAGTCAGCAAGAGTTTCACAGTGGCAGCTATTTCCACTGACTTGAGAAGCTCTAGAAATATACAGCTCTTTGAAAGCTTTGGTGTTTTTATGTATCCTCAGTCTGGCTTCTATAAAAAATATAATTTTTCTGATATTCTAAATCTGAAATCTAGCTTATATCAACTCCAAATTTGCATATTAAAATGAATGTTGKCACTGTAAATTTTAGCAATGTGTACAATCTTTTGCACAAATTTTTTAAAAACTTCCTTTCACATGAAATATTTGTTCCRTGGAAGCTGTATTTTATGAAGTATCTCTCAGTGCTCTTGGTTAAACAGGAGTCTGGCTTTACCTTTTTTTTTTTTCCCAACAAAAAGCAATTAATCACCAGATTACTGCACTGCTTCAGTGATTTAAAGCTGGAAGTGGCATTCCCCTCTCTACCCTGTGCTCATGAGACCACATCTGCATTCACTGCTGCATCTAGGTCTGGGGTCCTTGGCACAAGAAAGGCATGGACCTGTGAGATTGAGTCCACAAGTGGCCACAAAGATGATCAGAGGATTGCAGCATTTCCTGTGAAGATAAACTTGAGAGAGTTAGAGTTGTTCAGCTTGGAGAAGGCTCTGGTGAGATCTCCTTGTAGCCTTCCAGCACTTAAAGATGACTTGTAAAAAGGAGGGCTAGAGAATTTTTTGCCCAGATAGATAGAGTAGGGATAGGATAAGTGGGAACAGTTTTAAGCTAAAAGAGGAGAGTTTTAGACTAGATTGCAGGAAAAAAAATCTTCACTATGAGTAGGGTGAGGCACAGGATCAGGTTACTCAGAGAAGTTGTGGWTGTCCTATCCCTAGACGTTTTCAAGGTCAGGTTGGGTGGGGCCYTGAGCAACCTGGTTTAGTGGAAGATGTGTCTGTACATGGCAACAGGATTAGAAGTACGTGATCTTCAAGATCCCTTCCAAACCCAGACTTTCTATGATTCTATGACCCTTATAGCACAGTACAACAGCCCAGGATTTCATGAAAAGTCTTATTTAATTGTGCTAAAGTCATATTTAATCCTGTTTTGCTTGCACATTCTGACAAAAAAAAAAATCTAAGTGAGACAAAAGATGCTATAAAAAGAGATTTTAATTTTAACATAAGCAATCTCTAAACAGAATGTGACAGATCCTATCACTATCACTGTACTCTAGACTGTCATGGTTTTCAGGAAAATAATAATCAGCATTTAGAGGCCAAACTTTTAAAACAGATGATTCTCCATCTTTATAATGTGATAGCAGATTTTTCTTGACTTGCTTTAGTCACTGAAACCTTTGTGAAAACTGTTTAGTAGTTCAAAAGATAATTTTGTCAAGAGCTGTAATGGCAACAAAATTTGGTTACTTAAAGTCTTTCCAGTGCTGTCAAATTGTATCTATAATCCAAAATAAATACASATTCTATTTTGAATTAGAAAGCAGAGTAGTTAATTTTAATTCTTTTAAGAATGTAGTCAGAAGCTAAATGAAAACAATGGAACAAAAGAAGTGATCCATATCCATAGTAAAAAAAGAAAAAAACAAGCTTCTTTAGTTATGCATGAAGAATGGAGATGGATTATGAGCAAAGGTGCTGCTTCAGTGGACTTGAAAGAAGACAAGAAGTTGAAAAATGGTGGAAACAGGCAAATGTCATTAACAGGTACAGTAGCTTGTAATCCAGAGCTATCAAAACAGGAATAAATGYAAATGGTTATTTAATGAAGACTTCTGTGAAATGCAGAATTACTTGAGGTGCAAATAAAATAAAACTTAGAGTAATTTAAGCAAAAAATCAAACAATGGAACCTTTATTGCACCTCAGGGGATTAGAGCAGCTTCTTCAACCATTGCAGTCGTTGCTGTGTTACTTCTGTAAGAAAGAAAARCAGATTTGCATGAGCAGTGTGATGTTTGGAGTGTCCCAAATCTTTTTGMGAAAGGCAACTAAAATAATAAGTTTCATTCAGAAATTATGAATCCACTTCTCATTGGATTAAAAATATAAGAATTCCTGTATCCTCAAAAGGATCACATTATGGCGCACATACTTATCACATTGCAGTGTTCTGAAGACATGCATTTCTACAGTTTCTCTACRTGATACTGCAGTACACTGTGCACATGTGAATTTACCCCAGAAATTCTGAATATTGCTCAACCTCACAGTATCATGGGATAACTAAAGCCAGAAGAGACTTAGGAGGTCTTTAGTTCAATGTTCTGCTCAAAGCAGAGTCAGCTGTAAGACCAGACCAGGTTGCTCAGGGCTTTATCCAGTTAGGCCTTGAAAACCTCCAGCTATGGAGGCTGGCAGCACAATCTGTCTGGGCAAACTCTTCTACTGCTTGAAGTTATGGGAGCATGGCAGCTGTGAAAGCCAGCCCATGGGCTGACCTCTGACAGTAGCTGTAATGATCCACTGCCTGTACACAACTGTGAAAAACTGCTGGGTATATAACTGACCAACTTCTCAGTGTATTTCCACAAAGGAAAAAGGAAAAAGGAAAAAAGAAAAAGGAAAAAGGAAAAAGGAAGAACTGAGTGGAGAAAAAAATGCTGAAGGTATTCTATATAACACAGATCTTACTTTACAGAGCAGAAAAGCATAATTCATCAAAATTCTTCTTCATGTTTTGCGTTTGGATTTTTTCTAATGGGTTTGRCTTGGTGCAAGGCAGGGAAAAAACTGGCAATTGTACAGCTTGAATTCAGAGGACATTTTGCATCAATTATATCAAGTGAAAAACAAAAGAAACATTGAAATTTTGCTATGTAAGTCGAATGTTCTTCTTTCAGAATATTTTAAAACAACTTTGTTTAGATCCATATTTTTTGCTTCACTGTTTATAAGCTTACAAATTATAGTTTACACRATATAAATGGTCAAGCTGGGATTCAATTTCTGAATTTCATTTTGACCCTCAAAACCTAAGCAATATTAAAATAATGATAATCTTATGGTTTGCATTTCATCATTTATTATAATCTCAGAATAATATAACTTATATTKGTCATACTACATCAGATGATTTAGAGTGAAAGGCTCAGTTTTGAATATATTAGATGAGAGAAGCTAYATACCTTCTCATAAAAGGATTGTGAAAAAGGGGAACATATTTTTGCTATATTGCTTTTCTGTCTAGAGGGAATTCTATATGTTCAATATACATTTTTGGAAACTCTGCTTTTTGCTAAATTTATGGGCAAGAGAGAGCAGTACTAACTGCATATCCAGATTTATTGTCTTCAGAGCTTACACCACCCTGAGCAAGGAAAATATATGGTTTCTATGCATTAGCAATGCAATGTATGTATTAAAAATATTTCAGTATAAATTAGTAAATGAAGTTTGCTGACTTATAAACAATAAGCTGTTGCACTTTATTTTTTCCCCTTTCAAGACACTGTGATTAATGTTGTCTTCATATCAGTTAAGAGTCACYTATCATGCACTAGCATTAGTTGCTATTGTCAGTTGTATAAGGTTACCAGGGTTTTGTCATCTTTTTTCTTCCCCAAAATAATACAAGTAAAATGAGTGTGTAAGGCCACTTAATAGGTAATATTACATGCAGAAATACATAACATTATATACACTTACAGAAATACTCAGTAATGCAAACAAAAAATCTAGTTCAAATAGCATCTAAACATAAAACACAGCTCAGTCTTTTAGAAGAGGCCAGGGGTGCCTCGTTTTGCACAGATGGTCACAGGTTGTGACTGTGATGTCCTCAGCAGTAGTGTCTAGGTCCTGTCTAGACTTTGAAGTCTGAGTGAACAAATGGGCTGATTCCTCTCTTAGGCTTCAGGGCTACTCTGATGAATAGCAGTTGCATGTAGATTGTGCATGCTATAGAGAATCCCATTTAAATCCCCACATTAYAGGTCAATTTCAAAAGCAATAAACTCAAATTTGACTCTAAGCACTAAGYTGTATTATAAAATTTCTATCTGGATCCTTACATTGCTGGATTCTGGAGGAAATGCTTATGATACACAAATAAGTACTGCATTTTTATATAATTATTGGTCTATTAGCTGGATCTTTGAACTGCATTCTCTGTGCTCTGCKGATGCTGTTCTTTGAATCAATAATCTTCAGATCTAAGCATCCTTTGAGATTGTTTTTGGCTTTTTTTTCACTTCAAAGATTAATTGTTCTTTATTTTTCTTACCTGAAAAGAAATATATTATATTTTACATGGTGATTGACGAGAGATACAGTTTATTCATGGAGATTACGTAGCAAACAAGAAGGATTTGTTTGTGTTTTCCTAAAATGCACTTGCATTCAAAAAGGTGTATGCATTATTTTCAACAAGAGTGTGAAACATCTGTTCCCAAGTAATGAGAATTTGAAAGATGATTCTGTTTTTAATTTCTATTTAAGTGATTCACATTCAGAAGAGCTCAGAATAAGCACCAGCTCTCAGACTAACTAATTTATCAATGAACTAGGCTGAAAAACTAGCACTATTGTTCTCTTGTAGATTACACCAAATTATATTAATTTAATTAAAACAGAAAATCATGTTTCTTGGTTAATTTATTCTGTTGTCAGTCAGGAAGACTGAGTAGCTTCTTTAGTTCACAGACTGAAAGCAATGTGAGATTATGTGCTGAATTAAGAGTAAACAAGGTAAATTGCTAATACTTTACTTATGCCTGCTTCTTGATATAGATAATGCTGAGTATAAGCTAGATTCTTCACCCTCCCTAGAGGTTTCATTAGAAAGGCAGATAAATAAAGACAGAAAATGCATTTCTTCATATTTATCACAATCACTGTTCTCCCAGTTATCCTCATGAGTTGCAGAACTTGATTCCTTCTCAAAAACCTTTGAAGTGATTTCTGTTTCATCATATATTCTAGTAGGTTGTGAATATATATTTACATTAATAAATATAAAAGAGATTCTTCAAGGTATCAAAAGAGGTCACTAATGGCCAAAAGTTGACACAAAGTGCACACAAAGCARACAGAAGTACATATTTCCAGACCAGGATACTGAGATTTGCAAGAAGAGTAGAAGAGRATGAACTCTGATTATACAAAACACAGAAAACTGAAATATAATTTGTGATGATTGGTCAGGGTATTTTARCCACTATTAGAAGGGCCTTGTTAAATTGTATTTTAAGACTTAATAAAGAAAGAGATGTAAGGTTAACCTGACTGTGACTAATGGAATGTTTTCCAATAGTGGGGTTAGTGGACTGAGAATGTCACTTCCACTTCCCCTATATGCGTCCTCAGGTGGCCTAATTTTAGGGATCAGACTTCATGGTGTAGCATTTGAAAAGTATTTTTCCTGATTCAAATAAAAATTATGAAAATTTTTGAGAATGCAAAATATGCTCAAAGTCTCCAGAAAAAAAGGCTGAAAATTAAGATTATGGACCTACTTCCAYTTCTCAGATTCTGACCTAAGAGGATAAGTAACAGCAAACCTTTCTTCCTTTCTTTAAATGTCTTTTCCCTAAGGAAAAGGGCTACAGCCTTTATGTATCAAGGCATAAGGGCACAAACTMAAGTGACTCTCAAGGTCCCTTTTAATACCTAGTGCAATAAAAGATCACCTCACAATCACCAGTTCAGAGTTTATCCCTACCATATGGTCAGATGGCCTTCCTTCCTATGAGTACTGGTATGAGATACCTAACTAAGAAAGTAATATATACATACTAGAAAAATTTATCACATTTCCAGAAAAGAKTGAGAGATGCCTATGTACAAATTATTTCTGATTCACAGTTCTCAAAATTGTATTAGATCCTATGATTTTGCATGGCTAAAAAAATTTTTTTTAGCATTTTATCATCTTGCAATATTTTAAATAGCATAGAATAACACAGAMTGTTCTCTCAGTACAGTTTGGTTTTCCATTTTTTGCCTACTTTTGCCTCATTTGCTTGACCTTATCAGTCTAAGAATAATGACACTATGTTAATTGAAATTGAAGTGAAAAACTGATCATCGTTAATCTTATAGTGACAGTCCTTATTGTAATTAAACTGCAAAGATATGTAATTCCTTTTTCAGAAAGATTTTTTTACTGTTCAGCTCACAATTCAAATTCATGTTTTTATACACTGCCATTTCATGGTAGTAAGTTGTCCCTTCTTTTACCTGAGTGCTTTAAATGTGTTGATTTTTGATGTTGTTTGTGCAGCTGTGAAATTAAATCAGAAATGAAAAGCCTTGTAGGTCAGTAAATGAAAAATAGTGATTTATTATATTTGTGAACAACTAATGCYATGAATAAGTAATAAGGTTTTCATTAGCAAGATTTTAAAGACAGGCTTTTATAGCAGTCATGCCACGCAAAYATAGGTCATTTTTGTCACTTGGATATTCTATTGCTGAAAAARAAAAGGTGCTTCTGCATAGAGAGAACTTCTGAAAGAAAAGGTAAGAAATAGGTAATGATGGCTTATTTCTTTAAGCCATCTGCAACACAATCCATGAACAACAGATCTCCATGTCAAATAAAACAAGGTTATTGGATTCCTGAGCACCAAGAGAAAAATAAGGAGAGTAATATTGTGGCTTTTAAATTTACGACAATCCACAGTGYTTTAATTTGAAATTAGCTTGTTTACTTAAAAAAAAAAAACCAAAAAACCAGTAAGTGTATTGTCATCCTTTTTCTTCCCCTAGTGTAGGTAGGAAATGTCAGAAAAATGGCTCTTCACATTAATGTTTCTTTATTTTTCCTTGCCAGATTCTTTTATCTTTGTGGAAACAATGTGAACAGAAAGGTCATCAGCCCAGAGAATCAAGATGCATGTAACCATACTTCCTGACAAAGACAAACTGACCTTTCATATTTCACATACGGGTCATTAAATGTCAGGGCACTGAGGGGAATAAAGGCCCTCARCAGCCCTACCCAGGCTCCCTGGGGCTCCCACACCCCTGTTCCATGGCCCAGGGCTCTGTTTCAGCCCAGCYCAGAGCTGTCAGTCTGTCCCTGTGGTGCTGCAGGGGTCTGGCTCTCCAGCCATAACCCACAGCCTGCCACCCCCATTCCCACAGAGGCACCTGGGGATGCCCCAGCTGCCTTCCTGGCCTGCCCTGCTCCCTGTCCAAGGGCCCTGGAACGAGGGCTGGCTGGTGAGGCTCATAGGGATCCCCTCATGTCTCCTGGTACCTGGCTCCAGGCAGCTGCCAATGCCCCTGGCACTGCCCAATGCATGTGTGYCATCACCACCCTTGGGAGGGTTTGTGTTCCTCTTGCCTCCACAAAGGGAAAGTTCTCAAAGGAGAGATCACAAGCAACTCATCTGCAACAGTGTGCTAAGCCCCAGTTATTTTCCTTTCATGGAACTGTGCATAGCGGTTTGTCACCTCAAAGCAGACCTCAATAGAACCATGTTGTTGTCAAATCTCCAGATCTGAGTACCACACAAGAGCTAAAATCACTTACAMTTTTCAAGGTGCTTTGCAAGACAGGTCAGATTCAACATCCCATTTTTTACAGACTAGAGTGTGGATGTGTTACTAAGGYTTCAGTGCACTCAGTCAAATCTTGTGTACTGTTGGCCTGTATGCTACAGCCACTCAAATTCTTGTACACATCAACATGGTAAGTGAGTTTTTAAAAGAGTAAACCTTCTCAAGTGGCACTTCAATCAACATTGACTTTGTAAGGAAGCAGGGTAAGAGCCCTGCAACACTCCCTCTAGAACAGGAAAATGCCTGTAGTGACTTGATTGGACTTCCAGAAAGTCAGAGTTATTCCCTTTCCAGATTTATTCTAGTTCTTATGTGCTTTCTCAATTATGTAATTTCTCTTATATTCCAAACTAATGTACCCCAGTTCTGAACTTTGYTTCCAAAATTTTTACTTCCTGCTATTAAAGAAGTTCAGGATTTAAAGTACACTACTGTTGACAGTCGTTTTTATGTTGGCAAATGATTTCATTACCCAATCATTTGGTCTGAACATACCACAGCCTATAAAGAGATCARCATTAATGGAAACAAAAACTCTTAAAATACTTCACACCACTTTGATCTCAATGAGTGGAAAGTTCCAGCTGGAGAGAGTCAAAATGACATTACATATAAACACCTCATTTAAGGCTGAGATGAGATAATCCTACCCTTTGTAAATATGAAGTGGAGGTAAACAATGAGGAAAACCAATCCCTTCTAAACTGCTTTGGTATAAACAGATTAGTATATATACACACATCTAAATATACCTATATATATAGAGGTTATTAATATATAGAGATTGAAAATATAATTCAGATAAGATTCCAAAACAGTTTTCCATGGGGAAAAACATGTTCATGGAACTATTTTTGAAATCAGCTCAAGAAACCAGTACAACATGGCAGAACCTTGCTCATTTTCTTTCCATGGTTAGTAATTCCAAGTGGGACTAATGTTCATACTTCACTAGGAACTTCATAGGTTTTGGATGAACTCCAGAAGAGACAAAAAATGAACAAAATTTTTAAAGACAATAATTTCTGATGGATTCTGCTGGTACATGAATAATACCTCTATTTTTACTTCCAATAAATTTAAATTAATTAAAATGCTTGAATTGCATACAAAATCCAAATGATAGTTTAACTGCTGGTATGGACCAAGACTGAACTCTTCAAACTGCATCAGAAAAATAATAAGTCCTTGAGAATTTAGAGAAAGGACACACTGAAATTCTCAAACAGGTCTGCAGAACACAGTTATCATGTCCTCACAAATACCATTTCCCCAGGGCAATTATTATTTTGGCCCTTCTTTGACCTGGATTTCCTCACTCTCACTGTGCTTAYGGGCTAAATGGTGACCAGAATGGATGTGTACTGTGGGACCAGATAGCAATCAAAGCCCTTGCAAAGAAGAAAAAATTAAACTTCTTAGAGGGGAATAGGTGCAGACAGATCAAAGCTGTCACCTACTCTRATCCATGTAGTCTGGCCTGGGTATATTAATGTGGGACCCTGGCTGCAGAGTCCAGTGCTAATGTATTGACCATGAATTGTCTGAGCTGAGGAAAGAGATAGGCTTAAAAGTCCACCTCMTCTCAGTTTAACTGTCTGTAATGTCTGATCTAGTTGGCTAGCTCCGCAATCAATAGAAAGAATGTTTAGTTCCCAGCTGAACTCACCATTGTTATAAGAATGATAAAAACCTTTGTGCTAATCTCCATTGATTATAGTGACTAGTTGGATACCAATTTAATTAATTTTAAGCATTATGAACTGGCCCAGAGAAGTGCCTAGTTGACTCTGCTCTCTGTTGACTACATAGCAAACTTCTGCTCCTCATGTGGCTGCTCTGATTTGTGCCAATGTAGGTGAAGTAGCCACACAATGACCAGAAAATGGTAACACATAAAAAAGTAAGTAAATGGAAGTTTCTTGAGCATGAATCTCAATGGAATACCAGACTGTGGAGTGCCAAGAAAGGGAATTGCTTTCTGTTAGAGGGAGTCCTAGAAAACTAACTTTACTGGTCTTTAGAATAATTAGAGTGAATCATGTTCTTCTGAAGAACATTTGAGAGAAGGATGCAAATGAACAGGCGCTCAGTCATTTTTCTTGATTGTCTAGTTTCATTCTCAGGAAGTAATTGGTACTTAGGTCTGAGAATATAAACCAACATTAAGTAAATAAAAACAGAAAAATACTGCATCCACTGAACTGTTCAGTCTACATACTCTGAGAATATAGATGCWTCCTGGTGATTTTCTTTGCTATGGAGATACAGCTACTCGATTATTGTGATTATATATATATATGTATATATATATATATTTATTTTGTTCATTCTTCTTTCCTCCTTTTCCTCTTTCCTTCCCATGCAGTTATAAATGAAGTGAATGTGCTTGTGGTCACAGAGAAAGTTACTCTCCAGTTTAAAGTGTTTTCTGTGCAGTAAAACTTAATTATTTTCTATGGAAGCAAGAAAGGTGAATTTGAATATGCTCTTCTGGAGAAAGGTTTAGAATATAAGTTATTTCAGATTTCATGAGGGAATGGTCATAATTCTTTGTTTAATATTCAARGGTGAGAGGCAACAGTTTTCTATATCTTGATAATGGGTTTTAGAAAGAATGCAGACATGATTACACTTGATCATAGCTCCTTTGATAGTGTGCATTTGATATGCTGTGAGAATACTTAGCAGATCTGAACCCTACCATGGCTGTGTCACAGATTCAGCAGGTCATAGGCAGAAGATAGGCACTTGACAAAAGTAAGGTGATTCAGGTCATGTGCAGATGCAGAATTCTAAAGCCTCAGTAAAAATTGGGGGTAGCTTAAACAAGGATTTGCCTACTGTAATTGAGTGATCCTGGAATGAATGGCAGCTAAGCAGTAATTAACAAGATTGCAGTTTTACAGTAAATCACCTTTTCCTTATTTCAGTAACCCACACTTCARAATGTAGAGACCTCAATTACTGCTAGACAATTCCCATTCAATCAAAATGCATTAAAAAGCTGATGGTCAAGAAGCTCTACTTATTTTGATCATGATCTACAAAACGTCTAGACCAGTTTAAAAGGCAACTTCTGCTTTTTTAAATTGCATAAATAAATACTGTCTTTATTTAAATTTGCCAATGTAAGTCTGCTCACTATCACTATTTTCTCTTATTATATAACAGCTTATCTTTATTGTGAAATTATAAATAATATGGCTTTCACACAGTTATTTTMAAAATTTTATTAATTCATTCCAAATAGCCAAGTTATTTCACAAATGTTATGTTGAAGTCAAAAAAAGAGAATCTTCTGACATTTTTATAGGTATATTTGCCCACTTGACAGTTCTAATCATCTTCCACAATTTTGAGTGCCTCAGATTAAAACAGAAGACATTTTATTATGTGGCTGGTGTTGTTAGTCCTGACTGTTCTAAATAGTGGCTATCAGCAATGTTAACACTTTTAATTATTTAGAATCTATGTCCTCAACTATTTGGTTAATTCCTTGACTGATCTAAATTTTTTTTTTACATTATTGTGAAATGGAATATTAGAATCTACCCCATAAAGGACTAGGATGGTATAATAAGCAGAGAATTTTATTGTTGTATAAAATGTGCATAAAACTATTTACTCAAATGGCAAATACAAGTTCTTTTAGTATTAAAATTACAGGGTTTTTTCTTTGCCAAAGTTTATAAACAGGAACACTCAAGCTGTCTACATGCACCTACAGAGATAATTTCACTAAAATCAAGGAGAATTATGTGYTATGAATCAACACAGAGCTGTGACCTGAAATTCTAACTGGAATTTAAAATATATCATATGAGCCTTCCTRACTAAATACATCCAAACAGCATTTTTGTTTGCACTCTGAAAAATCGCTRGACCTGAGACCAAAACAATTTTATTTTAGTCGTCATAGTTGACATTTTCTCTTCTGTTTTAGCTCCATGTAGGGGGGAAACTACAATATATCAAAAGCTCTGAAGAGATCTTAGRGGAGACAGAGATGGATTTACCTCAAAAACCAACATTCAGGCACTGAGGACAGTCACTTTTAGAACASTAGGCCCAGGCTCAGTTACCATCTGCAGCTCAAAGTAAACAGCTTAAACCCAGATCCCCTAATCTGCCCTGATCACAGTGGGCAGGGCAATTTGTCAGAATTTGATTAGAAATTCTATCCTGGACATAAAAAAAAATTCTTCATCATGAAACTTTTATTAAAAAGATATAGATTTCTGTGAAAAGCTTTGGTTTCATCAAGACATTTTCTTATGAAAAATGTTTTGTCAAAATTATTTTCACCAGACATTCCTTAAAGAGACAAGATGACAACTTTCTGATATTATTTAAAATATATTGCTTGCTTCTCATTTGGCATCAGAATAACCTTAGAAAAATGTGCATGGTTCTGCAGCATTTGGAAAGTATCACAGTTTCCGAGAATGACATCTTAGCTTATGGGAAATCTCATAGACAATGTTATCTAAGTTTAAAAGTAGATCAGAAAAAAGCTAAGGTGGATGGACTACAATTAAACTAAAAGAAATGGGTGCATTGACAGGCTCAGTTCTTGCCATATTTTGCCTGTAATGGCTTTGCAATTAGGTGAAAAGTCTAATGATTTGAAAGCTATCTCCTAAAATTATATTGGAACTAAAAGTGACAAGACRAAAAGAAAAGAATACTGCATAGAAAAACTTCATCCAGCCCCACAGTTAATCATAAGGCAGGAGAAATAATCTCTGAGGCATAATCAAAATGTCCTGTGCAAAAAAAAATCCTTTATCTTCAAATTTCATCATTTCTGAATTTTGAAGAATGTGCCGATCAGTCCAAATCTGCAGTTTTCAGCCTCAGAATTTCTCAAATTAGTATTTTAAAATGCATAAGGATTTTACACAATCTTTTCTTTAAGCCAATTCTTCATATGACCTAAATGCTTAAAATATTATCCAAATCTGACATAAAGCAAAGGCATCTTTGTGTGAGAGGGGGCATTTTGATTATAGGAGATGATTTTGGGGTAGACAGGGGAGCAGTACAGTACAACTTTCAGTAACAAAGATGACTGTAAGTTTCTGTCATACCACATAACACTTAGCATGTTTGAAAGAGAGCCTATGGACATAAACATTCACATCACACTTGAAGTGTCATGTTAGTTTCATGTGAGGTCCAGATAATAAACAAAGACATTGTTAAGGTCCTTCCTGCCTGACAAAGATGGTTCACATAGCTGATGAGATTTAAAAATTCATTGTGGAATGAGTACCAGAGAAGTCCCTAATGATGAAGGCTGGCAACTCGTCAAGAAATTTTTCTGATCGCCTTAATTCATGATGACACAGAAATGTGTTTGGGTTCCATTTTTATTGTCCTGCTACCCTCAGTGCAAAAATAGAAGTGAATTAAAATATTCATTARTGGTCTTGCAAATAAGTATGTTGCTTCCTCATTTTAAGCTAAATTATTTTTTAAAAATTTGTATTTTTTTTTCAGTCCAGTACCTAAAATTGTATTTTAAAGATTCTGTGGCTCACCTTGCTCCAAACATAAAGCAGTTCCATTCAACTGGAGATAATATTGCAAGATATTGTCATGATGGAGGAAATGAAGCTCCATAGAGGAGCAGCAAAGCAATGTCTCAAAGAGACATGCAAAATCRATATTCCCAGCCATTCATTAGTGTGTCCCACAGCAGAAAGAACCAAGATACCTTTCTGGGGTGCCAATGTACCAGTTCTAATAAGCTGAACATGTGGCAAATAAGTACTTATCAATCTTGTGAATCAAATGGGTACAGCATCCAGCTCTGGGGTCTTCAGCACAGGAAAGATGTGAACCAAATGGAGAGGGTCCAGAGAAGGGCCACAAAAATGACCAGAGGGCTGGAACATCTCTCCCATGAGGAAAGTCTAAGGGATTTGTGGCAGTTAAGCCTGCAGAACAGAAAGATCTGGAGAAACTTAATGTGACCTTTCARTACTTGAAGAGGGTTTATAAGAAATAAAGGGTCAAACATAGAAAACTTATAAGAAACACAGGGTCAACAGGAGGACCTGTTGTAATAGGACAAGGAGGGTAGACCTAGACTAGATTCAAGGAAGACATTTTTTTACAATGAGGGTGGTGAAATGCTGGAACAGATTTCCCCGAGTGGCAGAGGATCCTTGAAAGCGTCCAACGTCAGGTGGGATGAGGCTTTGAGCAATGTGATCTAGTTGAAGATGCCACTAATTGTTGTAGAAGGTTGGACTAGATGAGCGTTAAACGTGCTTTGCAGACCAAACTATCCTATGATTTAGGATATGAAATGTATTATTTCAAGTTACCATGCACAGCTGAGCCATTCTGTCTACCAATTTATAATGCTGGATATTYCACAGCTTTGAATATTATACACTTTTCTATAATGAAGGAATATTAATGCGCTCTGGGCGAGTTTCACAAAGGGTCATTTTCCCCAGCTTCCTGCATCTGTCCAGCCAGCTGCAATCAAAACTTGCACAGGTTCCACAGACAGTTGATGCTGACGCTCCTTTTTGCTGCCATGCCAGGTGTCCACCCCAGCTACATCAAATTTGGCTCTGAAAACCCAGGGCCTCACAAAGGTGAGGCAGAGATGSGGGTGTCCCCAGTGGTGCAGTGCCACAGGTGTGGCAGAGGAAAGCCTATTCATATTCCTGCCCACCACAGAGGCTCCCGTGTTAGGTATGGGTTCTGTGCAAGCAGCAATATATGCAGCAATTATGTTTAGAATTATATAATACTGCTTAAGTTGAATTGCAATAATTCCCAAACATGGGGARGATGCATCTGACTTCTTCTATTGCAGCCTGCAGATTTTGAAGGGTAAAAAACGAAGCTGCGGGGGAGAAGGCAAACAGGTTTTGGACAACTCAAAACCACTTTTTTCTGGAAACKATTATTTCCAGTAACCTAATGAAGTGTTTGCATTAATCAAAGAGGTAAAAAAATAGTCTGAGTAGGATAAAGAAGAATGTGAGCCTAACGAAAGAAAGTGTTCAGTGGAGTGAATAGCAGTGTATTAATTATATTTGTTTGATCTGGTCAGAAAACACTGTTATGAATACAAATGTAAAAATTTCTTTTTTTTTTTTTTTTTTTTTTTTAATAAAACCTGTCCTAGATGTAAATATTCAGAAGTTTGCCATGAAAGCTACATACTTACACTAGGTATTATTCAATTTGCAGACAAAGCATGGAAGCTAAGTCCTAGTAAATAAAGTTTTCAGATGTCAGTCTTTTTTCAATGGCCTGTCTTTTCCATAATTGAGCACATTATGAAGTCACAGTTAAAATTACACAAACTGTCCTGGGATCTGGCAAGCAAAAATTGGTCTCCTCTCAAGGTGAGTACCCACATAAACAGTTAGCTACAGAACCAGTTTCACTTTTATACTTTCTCCTTCTGCCCTGTAAGTCYTGATTTATTACATGTGCAGCGACATTGTTTCAACAAGGGGATTGTAAGTGCCCCATTACAGAACCATTGATTGATGCAGATTTGCCCTCGGCAGAGACGAGGACTGAACTGAGCTCCCATACATCCTGAATAAATGGTGCAATGACTAGGAGGCCTTGAGGACGTGGTGTGACACCTGTCCTATTGCCACCACKTCATTCTCCTCTAAACACAATACTTGGTTAGAAGGAAGGATTATAGGTAATAGCCTTCAGGAGTAGGTTACCCAGGTGGATAGAAAAGCACTTAGAGTACTAATAAGAGSACAGGAGTTACCCTTGTCTTCAGCTTTTCAAAGTGGATATCTCCACGTTATTTCTTAATCTGCACCATTTGCTGACTTTCTGGCCAGATCCTCTGCTGGGGTACCCAGCCCTCATCATGCTGGGCTGAAAGCACAAATGTTACTCAGTGTCTTAGATAAGAGTCAAATACCTTGAAAAGAGGAAAGGCTAAATAACTATAATTTTATATATATATATATATATATATATATATATATATATTAGCATTATTCAATTATTTTTAAAGAGCAGGTGAAGGTGGTAAAGACCTTTGAAATTTATCTAGTTCTACCCCCTTGTTTAAAGCAGGTTCTGTTACACTGACTGTTCAAAACATTATCCAAACAGGTTTTGTATATTCCCAAGGATGGAGACTRCACMATGTCATTGCACAASCTGTTCCAGTRTATGATCACCCTCAAAGTAAAGTAYTTTTCTTACAATTAAGTGGAATTTCCTCTGTTTCAATTTGTACCTATTGTCTCATTTCCTGTAATTGGCTAAGAAGAGTCTGTCTTCATTCAGGACCCATTAGTAAGACATGCACATACACACACACAAAAACACACATACCCCCAGTCCCTTCCCTTTTTGATGATGAACAATCTCAGCTCTCTCAGCCTGCCCTTGTACAACAGATGYTCTGATTCCTTAGCCACTCTCTCARCTCTTTGCTGCACTAGAGATATGTGGACATACCTTTCCTGTGCTCTCCTGTACTACCTCTTGTGACAGCTCAGTACAGGACAAAGCGCTCCAGATATGTCTCACAGTGCTAACTAGAGGAGAAGGATCACCTTYCTTGACCTACTGGCAACACTCTACCTAATGAAGCCCAGAAGGCTGCYGGCTTTCTTTGCTGCAGGAGCACATTGCTGACTTCTGGTCACCTTGATATCCACTAGGGCTTTTCTGCAAAGCTCTTTTCCACATCACGGGCCCCAGTCCATYGTGGTGCATGGACTTTGCATTTCCCAGTTTTGAACTTTAGGAGCTTAGTGTTCTCTGAAAGCCAAACATTTTACCCTAAGTCACGCTTCAGCATTGCCAAAATTTTGCAGGATGTACATGGAATTGAAAGATTTAGAATAAAATTTTTCTACTGCCTTATGAATAAATACCCTTCTCTAATCTGGCATTTACTGGCATCTCAACACCTCTTGTTCTCCCTTCCTCTGCCCCCCATAAAAATCCAACCCAAAGTCAAAAATTCCAAACTAAAACTTCTTTTACAAGCAAGATCTCCAGTAAATTGCTCCTATTTGTAATTTAYTGTTGTCTACTCCATCTTCTAGTACCCTTTCTTTTCCTACCCTACATCCAAAGTCCTGTTTTAGATGATAGAAACAGAGAGTGTTTGATGATGAACTGTTTCAGCTCACCAGAAAAAAAACATTGGCAATTTCAACCCTTGCCTGCTCCTCAGCAATATYACTCAAGAGACAGCTTGTCTGCTTCTCAGAATAAGTCCATCRGGTTCACAGGTTGCAGTTTGTCCATTACAGTTTAGAGTAAACCAATAGTTTCTAATTTCCACTCAGGAAGACAAAAACTTTTTTTTTTTGAGGGTTTTCTTGATTACAGAAAGTCAGCTGATTTCTGAAAGACAGGATATTGATACCAGAAATCCCCTTTCATCCTGCTTTACAGAACAAATAGTTGAAGTGGCAAACGAGAGAATGAAAAGAAACTACATTCTCTATAAGTCTTATCCACGCTAGATGAAAATTCCAGCTTTTTAATCTGCAGCTTTGCATGGTTTGTCACTATTTATTTTCCTGAGAAAATTTCCTACAATTARCTGATCAAACATATTGCTGCATGGCACATTCAAGAAATCAAGTACCCAAACACATCTGAAACTCATTACATCATAGAGAGAAGTTCTTAAAAATACATTTTTAAATGTTTGTATGCTACCTCACCTTCAAACAGAACACTTACATTATTTTATCAAAATTCTCTATGTCTGTAGAAAAAAAAATAAAAAGAAAACACAAAAAACCCCAAAACAAAAACATTAACAATTCATGTTTTCAGCAGCAACTAAGGCAACGAGAGACATTTAAACCATTATCAAAGAGCTGCTCAGAAAATGTATTGGCTTCATTATCAACAGAATTCAGGTCTCAAACATAAACCTGTACTCCACCTCCAGACAATACCACCTATTTMTTTTCCTGTAGCAAGGTTTGTGAAGAAGGAGCAAGATTTCCAGAAAAAGGCAAGAAGACATAGTCTCATCTGCCTTTACATCTCTGGTGATGTGTTMAAATGCCAAGGAAATAAGGACTTACATATTAAATCCATACRTGGCTTCAGAGAACACTCSCTGAAAAACAGGATTATGCAGTTGCCAGATCTGCAGTGATGCTTTTTTCTCTTTAATGGGTACTTGCTGATTGTGTATACAGACAAGTATAGGATATTTTGATTTCTCTCTCCTATAGAATGCTGTGCAGAGAAGCTAACAGACACAGGACAGGAAAAAAAAAACAGGACTGAAAAGAAATTAGATACCTGTGACTTCTTAACACATGTAAGTGTCAATTGTGTAAGTTATGTAAATTGTGGTATGTCACTGAAGGAAAAAACAGTAGAGGGAAATCAGATTTATAAAAAGGACARAATGGAATAAATTCCAAGCAAGTAGCATACCCTTTCCTCACTTTAAATATATTGTAAATGAATCGTATGTGTTACTTGTCATGTAATCAAAAGCAGATTTTTCTGGACACTTTGGAACAGGCACTGAAACCGGCGTCCCTTTTGCTTGATTGCACAAAATTAAACTAGACCTAACTCACAACAGATCTGATTAATAATTTATGTAGYTTCCAAGAAAGAAATTTGYTCATAGTCATGATATCATATCCCTCTCATTTTCTATCTATTTGCTATAATGAAAGTAATTTACCTTATTTGGATTTATTTCAGGTTTGTTTGCTGYTTCATGTTCTGATTTCTTTCCTAATTTTTTAAAATAACTCACCTCCTGAATTATCCATSTATGCAAGTTAGTTATTTTTGTTCTTGCTGTAAAATCCAGTATATTACATCACTGTAGCTCAGGTAATGACTCACTTCTGAATGATTTGGTAATTTGCTAAATTCCAGACACTTTTATAATAGCATTTAAGATACCCCCCAATTTTTTTTTCTGAACTAGTAAAGGTTGCTAAGTGACAGGAATGTACTTATCTGCCACATCAGTTGTAGGCACTTCAATGCAAAGAAACAATTTTACACACCCACATCATAAAAAATAAACATTTTATTAGYACATGCTATGAAGAGATGCAGTTTATTTTAACCCAACTTTAGATGTGATATTTGGATTTGCATGACAACAATAAAGTGTTTTTTTCCCAAACTCTATATTTTTAGGATCTAAATGAGAATGCAGTAATTTTACAAAAACTTAATTTAATCCCTTGGTCGTGTATAGCTAGTATTTCTTTTAAAAAATGACAGACACATTTCAAAAGGATATTGGTGTCATTTTTTAATAAAAACTGCAGACTTGTCTGACACAAAGTGGAATTAAAATACACTTTTAAGTATTTCTCTTCATTGCTTTTCTGCATTTTTGTGTAAAGTCTACAAATCAAATKCAGTCAGGATGATAATGTGGATGTTGTGACTCCCCATCAGTTATACAGACACGTATAAAAATGTTTTGCATTGGCAACATATTCCCACTGTCACTTTCTTGTTTTTAAATGTTTGGCTTTGCAAATAATTGGACAGGTTAATATAGCTGTCAGTGAACATAGATTTTGCTTTACAGGGTGAGGATTTCCCATAAYTTATGAAAGCTTTCTGGTTAAATCAAAACCATATACAGCTTTTCAAACTGTATCTATATCACACAATATCTATTATATCATTGGCAGGTAATTAAAGTTAGGGAAAAAGCCCCAAACCCAGATAAATTAATAATGGCTGCACCAAAAAAAAAAAAAAAATACCATCACTATCTGGTACCTTGTTAAAGAAAGAAGATCACTGAAAAGGCACAATCTACAAGTAAAAGATTGCAGTTTTACATTTGTAAAAATCAACAAAAGCACTCCTCAGTGAGAATACCTGCCATGCAGATGCAATAAAGCAACATGACTTCAATTTGGTCAATGGCTTCCCTCTAAATATATTTTGAYTATGCATCAACAGAATTGTTATTAAGAACCTTACAGTTACTGACCATAATAAAGGCTCTTTTGTGTACATGTATCAAAATATCTCTACAAATTTTCAAGTACTCTGAAAAGAAAGACTTTTACTGAACTAGTGGGTGAGAACTAAGTTTCTTATCCCACAGTTTCAGATGTATGCAGTTCGCTGCCATTTAGACTATGATTTTTGGTATTGAAGGACTCAATTTCACAATGAATTAAGCATGCAACTATACACTGTTTCTCTTCCTTACTCTTTCTTTGTTCACAAATAYGATAATTTTCTTCTTCATGTAAATCAATAGCAAAAACCTCCCTACTAAATAGATGGTCAATATTCTGGGCACTAAACAGATATGAAAAAGGAAAGTCATTGAGGCATGTGTCTAGATAAAACATTTTTTCCAAAGATGGCCTAAGATCAGTAAATACAAAGATAGCAAATCTTCTCACAAAATCTAACTAAAACTATTATTTTCCTTTAACAATCTACATCCCCCTGACTGGTCTCCATCTCAAAGTAGATGAAGAAAATTGCAATTTTCTTGCATTCTTTTTTTTTATATTTGCTATGGTTGTTAAATACATGGGATGGATTTTTATAAAGAGACACAAAGTTATTTAACTAATTTGTTGAAAATATAAATGATTAAATAAAGTTGAGGGGCTTACTTTCTTAGTATTAAGCTCTACTGCTCTTCTTTTGAAAATTCTTTCAAGATATAACAAGTTTGTATTACACAGCTTTTGTGTAATTCATGTTTTTAACATTGTAAAAAAAGCTTTAAATGCTGCTAWTTTTTTACATCTTTTTTGCTCATATTTATCTCAAAATTAGCAAATCTAATCAATAATGTTCATTCAGATATTCTGTCATTTCCTTGAAATCAACACTTMGCATCAACTGAATATTTTTTATTTTATCCCAAGCAAAAACTCAGTTCTTGGTTTGAATATTATTGAGTGTTAATTCTCTCTGAAGTATGCTGAAACAGTGTAATGCCATGTAATTTACCCACAATTTATTTAAGTCTGCTGTTTACAAAGCAAATAAGCGAATTCAAAAAAAACGAAGGTCTCTCTTTAAAGATCTGAAGAACATTATCTACCTTCTGCCATATACATGCTTGATGCTAAATGAATGTTAATATTTACCCTCTGTAGGTTATCCTCTCGCCTGTAATAGAGGTCAACATCACTACACTGGCTTCACAGGTCTGACATCCTAGCAGAAAGCAGTGATGTATACACACGTCATGGACAAACTCTGACATAGATACAGATTACAACAGGCTTCAAACTATGCCTTTTCTAGTCAATAGGTATATTTTGCTCATAATTTCAGTTGGACCAATGGCACAGCCTTTCTTAGTAAAKAGTTTAYGTATTACTTTAWTCTCCTTGCAGATATTAACYCTCCCAACAGCAATRGCAGAATGAGAGATCTGTGTCTTTGGCTGTATGGGAACAAATCTGAAAAGGGTATTTCACGTTGAAATACAGCCTTTAACTTGGGTTTCTATTTTCTATTCAGCTTTCAGACATCTGTTCATGACTTTAATCATTGTTGGTTACTTTTCCATATACACAGGTCTCAATACTGGGAATTCCTCGGGAGATTAGGGAGGCAATAAAGAYRGACCTCACACATTTTCCTTGAAAAYCAAAGTGTGGRGAACATATCRAGAAAGGGGCAAGCAAATTAATTTGAGATCACATTGAGCCACTTCTTCCTTAAGCAAGGCTTTACATTTCGAATAGTGTCACTGTGGGGTGAAATACTTTTCAATACAAGACCATGCAGAACAGCCAGGCCATTACTGGAGATCAACAAGCACATTCARARCAAATCAGCAGTGACCTAAAATTAYATCTTARRARTRATTTTAAGTCTTGTATTTGACAATCAAATCAGAATGCAATGTTTGAAAATCTTTCTTAATTTAAAATTTCTATGTAGAAGTATTACAGATAGTTGCATAGAAACACTAACCACTTGGCAGTGCCTGTCTTCAGTGAAGGGTGCCTTACTTTCTGAGTAACTGAGTAGCTCTCCAATATGGGAATTAATCTGGTCTCAAGTGAAGAATATCCGTTTTCAGAATTATCAAAGCAAGACTTCAAGTTCTGTATGAACCTTCAAGCTCCATTTAGGTGAACAGTAATCATGATTCCCACTCCTCAGACTGAAACTGGATGTATTTCCAACAGAAATCCTCTTGTCTAACCACAACTTCTTGGGCAAATTGTAAKATTTACTATATAAAATTCCACTGAAAGGTACAGTTGTTTATATRCTTCTACAGCTGTCCCTTATGGCTTTAGAGTCTCTTAATCTATACATAATGCTATATATCTCATTTCAAGATACTTGTGCCTTTTCTTTATAGTAATTTTTAAAATGCGCTATTTAACTGTACATTCATTACAGMTATAATGGAAATCGAATTGTTTAATAAATGTAGAAAGCTACTTAGTTAACATGTGAGTCCTGGAAYTGCAATAAACAGCAGCACAACATGCAGAGGCATTTTTGTTGCTTAACACTTATATTTACATTTAGTCTAAAAATAGGAATTTTGAAAGTCCTAGTTTTWAAAAAAACTCATGAAGCTGTACAACTTTAGAACATCAAATTGAAGTAATACTTCAGGATTCATAGGGGATGACAAATTTAAGTTGACTTAGAAGGAAAATATAGTGTCTAAGTTAGGCATGGAAGGTGATACAAAGATTTCACYTCCACATATAAATGCTCTTTTAAATGATATGGGGAAAGAGAATACAGCTTAGCATATTGTTTTGRTGCTTGAGTTGTGCTCTATTCAAGTTTTCAAATATACAAGAAAAAAAACTCCCATGAAAATAAGGGGAAAGAAAGCCACACCTTGGAAGGAGATATTCTGGTACCCAAATATACTTGTATCCAAAAAATAGTTAAAATTTCATCTCTGAAGTATGTTTGAACACAAYAAACTCTATTGCCCTACCAGTTCAGTTCAGTGCTATTCTGGTAGAAAAATCTTCTCTAAAATAAAAGTGATTTCATTGGWAATGTCCTCATGGTGCAAAACTGAACTTAGTTACAAGTATCTAATCAAGTGCAGCTGTACTAAAAAGGTCCTTACGGWCCTGTCTTGTGAATATTGCATCATTCATATGCAATTTTAAGTATAGATGTTTTAAAGGCAAACAATTAAACAAACCTGGGACTTCTGAAGGAATAGGGACCAGATTTTTCAYGGCATTTCTATTATGCAAGTAAAGCACAGGAGAAGATAATGGGATATTTTGTGACCAAGCTCCTCTTCTAGTCTGCCAATCCTGCCTGTACTTGGAACACGACTACCTTCTGCAGAACTTAAAATATTAATTCGAAGACATTGCTATGGAGACTCTGAACAGAAAAGCTCAAMTACCTGGTCCCTCTTTGAATATTTAAGCTTTTAATCATAAGGGATACTGGCACACATGTGAACTGAAGCCCTCCAAAGTGGGTTTCATACAGATGTCTCGGTGCTATTTCAGCGACAGAAACCGCGTGCCAAGAGCAGTCCCCATAAGGACCGCAGATGGATACACAATGAGGAATTGTTTCCTTTAACATCTATGGTCGTGTCGAGGCGCAACACATCGTGGAGATTTCGAGCCGCACCGTGCAGGTGAGGGGACTGGGAGAGACAATTCCCTGGGCCACTTCTCCTGTCGAGACCCCTTGTAAGCCGAGAGCAAAGACTCCCAGARGGGGCTCGGGGCGGGCACCGTCTCCGCTCTCCTCCCCTCTGCTCCGCTCCCGCCCGGCGGTTCTCCCGCGCCACCTCTCCTCCGGCGGCCGTGGGCAGGAGGGCCGGGGGCCGGAGCCGGCTCTATCCCGCCGAGGCACAGGGCTCGGCCCTCGGCGCCTGCCCGCCGCACAGCCCGCTCGCACCGCCGGCCCCGCAGGGCTSGCAGCAGCCTCTGCGGGGACAGGGACAGTCGCCCCGCGGCTCCTCCCACCCGAAACCGGCGGGCACCGCCCCGGGAAGGGGAGCGGGGAAGGGGAGCGGGGAGCGGCGCGGGGCCGGGGGCGATGTGAGCCCCGGGGCGGGCGCGCTGCTCCGGCGGGGACGMGCGAGCGGAGCGGCGCGGGGGAAGGACCGCTCTGCTCGGAGCGCTGAGCACCTGTGGGCGTGACCGCCGGCCCCCTCCTCCTCCTCCCGCTTCCCGGTACTTGAAGGGCCAGCGCCGCTGTAGCAGCAGAGCCTGAGAGCGGAGCGGGCGGCGCACGGAGAGGAGGAGACCTGTCGCCGACCCTCYGCCCAAAGTGTCCCGGCCGCCTGTCGCGCCTCCGCCCCGTCGAGCCGCAGGACCGGTCGGGAGGGGAGCTCAGGCTGGACAGGCTGCGGGGGGACAGGGTTGTCCTCGCCCTGCGGGCGCTGGGCCGGGGCGCGGATCGCCCTCTCTGCGCGGAGCTGCCCGAAGGAGCCCKGCCCGGCAGGCGGGCAGGCGGCGGCGGCCCCGGGCTGCCCTCGCCCCTCGGTGGCCCCCGCGGCCATGCCGGCCTGGGCTGGGGGGCGGCGGCGCCCTGAGCGGGGCTCGCCGTARAGCCGCGGGCGGGCGGGGGAGGCGCCGCGTTAGCACCGCCGGGACCCGCGTTCCGCCTGCGGGGGCTGCCCCCGGCGAGGGGGAGGCAGCGGGAAGGACCGCAAGCGGAACAACTTCTGCAAATTTAAAACARACAGGAAAAACAAAACAAAACAAAAACCCGAGGCTCGTTCGTGGGACATCTTCGAAGATCAGTACCACTCGAGGCATCTAAACCGCAGTGAATCCCACTACAGTGACAGGAGGGAGGCTGGCTGGGGCCACTGTTCCCAAGCCCCGCATGCATTAGAGTCGCCTTGGCTTTCTGACTGGAGGATGATTCCTGCAACAGGACCATGTTGCTGATGATGAACAGCAGAGTCGTTGGACGATGCCTTCCTTGAGGATTACACGTGGAGCAAGGCCATCAGTCAAGGGGAGAGCTGGCTGGTGAAACTGTCTGACTTTGGCCCCACCGGGGAAGTGGCTTCAATGGCTCCATCTCCCAGGAGAAGCAGTAGGAAAGATGCCAGCGCCTTGCCAAGCATGTCYTCAACTTTCTGGGCTATCATGATCCTGGCTAGTCTCCTAATCGCTTACTGCAGTAAGTACATATTTGTCCTGGTGGTTTTGCTGGGCATAAATCCACACCCTTCCCATGTGAGGTAACACTTCAGGCGAAGGCCAAGCTCTGAAGCTGGCAGGCRTAGGTACTGTGCCTTRGACTTGCCCCWYAGCACATCTCCCTCCACTCCCCTATGGCAAAGCAGGTAGACCGGCACTTTAATACTGCWGCTTCTCAGGAGAGTGAGATGTCCTTAGGTTGTAGATGTGGCTTTTCCAGTCCAAACTGTAACATCTYTTGGATTTTAGAAACAAACTTTCCAGCGGTAGTAGCCTTGATCCATTGTTCACTGTTTATTGTCAGATGTTACCAGATTCCCCTGCGGCTGCTCCCTCCACATACACACTCTCTTAACTCTGTCCACCTTCCCTGAAGAGGAGCTGGTGTGYTTATGTTCATTCTTTTACGAAGCACATACTTCATCAAGTGACAAATGTTTTAACATCCCTGGGATCATGTGTGATCCTCTGAAATTCCATAGGAGCAAATCTTGGCACTTCCTTAGCATATCCTCAGCAGTTCAGTAAGTCCATGTTGCCTGTTTTAGAGCTGAATCTCCGGTTATCAGTAGAGTTTTTATATTCTTTTTTCAGGCTTGATAGATTTTCCATTAGTTACACTATTGCAGATAAGGTATCTGTAAGAATCAGGTACTTARATTATAAATACTTTTAAAGGGTTTGGTTTTTTTCCTGCTTTTATGTTTGTCTTGGTCATTTTTGTTTTTATTCRTTTTGCTTTCAGCAAGARTCATTTTCAGGTGGTTATATAATATAAATTGAGTTAATGCCCATACTTCAAGTTAGGGAATGCRAGTTAGTCCAYRGCACCAGAGTGGGAAACTTGCAAAGAGAATACAAAAACCAGTTTTTATGCAATAATAAAAAAAACAAGCAATTTGTCAGGAAGGACCCACGCATCTTTGCCAAAATGTATCTACACTGTATTTTCCCACCCTGAGCTGAATGGGATCTGTAATTTACCCATGGTGCATGTTGCTTTCATTAGCTGCAGCATAAAAGATTTTGCACTACGCTTGTCTTGTTGAGCTGTACTAGGTGTAGGCTATGATGAATAGGAAATAGATGCTGGTTTGCAGGAGCATACCTGCTGCATTCCTTAACCCTCTGTTCCATTCCCTCCAGCTATATTACATTGACCATTTTTCTGTTTATGTATTCTGTTTTTGTTTTTTTTTTTAAACAAGATTGTAATTGGTTAGGAGAATCTTTAATTTACTTTTGCATATTACAGGGGCCCTTTATACTGATGACACTGAAAGTGGATTATTCCAAAAAGAATAACATATTTTGTAATTTTTTAAAAATTTAGCACATTTTGCATTACACTTCTCATTAATAAAACCCACGCTTTTAATAGTATAATTTTGTACATTATGCTATATTCAATGTGTTAATATAGAGGATATACTAAACAAAATYGTGAGTTTTAAAATAATTTATTGTATAATGGGAGTGCATATTACARAATTAATAGCTCTACTGTAAAGGGAATTCAGTTTGAGATTAGTGATAGGAAATATTTTGTTAAGTTTGTGCTAGAAGTGTCCAAAGAGTCACAGGGTCCTTATGAGAAGATGTGAGATCTGTGCATRTATTTTCAATCAGCATGGCCTCAAAAAGAGTTAAACTTGAACTGTGGTCCTGTAAAAATTATTTATTTTCAGCAATKAGAAGTTTGACAATGTTTTATCCTAAGGAATTAAGTGATTCATTTGAATTGTTACATATTGTTCATTGTTTATTTTTTTGCATTGTTTACTGATGAAAAGTGCAAATGTTGGCCGATAATCTGAAGGCATTTTCTAGTGTGCTTAAAGACYAGTTTTGATTTAGTTCTCTTAGCCAGTGTAGATGGTGTTCCTCAAATATGTAGTACACTCTTCATTTCATATAGCACTGAAAAGCACCATGCTGCTTAAAATATGCAGTGTCAAAACACTCCACCATTTATGTAATGCTTCACTGATTTGACAATTGCAATTCCAAATGTTAATGAAGCATCATGAATATTTTCTCGAGTGATAGTATTTGAGACATTTAAAAAAATGGTTTTTGCTCTGTGAAAAATCAAGGTTTTAAAAAAGTGAAGCTATTTATAGGTAAGCAGCACTTCAGATTTTAWGAATTCTTCTAAAAATCAGTTAGAGTTTAATCAGTCTTTTTTTTTCATCTGATGCCTTTTTTTTGAAGAAAAGCAGATCTGGGTGKTGGGGGAGACATGATGACATTTAAAAATGCTTTGAAAATAACAGGATTGCCATATTTATAAAGAAGTAAAAGGAAAGAATTTGACTGTGTAAGGTGGTCTCTATTTTTCCCCACACCTTATTGTCAGGTATATGGAAGTATAACAATAAAGGTGAATATATTAKCAAACTAATTACAGGAACCTAATATTTTATTCTCTCTCATTGTATCATTCTACCGAAAACAAACCCTGCAGCCTCAAAAACAAAATCTGGAAAACAACTTTTCCATTTTTCCTTTCTTAATAACACTGTAAACAAATTTTTTGCTCCATCTTGCCTATTTCCATTTTTAATCTGTTAGTCTAACAAAGCTGATTTTTTGAATCAGTTATTTGAACACTGCTTCTCCTTCTCCTAATTACTTAATGAATCTTTGTTTCTGGAAGTGCATTTGTTGTACAACACTCATCCCTATTGCTGGGAGCAACCAGTAAACACCAYACTCGAAGTTACACTTGACAGATGAGCATATTTATAAAGAATGTTCTGGATGTACATGTACAACCCATTAGACTTTCATTTATTCTTTAGTATCTGAAACCCAGTTATATTGCTACTGATGTGGTAAAATGATAAACTGATAATTTTTTTTCTTTCTTAAAAGTTTAGATTATACTTAGGGATAATGGCTCCATCCTATGGTGGAAGAGAAACCTGCATCAAATCAATTAGGTTAGTTGCTATAGTGATAAATATAATATAATATCTCCATCTGAAGGAAAATGGTCTGATTTGGTAGGCTCTCAACAGGGGAAGACAAAAGCAAAGTAGTAGAAATAGGCTGTTTATGCTTCTTGGTGTGATAAACAAGGAATTATTTTACTAAGCAAAAGCATCATTAAATGCAAAAACAGTCTCAGAAGGCTCTCCTGGTAGAGGGTGGCCACCTTCCTGGCAATTCAGAATGAAAAGAGTTGTGACCTTTTTGGATTCCAGACATGTGTCTCACATACTCGTTTAATGAACAGTAGTAAACCAGAGAGAAGTACCTCACATTGTGTTTTTTACTGTTGTAAAGGTGAAATGGATAGTTTGTGGGTTTTTTTCTTCTTCATAACTGGAGTATACATTTTACCATGTTAGAAAGTTTRGTCAAATTAAGGAAATTCCATGTGGCATCACAGCTGCCTGCTACATCAGGAATCTAAATAACATAGTTTTGGTTCAGAACTACATTTTAGTGCATTTATTCAGTTGAGTGCTATAAATACTGAGGAGCTTTTTATATGTAAATGATAACTTTTTAAGCAATATATGAATCAGCTTTTAGCAAAGTTGTGGCTGTTACAAGCTTTTCCTTTTTTACACTATTTTTTAAGCCTAAGAAGTAGAACATTAGAGCCCTTTGCTGTTCTGTTAAGGTAATACTTCTATGGGTGAGTAAATGGGCTTTTTATGGAAGGAGCTACCAAAACTGAATGGTGCTTGGAAAATTGACCTTCTTGCTTTTAATACTGTGTATGGAAGAGAGCAGTATGAAACCCAGCATTTATGCTTACTAAATGGTGATAGTACTAGGAAAAAGGARTSTAAAAGTCCAAACTGCAAAGTATTTCCCATAACATAATACAGAGATATTTTTGCTATTGCTAAGCAAGGCTTACACCGAGCCAAGGCCTTTCCTGCTTTCCTTATTGCCACACTGGTGAGGAAACTGTGGGTACATGGCAGGTTAGGAGGAGACACAGTCAGGGCAGGTGACCCCCACTGACCAAAGGGATATTCCAGACCATGTGACATCATACTGTGTGAAATGGGGGGAAGGAGGAGGGGAAGTTCAGAGTGATGGTGTTCATCTTCCAAGTCATTGTCACACAGTGATGGAGCCCTGCTTTCCTGGAGATGGCTGAACRCCTGCCTGCCCATGGGAAGGGATGAATTAATTTCTTGTTTTGCTTTGTCTGTGTGCACAGCTTTTGCTTTCCCTATTTGATTCCCTATTCCCTATTTTTATTTCAACCCATGAGTTTTCTGGCTTTTGCATTTCTGATTCTCTCACCAATCCTGCTCATGGGGAGTGAGTGAGCAGCTGCCTGGGGCTTGGTTCCTGGCAGGGGTTAAACCACAAAAAAAATCATATTAATTATATTAACCTCACCTTAAATTGTGATCCTCTTACATATTAGGTAGATATGGCTTATTTGAGAAATACCTTTTCATTTTCCTGTTCTGGARTTGCTTTCTGTCTAAAAGACATGGGCTACTGTGGTCTCCATGTCTTATTGTTTCCTTGTTTGAGACTGCCAGCAGGAATGGCAATTCCTGTGACTGTCACCTGGCCACTGCTACAACAGGTGCTACCATATCATCATACATAGGCTACAGAACAGCTGTTAGATGGCAAATGGTCACTGATCAGTTACACTGGATGCAAACAAGTCAGCTCTGAATGAAAGCCTACAGCTCCTGTTAGGAACCTGTTACCATTCTGGTCCCTTCTTCTGTTTTCAAAACTGAAAACTGGAGATTTTTTAAAAAATCTGTTTACCTGATCTGTAACTTTATTATATTTTCTGCAAGAATTACTGTGTATGTATTTTTCCCAAACTCTGCATGCAGGATGTGGCATAGAGAGCAACTGTCATTAGTCAGACTTTTTTCAGTCTAATTTGTATCTAGAAAGGAAAAATAATGCTTTTATGACATTATATAGGAAAAGTAAAGTATTAAAATTCTGTTTCTGTATATAATGTCCCAGCTGCTCCTTTGGAAGCARGCTCAATTTTTTGTGATAAAACTTGTGCTTTGTACTTGATGGCATCTACAGTGTGCTACCTGTCAGTGTGAGCACCAAACTGTCACTGAGATTGTCTCACCAGTTGTGTTGTCATCTGTCCAGATGATGTATTACAAAGAAGTCCTTGGCAYCAGCATAAGAAATGTCTTCTTACTGTTTGAATATTGAATTTGACCCTTTAAGGCTAAGTAAGCACTATTYCAATTTCTCAAATGTGTTTGAATTCTGGCAATTCCTACTTCCCTTGCAAGTATAACCACTGATATGGATGGTTAATGTGAAGTAGGTAGGGAGGGGAAACTAGGAGAGAATGGATATTTTGAATTAAAAATGTGGTAGAGGARTATTCCATGTCTTTCAGCAGGACTGACAGGACAGAGATTGAGACCTGCTTGACAGTTTTTTTGTGCTGTTTATGTAATGTGCTATTTTTTTCGTACCATTTACTACGAAAACAGTATTAGGGGTGTAGAGTAGAGCCCCACTGCCCCAGCTAAGGGTGTAAACATGAACTAATTAGATTTTGTTTTACTGTGTTCCCATTAATCTTTTGGTCTTTCCTTACTGACACCACTGAAGAAGTAGTAGGAAGTCCTTCACTGAGTTTAATCCTTAGGAGTGGGTATTTTCCTACTCATTTTTCTCTGCTAGAAGGGGATGGTATGAAATGTCTCAGTTTTTAAGATGTAATTTAGTTCTTTCTTAGAGAGACCTCTAACCATAAGGCTATTACATGAAAAAAAACCCCAAAAACGCCAAAAAACAAACAATTGACAGCTAGTCAGCATAAGGCATGTCAAATATTGTTTATTAGAGGTACACCTTGAATGTCAGTAACTCAAAAAAATGTACTTGGATACTGTGCTTTGTATAGAAGTGTTAGATATATAGGCAAATCCAAGCAGGTTTGAATAGCTGCACTCYTCCTGATCTGCATATTCTTTGTTGCTAAATTCAAACTCAAATGTTTCCATGCTTAGTCTCATGTTTGATCAGGTGTGTTGTTCCACTGGTGGGCTGSGAATGTATTTATTTTATCTCTGTGCTTAAATCTAAGTTAGACWGCTTTTTGCACAGATGGTTGGCAAATTTACTTATTGTAGATGTTTTGGAAGTCATCTCTTCATGGATATGCTTTTATGTTAGCCCTACAAATAGAAAAATGTTATGTGGTGGCTATTTGAAAATACATGAACCGTATTTAGGCTATGTTTTGCAATATTTTTGGTTTAGAGGTTTATTTTAAAGACTTTGTGTGTGTTTTTCAATAAAAGGACTTGTTATGGATAACAAGTAAAATGGTAGAAGGTTTTGCATTTATATGATGATCTTTGGATCTCTTCCAAACCGTGTGGCCTGTGTATTATTTTTATCTCTAAATGGACTGCTTCTTTGGATGTCTGTGGAAGTCCAATTACCTGGGACAGATCAAAGCTTAGCCYGAGCACCCTACATGGAGGAAATAAACCTGAGACCCTGGGAGGTGGGATTTCTGGGAAATGCTAATAGAGTAAGCCCCGTTGGTTGAAGACGTTAGACTTATAAGGTCAAACACCTGCCCTTTAACCAAGTTTGGACACTTGTCCCCAAGTAAATCCTATTAATTGTTTGGCTAACCACACCCCCAGGTCTTTGGATGCAGCTTTTGAAGAATAAAGAGCATCTTTCAGCTATCCATTGTACCCATCTCGTTACTTAGCCACGTGCTACCCAGCCTGCCCGGGTCGGGGACCGTGGGGTCCTCCCCCTTGAGATAGATGTCTTTCTTCAAACACTTGATTGCTCTCAGACAAGAGGAAATCATCTAACTGGGGTGAGGAGTGACTATTTTTTAAAGGGGTCTCTGAGCAGCAACCCCTCTGGTTTTCTTCTTAATAGAATCCAGTTCCTCAAYATCATTTGTGCTTTTGCATGTTCATTCCCAATGCTGCAGTACAGCAATAAGGAAGTTGCTTCTCTAGAAGAAAGTATTATTTATTTTGCCAACTTGTATGCTGTTGTTGGAGAAAACGTAAAGTATGTGTAGAGAGATCTCTAGCTTCAATTTTTCTTGTTAAAATACCCTTCAAGGCTGTAGGTTGGTGTGACTTTGTGACTCATTTATAGTTCTGATGGTTTTTTAGTTTGTTTATATATGTTTGTTTTGTATATTTATGTCTTGTAAAATCATAGAATACTATGTGATGGAAGGGACCTTTAATGGTCAGCTAGTCCCAAACCCCTTGCCAAGGTCAGGGTCAGCTTCCACTAGACCAGGAGGTTGCTCAGAGCCCTCATTCAGCCTGACCTTGAGCAGTTTTCTGAGACCTTTTCTGAGCAACCTATTCAAGTTCCTCAATGCTCTCACATTAAAGAGGTTCATCCTAATATCTAGTCTAAAATTCCCCTCTTTCAATTTGAAGCCACTAACACTTCAAGATATTGCCCCTTTTTCTATCACTAAATGGCCTAGTAAATGGTCCCACTCCTAGGCTGCCTCATTCTCTTGCAGCCCAAGTTAACCCATGCCTTTATCTGACACTTGGCTTCAAGAATGCTGCTCCACTGTCATATTGTGCCCTTCCAACAGGACAGTGTTTTAACAGGGCAGGAGCTAATGATTTTTTTCAGGATCACATAATAAAGCATTCTTCTGCCTTTGCCTGCAACTGAAAGTAGCAATTTATGCTATGACCCCATTGTTCATTTTGCTGTTTTGAAGGTCTGGAACTGGGACTGTCTCTGGTTTTGTTTTGTGTGGAGATTAATTTCAGAACATAGTTAACAGATGTGTTCTGTTTGWATTTTCTATACCAGAAACTGAGTAAAAGCCCAGAACAGAATGCCTGGGAGATTGGTAATATTTCAAATTGCAAGTTATGTTGATTGGGTTAAGTCCTGTTTTTTCATCCAGAACTGTTTTTATACCRGAACTGTACTGACCAACTTTATTTAAGCATAGCTGTAGAACCGGATTATTCTGTTATGTGTCATCTGAGAAAAGGGTCCCTAATTCTTCTAGAAATGAGAAATCTCTACATATGAAAAAGAAAAAAAAACACTAAATATGAAAAGAAGTCTAACAAAAAGTAAAGGGAAATTCATTCTGAATTCTTATTAATCCTAGTATAATTTATGGTGGTTTTGACCTTTGCTCTTGGTACTCTTTTTTTTTTTATGATTATCTTATAATGCTGATCGTGACAAATGTGTTCTAAGAGATGATACACTGACAAATAGAGATACCTTTAACCCTGAATACCTCTATCACTCTTCATAGTCTCAGCTGTCAATATTCCTTTTAGTGGATATTTAATTTTTCCATTGAACTAGACCAGTGCAAAGTTTGGCAGAACATCTTAGGCAGATGACAGAAGTGGGTTTAAGCTAAGCTGTTGCACTGTTCATTAAATGGTTCAGTTGAACACAGAACTRCTGAAATGCTGGAACAGTGGCTCCTGGCACTTTCTCTGGCAGACCCAGAGGAAGCCCACCAAAGTGATCAGGGGGCTGAAGCCTATGAAGATCAGTAGAGAKAGTTGGAGTTACTCAGCCTGGAGAAGAGAAGGCTGAGGGAAGACCTTACTTACAACCTTGCAGTACATCAAGGGGGCTTGTGAGAAAGATAGAGAAMGACATTTTATCAAAGCCTGTAGCAATGGGACAAAGGGCAATAGTTTAAACTGAGAGTAGATTCACATGGGATATAAGAACTCTTACTGTGAGGGTGGTGAGACACTGGCACAGGTTGCCCAGAGAAGCTATGGATGCCCAGTCCCTGGAAGTGTTCAAGGTCAGGCTGGATGGTGCTTTGGGCAATCACTGGTCTAGCAGAAGGTGCCCCTATCCATGGTAGTAGGAGCTGGAATTAGATAATCTTTAAGGGTCCCTTCCAACCCACACCATGACTATGTTCTCTTATAAAAAAAATTATGACTTGTTCTCTTGCTTTAAATTAAACAAATACAAGTGTAACAGATATTGAGAGTTTATCTATTTCTGATAGCATTCTGTAGCATTACTGAAAGAGTTCACTGGTTTCTCATATATTGAACCAAAATGAACCTTCTATTTAATTATAGCTTGGGTAGACACTTTTCTTCGTGCAACCTAAAATAAATGTGGCTCTTTCTATTATTTATTTTGTATACTAAACAAATTCCAATGTAGTTCTSTGTATCAGCTTGAATAATGAAAAATAGAAAATACTTTCCTGAATTGAACTAAGATAATAACCTGAGTTATTATTGAAAATAATTTTGTTGAAAAATATCAGAAAGGTTTTCCAGAGCTTTCTAAGTATCTACTGCCAGTAATGCTCTATTGAACATTCATTGTAAGGTGAGAGTATATATAGTTTTGTGTGCTCAGTAAAAAACATAYAAATATTTAAAATAAAAATAAGAGGCTTTAAAATTTGATATCACTGAATGTTACATAAAGGTAATAATTTTGATGAAACTACCTGCTCTAAAGCATTTGAATTAACATGTGCTTGTAGAGTCTAGAATAATAATTCTTTTAAAATATAATTTTAAAGAACTGTCACRGATGTTTCCATTTTAAGTTATCAGCTCTAGCCGGGAACAAACAAACAAAGAAACAAACTCACCAAACCCAAATATAATTGTTCTGGAAGTCAGATCCTCTTAGATTAAAAGAAACAGCTGACAGTAATTTCAGTTTCATCTGAACAAGACAGGTCTTTCCTTACTTTATATTTCTGCAGTGTAGTCATCTCTATTTACCATAATCTCATTTTAAAGTCAGTGAAAGCGTAAACATTTTCACATTGCAGTTCATGTGACCTTTTTTAGATACATGATAGACTTTAGAGTTTGCTGTAAATTGTGCTGCAGAAGTGCTTGTCTTTGTTGGCAGATAGACAACTCGCTAAGATTTTAGCATCTATGTTAYCACATTAATCCAGTCCATCATTACAGCATCTTTAGGATGTTGTTTTTCCTATTTGCAAGGCCTACATTTAATATCAAAATGTTTAATGCCAAATAACTGGTTCAGTATTTCTGTAGGGAAGAAAACCAGAAAAATGGGCTTGTGATACAGATTGATTAAGACTGTAGGTCAAGATATTAAATTAATGCAGCAAAGGATTTGTACAGTTTGAGGGCTGTAGTTGGCACAAATTACTGGGATTTTCTGAAGACATCTTTGCAAACAGTTTGTATCCCAAATATTTTTTGGCAATATTTTGTCTTACTGTAAATTCTCCCATTTCTTTGCCAGTGTTGTTACACTCTGGACACTCTATAAATACTGTCTTCCCCCAGAAGCTGGAACCTATGTGAATTTCAGAGTATACCAAAGGTTATCAGCTTTACCATTCCTTTTTTCTCTTTTTTAAGCCTTTTCCAAATGAAACAATATTAAATACATTTTCACCATGCAGACTTTTATAGTGTGGTTAAAACCTTTGAAACGCCTTCATCTACTYGTGATTTAGGTAAGAGAAGGTTTAAAGGTGAACAATGTGTACATGTTTATAAGAAGCTTCAGGGTCAAAGAAGACCTGAAATGCTTACCTTGAATATGAAAGCAGATATGAAGAAAATAAAAGCTTTTTATGAAAAATATATGTGGTTATATTTGGGAGGTTATTGGGCTTTATGATGCAAGATGTTCCTCCAATTCTCTGTTCTACAGTGAAAGTGCTATTTTTACAGTCCTTTTCATCTGGAGAGATTTGTTGCCTTCTATAGCTCATTGTTTTATAAATATATTTTTGTTCAAGAAATACATKGCTTTTCACCTTTTTCACAGTAAATTTATCTTCATGGATTCTTTGTCTAAAAGCTGTTCAGTTCTGGTTGTGCTGCCTGTGTAACTAGAGATCTCTGTAGATTAATCCAGTGTAGAATGCCTGACTTGTCAGACGCTGTTCCCCCTCCACCCCACCTCCAACTGGAGGCACAARACATTATAAGTTGAGAGAAGAACAATTTACTGGAAACAGAAATGAGATAAGAAATTAACAGTAACAGCAACAATGGTGATAATAAAAGTGTGTAAAAGAGAGTGATTCACATGCAAAAATGGTCACCGTGGACCCTATGAGAATAAACAAGACTGGACAGGTCCCCTGCCATGTGTAACCAGAAGTGAGAGTGCCCTTCCCCCATCACCTGGCAATGAGCTGAGGTGGTATGGAATAATCTCCCTGGTTTAGGCATGTCCCCTCACAGCTCCTGCTAAAAATTAGCCCTGACATTTGATGGCAATGCAGATACACGAGAATATTCTTTGGYATAAATATTACACTGGCTTCATAGGATTGACATTGTATTGAGAATAGGTAGTATTAGGAATGATTGTCTATTGTTTTCTCCCATAAATCATCTCTTTATAGAGGAAAAGGATGTCCTTTAGAATCCTCAACTTCACAGAATGAAACTACTTTTTCCCTTAGTATTTTAATTTAAGCATAGACACAAATATCAAATGATGCACCTACCTGTCTCATTTTCTTAGTAAATTTCCTGGAAATTATAGAGTTGTTTTTGGTTTGKTTTTTTTTCTCCATCAAAGACCAAATATAAAGAACACAAGAAAACATCTGCTACATTATCTAATTAGAGCAGGTTCCCAATATATTTCCCTACCTTTTACTATTTATGATAAATGATAACTATTTCCTTCTTGAGGGTTTGTTTTTGAATTTAGTGTTCAGTGTTGGCATTGAGTTCCAATATTAGTTTTCTATCTTTCGTACTTTTCGGTTTTGCTTCCTTATTTTTCTTATCTAAGGTCAGGTGAATTGCCCCTACTGTTTGTCTTGCCGCTTTCTGAAGTGCTTTTCTGTTAGTTGGTGTGACAGGTACTGCTATGTGAATCACAGTTTGTCAGTGACTTCTCAGACAAATTAACTTGATATGTGTGTAGAGAATTTTCCTCTCAGCTGCTAGATCTAGATCTGCAGATACTTGAGAATTGGGTTTTTTTATGTTGGTTGGTTTGGKTTTTTTTCCCTACATCAGATTCTCTGAGCCCAATTATAAACACTATGATACAGCATAATGTAGTCTKGAGTTTAAGTACCTTGTTAGAATTTAGTTTAAATTTTCTTCCACCATTTTCAATTATTTTGGAAGTGTATTAAGCAACAGATATGATTATACACAGAAGTTTAGTACTGAAGTGCTGAGGAAATAATATGCTTTCAGTTTCAGTGCATGTAATTTGAACAAGCCTTTCAAGTTGCCAGAATGCTGGAGAGCCCTGGGAGATGTGGTGGTTATGTATCATCTTTCATGAGAAGGGCCCCTAAATTTCAGATGCATGTCCAATATTACTGAGGTCCTATATGTTTCATGTGACAAAAGGCAGCTGTGGTTTAGCTGAATAATATCCATTTTTCCAGGAAGAGGAACAACTCTTAAAAGTGGGTGTCTGGAAGGTAGAACTTAAGTCATAGCTGGTTGGTTTTGGTCTTTCTTTGAAAGTGACAGTGACATAAAGCATATGGAATGAGAATTACAGAGCTCTTCTGTAAATTCAAATAGTAACATTTCTGAAGTATGCTTTTGATCAATTTTTTTGTTCTTACTTTGCTTCTGATTTACTCTTCTCAGTGTATATTTCTATAAATTCACACATTTATTATCTCAGTGTAACACTGTAGCTGAACTTAAGTGATCAAAAAGTAGCATTTTTCCCCCACATCTCTAAAGCTGCCCTTTTTTTTTTTTTCTTTCATGGAAGATCAGAGATAGTGCCATGAGTTGGGTGCTGTTGCTGYTGTTTCAATTTATAATTTAACTTAAGTTAGAAGGCAAAAAATACACATTTCAAGAAATAATGCAGTAAAATTTCGAGTTAMATCAGGTACATGTGATGGAGAACTGTCAGAGATAATTCTGTCATTAAATAATGAAAACTTCTGAATCCACACTGAGGCTTGTCTGTGTTGGTTGCTTTTCCTCTTACCTGTGTCTCCCTTATCTTATGGATATCCCTTTTTTTATCCCTCCTGTCTTGRTGTTCTATTCAATTCCACATAGTTTTGCTGACAAACTTGCACAGTTCAGATAAAAACAAAATAAGCAGAGGGATACACATATGAGAACACTGTTTGATACTCTGGATCATCCACTTCAGTTTTGCTTCAGTGGAAACAAACGTGCCTCTCTTTGTCTTTCCCACAGGCRCCTGAGTCTGAAACATTACTGCTAGTCAGGAAGCTGCACCTGCTGAGAGCAYACACTTCTGCCTCCTCACTTAATGCGAGAACTGCTGTAGTGGAGGAATTAAAGTGGTTACAATCTGTCAAAATGTTCCTTCCTAGCTTTTGCAGTATTTTAGCTGAGGGACAGGAAAATCAAGATCTTATAGAATGTGTATTGGCAAATTCATTTACTTGCTGTGTACACTTAACAGRAACCTGGACTGCAAGGTTCATGAAATGTTGCAGTGCTTACAKCTATACAACACAGTAGTGATCACCATAAAAATGTATTTTCTCCTGCACTGAAAGTAGATCTTTTTGGGACCTTTCTCAGACAGTGTGCATGTGTTTTGATACATTTAACACCTACATATATTAACAGTTTATATTATTCCAGGAAAATTACCATAATGTTTATTTCCTAAAAACAAGGAATTTGAGCAAGTTAAAGTACACAAGAYGAGGAATGATTTATTTTATGTAAACAGTTGAAAAACCTCAATTCAAATCAATTGAAGATGATGAAAGAGTATCAATGGTGAAAAGAGAAGACTTTTTTTTTTTTTCCTTGGATTTAGGATGACTAATATTGAAACAACACACTGGAAATTTGCAGTAGTGTCTGAACCAGTGGAACTAACAAAGGAGGTAGAGCTTCCACATATGAAACATATGCAAACAGTGTCAAGATATATAGCAAACTCTCAACATTTCTTACTCTGTTGAAATTAAGTACACAGCTTGTTTTGAAACAAGCTGGWTTTCTAAAGGTAGCTTTGAGGTATTACTTTAAATGTGCTTTAGTTCTCTGTTTCAGTTTCTATACCRCATCTGAAACATTTTTCAACTAAATGTGAAATTTTTACGATACCAGAAATTAGTATCTTTTGTTCCTACAGCCTSTTTTGGAGAATGATTCTATCTGTACCAAGTAGAGTCCACGCACACACAGTGAAAGCCTCGTTTTTAGTAGATTTTCTTCSCCATTGCCTGGCTAGATTCTATTCATATGGAAAAACAGGTCTGTGTAAGCTCATACAGAATTACAGAATTAATAAGGTTGGAAAAGAGCTTTGAGATCATCCAGTGTCACACGAGTACATGAAAAGGATGACACAACATGCTGAGATTTCCAAAGCAGAAAAAGAGAAACTTTAATTTTTGACCTTGATATATATAGAATCTTAACCATGGCCAGCRATTGGAGGATGAAGTTTCCACCTCTCCAGTCATACTGGTCAAACCAACAGTCCATCACTTTCTTTCTCCTATATTCTTTCTCCTCCCAGGAGAAGGAATGCAAAAAAACAAAGACAATTACAATAACCCTTATTGTGTACATGAAAATCTGTGAGAACTCCACTACAAAAATGAAAACATCAGAAGGCTTAGCAAGATGATGGTGACAATCTAGTCCAATTTATGACCTTACACCACCTTGCCAAGTAGACCATGGCAGTAAGTGCCACATCCAGTGTTTTCTTAAACATCTCTAGGGAAGGTGACTCTGCCAGCTCTCTGGGCAGCCCATTTTAATGCCCAGGCACTGCTGTGAARAACAGATTAATCTCAGTTCATTCAAGATGAATCTCAATTTTCCATGAAGAATATTGATTGCACATTAACAACATGTTTCTAAACATAATTTCATTTTTTCATATGTTTTAAATATAATTGAAAAAATGGTTGTGATGTGTGTCTTTGCAGGATAGGCATAATGCAGCTGCTGTTTTTGCCTTATATAAAAGACATACTACCTCAATGAACTTAAATAYTATTTTTTAAAGAGAAGGGAATAAAAATATATGACATAAATTCTTGTGAGCAGCAAATTTGGCTGGTAGATGATCAGGCAAAAGAAACTAGTCTTTTTTTTACACTTCAAGTACGAGGTACAGACAAATTATGTGAAGCTCAAAAACATGTGTCAAAGAGTTTTATGGGCCCCATTACCTTTCAGGTTCATAAAACACTGCCAATAAGCATGTCCCTCTCTCTCCTTTGGAGAATAAATAGCTCAATTAATTTATAGGAGTCTTTCCATTTTGTGTGTAAAAGAAGAAAATGAAGGTAAATTAATCTGAATAAATTGGATTTGTATTCAATTAATCTTGTGGGAATTAGTATCACAATGATGCTAATACCATCATAAAATTTTTGTTGCTTACACTTYGTCGTGAGGAATGACAAACATAATTGCTTTCTTGGAATGGTAATGAGTACAGAAGTTACTTTCATGGACCAATGTAGGCCTTCTAAAGTTTGAACTAATCTTTGTACACATTTTATTGCTTAGTTGACTCTTTTGAATTTTGTCTCTTTTGAAGCTTCATTTCCACATAAAACAACAGTTCCCTCCTCCTTTCATACATGCAGTGCATTTCTGGAGAAACAACTGACTAGTTTATCAGGACCAATGCATGCCTGGTAAGTTCCAGTAAGTCTCAGATGAAATCCAGGAGAACATTTTTTTATTTCATGGTGTCTGAGACAAAGATAAGGAAGAAAATATAATTTTGAAGCTGTGACCTGTTTTAATGCCATAAACATATTTTTAAATGGAAATTATTCCAGTGAAAGGTTTTTTTTGAGCACCTCTGTCATGCTTCAAGCATTGTTTTCGCCTTCCTGGATTCTCACCACCTCCTCTCTAAACAGGAGCTTTTTACAGAATTTGTTCACATTYGTACTTGGCACAGGGTAGAGTTGAATGCTGTGTGTGGCTTCTGCTGCTTGCACTTAGCAGTTCTAGATCCTGATGAAAAGTAAATAGGAGGAGTGCAACCACTGTGAGAATCTGAAGATGGTAGAGAAATGAAGTACTGTACTTTCCTGTGTTTATGGTTTGAGAAAAATGGCCTGAGTTATTTCAGGCTGCTAGTGTTTGTTGTCTGCAACTGTCTGTGGGATGAARGTAGGCGTATTTGGAGATTTGCTATATCAAAGGTGCTAAGTCTGTTGGAATTGATATGACTGTCTCCCTTTTCCCTATAATGCAGAGGTCATCCAGCAGAGCCAGAGGTGCTGTCTCAGGCTAGTGGCCTGGTCTGAAGCCCAGCTGACAGGTGGTGTTAGACAGAAGGGGTTTTTCCTAATTTACTGAATATTTTGCATAGAAAAAGGTGATCAGATTTTTGGCCAGCAGCTGAGAACATCTAGCACTGAGATGTCAAACTGTTGTATGGTTTGGCCAGCAGTCATAATAAATGACCAGTCCTTCTGAGTTACATAAATGTATGTTTCTGCACATGAACATTAAAACTTGACATCTAGGTCTTGTAACTGTGTTTACAGAAAAACAGGTACTTCACTAATTAGAAAGTATTGTGTCAGATTCTCTGCAGGAATATAATTGGTTTGACCTCATTTTTAAAGAACAGTACACTTACTGAAATAGAAGAAAAGCTATTGATATTTTCTTTGACTGGATTGACATGGGAACAAAAAGAATAGGGTAAGGCTTAATCTTCACTGWATCCCAGTGCATCTTTTGTTCTTCAACTATGTAATTCTTCACTTAGAAAACTGATGGTAAAAATCCCATAATAATTTTGGTTATCTTGTTTCATTGATCAAGTTATTAGAACTTGCAATGAAAAAGACATAATGACAGAAAGGGATAAARTGGTAACTTTCTGTTTATACTTCAAGGCTCCCTTTTGCAAGAGTTTCCTGATATATTTAGGTAGCTTCTAGTCACAGCTACCCGTGAGTAACTGAAGAATTTATTTKAAGCTGCAATTGTGTATTCTTGACCACTAATACCTGAGCAGACCAACAATTAATAATTGTAATTAATTTTCACATTGATAATTACTTAAAAATCTACTAAATTTTAATCTACTGAATTTTAATGCATTTTATTTCAGTGCTTTGCTGTTAATTTTCAAACAATCYACTGGCAACATCAATTATCCCCAAAGTTGAAGCCATTTTTCACTACAAATGCTACGATTTTTTAAACAGCTGTTTCCCCTCCTGTTTTCCACATAGTAAAGTTAAGAGTACAGCTGCTTCCTACTAAGTGGAAAGTATTAAGAATTTTATTTTACATATAAAATCAGATAGTTGTTGCAATGTGTATGTAGAATTTGTTGTTTGGCTGGTTTCCCTAATTTAGAACAAATTATTTGATCATGGCATTTGYTACAGTATGAGCCTGGGTGGTTTTGCATTGAGGCATAGGGTCTAACAATATCAATAAATGCATTGAATAATGCTTGAAGAAGCAAATGCAYTTAGGGTGAACATCTCTCCTTTAGCTTGTATATTAAAATCATACTGATATATTATCTATAAGAAAAAGTGSAAGACCAAGGGGTGATTAGTGAAGACTGAGAACAGAATGGGATCAGCTACAGTTAGATGAAGTACAGCATCCTGGGAGGTTCATTGAAAAGATGATGTGAGGTGATTCTTCTCCACTTGGCTTGGCCCTAGTGAGGCCACATCTATAGTATTGTGTTTAGTTCTGGTTTCCACAGTTTGAAAAAGACAAGGACCTGCAGGAGAGGGTCTGGCAGGGGCCACAAAGATGATGAGAAGTCTGGAGCATCTCTGTTACGAGGAGAGACTGTGGCAACTGGGCCTTTTAGTCTGGAGACTGAGAGKGGATCTCATAAAATACCTCAAAGGCCCTTGCCAAGAGGATGTTCCCAGACTCTCTTTCATGGTGCCAGCAACAGGATAAGCAATGGCAATAAACTGAAAAACAAGAAGTTCCACCTCAACATGAGGGAGAATTTTATGAGGGTGGCAGAGTCCTGGAACAGGCTRCCCAGGGAGGTTGTGGAGTCTCCCTCTCTGGAGACATTCCAAACCCACCTGGACACATTCCTGTGTACCTTGCTCTTGGTGACCCTGCCTTGGCAGGGAGTCAGAACAGAAATTTGCCCAAGGGCCCTTCCAACCCTAAGGATTCTGTGATTCTGTTTCTTAATTATCAGCATGAATTTTTGCAGTAAAATGAAAGATCATCTATCATCTTCCAGCAAAGGGATCCTTGGCATGGTGGTTAGTTGCAGGAGAGCGTGAATCATTCCTGGAATTATGAAGAAGAGGTGTGACCCCATGGTGAATTAGAAAATAGAGAGGTGTTAATGTCACTATAGACAGCRTTGGTTAGACTTGATAAGCAAAGCCCTGTAAAGTTTCCCTTATTCAGAAACTCATACTGAGCTAGGAAGAAAAGTGATTGGATATTCAGAAAAATGGAGTGTCCCTTCTAGAAATGAAGTTGAAAATTGCTTCACTTGTTTAGTCCAACAACAACTGAGAGATATAAAGTACATCAGAATAAAGAACAAAAAAGATTAAAAAAAAAAAAAAGAGACTGTGCTAGTTTGCTAGTTGAGGATTAAGTGGAAGTGGAATTTAATTGATTTAGAAACAGGATTTTATTACATAGGGGCCTGTGATACCAAGGTACTTAATTTGATTACTTGAAGAGATCTCATGTAGACTTTTGTTTATCTACTGACTCTTTTGGTCAAATTGGTTTCAGACAGAGAGCTTGCTGTGGCTGGCATAAGAATGTGTAGGATCATGTAGCTGAGATTACTTGTTCCATTAAATCTTCACRAAATCATGGAATTACCTGTGGATTACTGTCTTCATCTCCTGATATCTCTGACAAGTTGATTAGCTCCCTTGGACTGTTTGRTAAAGCTTTTTAAGTTCAAGTTTTGAATTACAAATGGAATTACTTCATCAATATCATATGTTCTTATCTGTAGGACTTCCCCAAAAGAGCCCTGGGAGAGAGCTCTATGTCTTTTGTGTAACATTTCTTCTGTTGAGGAGACATATATTTAGGTACCCAAAATTGTCTTGATGTAATTTATTTATTTCATGGGTAACAGTTCTGTTTAGTTCAGTTCTTTATTTATTCTGAAACACAGGAACAAATTTACTTGGTTGCATCAACCATTTATTCAGCCCAATACTCACAGAGGTAGCTGCAAATGTGTACCTGGGGAAATCTAAGGACAGAACGGGGATATAGGACACTTAACTCTAAAGATCTCCATTCCCAAGCTGTTTTCTGCTCAGAGAGTCTGGGGTTGAATGAGATWTAGGGGCATTTAGTAAATGAAAATTTATTTTCATTAACTCCATTTAGCATGATTGTTGAGAAATTAAGGTTTTTTTGCCTCTGGTATTAACTTGTTAACTGTRATGTTAAAGTGATTTAATGTAGTAYTTTTTTCAGTATGATAGATATCTAGTTTGTTAATTCATGATCACCATGTGGCATTTTTTATCACACRCATAGCTGAAATTTGGAATAGGGAATGAGAACATATAATACTACATTTTTAAATGGAAATATATGTTACGATGATGAGAGTATCAAGCACTCATATAATGTATTGTAGATCTCCTCCCTGTCTTGTTAAATTGAGAATAGCATACTGTGTGTCTGTGTATTTGATAAAGTAATTCTTATGAACCTGTTGAGATGAAATTCTGTTCTATAGCCCTTTCTTATCTTTTTCTGGTCAGTTCAGAAACAGGTTTTTTGGGGGCATAAGAAAGCATTCAGTTTTGTAAGAATTTGTTACACCGTTCTTTTTCTTTTTTAATACTTCCGAAGATAAACAAAATGAAGTAATTTTTAGCTAAAATTTTTAAAAAATAATTAGGTCTATTGAAAGTTAGCAGGAGGGGAACAATGAACTTYACTAGAATTCCTTAAAGTTGGGATTATGCAAAAATGATTGAAGTCACTTTTCAACTCAAAGATGTTGAAGTGAATCCCTAAATCTCTGCTGTCCCTCTGGTACTACAATGAGTAATGAACACTCCATCTTYCACTTGCCTAGTTGATCAAAGAAGTGGATTTCAGAAGGCTCACTGGGCTTCTGAAGGCCTCATCTTTCTTTGCRAAATGGGGACTGAGATTAGCTTTAGAATTCTGCCTCTTTAATCAATGTGACTTTTATAAACTCCAGTTTATTTCCTTTTAGTAGACAATCCTGTAGGATTTTGTGGTTTTAATGTTGTTATAGCTTATCAACAATTTTTAAATTAAAAAAATGTGATTAAATTCTTTCACTTACTAAGCAGATTTGAGTCAATTGAGAGGTGATTATTTGCAACCARCATCTGTCAAACACTGGCAGTAACATGATCCTTATGCAAAAGCTTATTACATTGACCTTATAGTCAGTGGGTTTAAGAGAAACATCCTTGGTGAAAAATYACATCAGAAATGTTCTTTCTGATTGGCTTAACAATACTGTTACTATTAACTTTATGGTGTGCTACCTAAGGAATAATTAAACCAGATGGTGCGTTAAACCCAACTGAAAGAATAAAGATTTTTTGCTTTTAAGTTGATCAAAATTAGGTAAAACAACATATGTTCATATGCATTACGATTCCTTTCACTACATATTAACTGCTTTCCTTAATATTCTTCCTGGTGATTTGAGAGCTCTGTCTCTTGAAAAAAACCCAACAAAAGCAAACCCAACAAAATCCTCTTTGAATTCTTTTTTTTCAGACTCTCTGGTCACACATACCCTTGTGYTGCTTTGTGTTTTATGTAATCTAAATAAACAGTTTGCACACTGCAGAATCCTCAAATTACGTGAAGCCGAAATGCAAGCTGTTTTGGGCCACATTCAAATTGTAAAAATTAGGGCAGGTACATCCAAAAAAAKGGTTTGGAGATTGCCTCTAAAGAAGCACAGCTTGTACAAATGAGCAAATTACATTTTATGCAACAGATGTTGAGGAGGGAATTACAAATACTCCAGTTTCTGTTATTTTAGTCCTGTCTTGCCACCATTTCTCTCTAGCAGTGCCATGCAGGGCTAATAATACAGAATAACACAGCACATACATTATGACTGAAGTCTCTCTGCTGCCCATAAGCGGAGCTGTTATTTTTATTCCTGAAATAATTACTATGTTATTTTTATTCCCCATTATTTCCCAAAGCATTAAACTCTATTATACTTACTTTTTTCATACCAGTAACTCTTTTCATACACTCATGGTATTTCCCTCCTAAAGATTGTCTGATGAATGCAATGCAGCTCATGRAAATATGCAGTCCCTTTGCCTGAACTGATATAAAATTAAATGAGAGTGGAAACATACAAATGAGATTTATGATCATGAAGCATTGTGGAATAATGTTTTATCTTCACAGCTGCTCCTTATCCAGGTGCTGTTAAAAGCACTAAAAATATTCATAAAAGTAAGTTAACTGTATCTTGATTTTGTGAAGGATTATGAATAATGTGCTTTCATTAGCTTGATCATTTTATATGCTTCTGTCTTCCTGGTGTAAATTACTTCTTAGTCACAACTACCTGTTCAAACAACTCATAGAACAGCGTTAACAGTGAGCATCTCTTCTTCTGACTGGATGAGCCATATTTTTTTCTAGGAGAGCTTCAGTTGGTTGGAGTGGGAGAGAAAAATTATCTTAATATTTTATCTATAATTGCCTATTATATTTCTCAGYTCTAAATTTCTTCCAGTTATAAAGAAGTCCACAGCATCAGTATGAGTTGTCAACCAGTCAACCAACAATAATATTATTGTTATAAAGTGCAAAGATTAATTTAAACAAAAAGACTATTGATCTTTTGTTTGTGTCTAAATGGAGAAGTAATGTGATAAAAGATAAATCACTCTACAGGTMTGGTGATTTCTTATGAATATGCCAAGCAGGACATTTATGTGAGTATTTATATGAAGGCATTTGTATTAGSAGAGTTTGCACACAGATAGCATAATACCAAACAAGTATGTGTTGCTATTGGTAYGTGGAAAAGAACTTTATTGTACTGGATTTAATATTCATTTAAATGGAGGAWTAATAGAGTCAGTCAAAGCTAAGCCTGATGCAACTAACATTTCAATTTGATGTAGGATGTTGCTGCCTTATATTTATAATGCTTTGAACATTCTTATTGAATTCTGTATYTTCACCGGGCTTCAGTCACAAGTCTGCATTACAGAATCATAGATTTTCAGAACAGTTGATGTTGGAAGGGACCTCTGAATTCATCTGGTCCAACAGCTCTACTCGAGCAGGTCCATCCAAAGCTGATTGCATATGATTATGTCCAGATAAATTTTTTAGTATTTCTAAGGATGAAGACTACACCTGTGCCAGTACCCAGTCACCCTTATAGTAAAAAAATTGTTTCCTCATGTTCAGAAGAAACCTCCAGTGTCTGTGCCCCATTGCCTCTGGTCCTGTCACAGGGTACAACTGAAAGGACCTTGACTCTGTCTTTACACACTCCTTTGATCAAGTTGTATTTGATACTGAGGTAATGATCAAATTCACCTGAGACTTCTCTTCCCTAACCTGAACAGGCCAAGCTCTCTCAGCCTTTCCCTGCAGAAGAGTAGCTTCAGTTCCTTTACTGTCTTCATAYATGAGTAACACTGACTTCAAGTAGACCTCTCCTGATTTACAAAAACCAAGGTTGTTTTTGAAATATAATTTGTGTAAGCAAGAGGAAAAAGAGTAGTGCACAATAGCAGAGTGAATATCAAGAGTTTTCTTTTAAACTCCATTTTTGAAAACTGAACTAGTGAGGGGATAATTGTTGCAGTCTGTTTCCCAGCAACTAGTACTGGCAACAGTGTACAGAAGTTTTCCATGCCACATAACAAYGAGATAAAGAGAAGAACAAATGCAGTGAAACCACCAGGCTAGCATGAGAAGATGGGAAAGAATTAGTATAATTTACTACAGAGATATTTGATTCTTTCATTCCAGGTATTCTTATGTATAAGATAAGGTAAAGGCAAACTGAATACTCAATGTGTTTGTTGATGCTCTGGATTAGAAGCACTGGGGACAGCAAATCTTGAATAACAAGCATGCTCCCTGACTTACTGACACAGAAGTACTTCAGTGAAAGTTCCACATAGAAGTCTTCCAGAAAAGAACTCATTAAAAATATATATATTTTTTTGTGAAAGGTCAGAAAAATCCTACTATAACTATCTTTCAATTCCCCAGGTTTGTCTCAAGTGTCTGAAACATCATCAGTCAATTCTTTCAAATCCTTTGAAGGTGCTGAAAATACTTCAGTGGTATAGAATGCTATAGAGTAGTCAAATCTAGAAGATAATGTTCTCGTTTGAAGATAACACTTCAAGATTGAACTCAAGGATAACAGTACAAGAAATTCTCCTGAGAGAGACCAAGGTTCCAAACAGTGTAGTATTTTTTTCTCTGACAGTGGCTGGACAACATTCAAGCCAGACCATATACTGCAGTCTGGAGTCTGTTGGTGTGATTTATTTACTCTGAGCTTCTGTGTCCAGAGATAGCAGGGAAGTCCAAGAATACAAATACATATGAAATGTTGCTGCCTTTAGAGCTGACTTCCATGCTATCTGAACAGCACACTATGATGCTCCCCCATTTATGTGACAGCACAGGCTAAATATTACAAAGAGGTTGTTTTGAGTTGATGMATGATTTGAACACATATTTCCAAACATTTGCGTAATAGTGTAACTAGGAGAAAATTACCTATTCTTGTTTCCCCATGAATATTCGCCGGCTTGTTTTGTTCAGTTTCTTAAGCCTGATACTTCTACCACTGAGATGAAGTTCTTTCTGTGGTTCTTTCTTGGCTAGAGATGGAGGTACCTGTATTCTTGAGACATCATGCTGCCAACAAGTTATACTCTTTTGAAACAGCTTAAACAGGATGCCTGAACTTCTTGCCCTTATGGTATCTGGTAACCTGAATGTTTTATGTGTTCTCAACATTTACCTTGATTTTTAATATTGGTGAAGTTTAGAAAGTGATAGAAACTTAAGTCAACAGTGTTTAAATTTAAGAAAATTTACTGGTTTGGGTTTTTTTGGGCATAATTTTCTAAAGTTCATCAGGACAGCTATAAAGTCCCTTTGATTGGGACTTTGTATTGGACTTTGATTGGAAGAGACTATAAATAGCTAGATTTTTATAAGTTTTTGTGAACAACCCACATTCCCACCCCCAACCATGCTTCTGCAAGTTCAGTTAGTATTTGCAAAATCTTTTCTTATGAAAAACTGAACCACTTCAAGTTCTTAGTCTTCAGGCTTTGTACTTCAGTATGAAAATACTGATGCACACTGCTAGAAACACAGCTATTGTCACCTTTATATTATTGTAAAGAAAACTTCTTAGAAACCATCACTGACTTTTTTGACTCTTGATGTAATATTTTTCTTTATAATAGCAATTGATGAAATGGATCTCAAAAGAGATGGAATTGATTCAAATKATAAAAATTACATWTGACAGTTCTATGTCAAGGTCCRGGACCTAACCTTYTATTAGTTAAACTCTGATAAAGAGRGGTAGTGGAGGAACCTTYTCCCTGTGAATTTTACCTTTGCTGCTGAAAGGAAATGTTACATACAGCTCATTTACATTGTTTTCAGTGAGCCAATTCTCCCATAAACTATCGAGAACAATAGGGAAAAAAATGAAATGCATTCACATTTCTAGGAACAACTTGCGGTCTTAAAAGTTCCTGTCTCTACTTTGCTGTAATGAGCAATACTTTTAAAATGTGCCCTAAATACATGACTACAGATTACTTTAATTTGAAAATCCACACTGGTTCAAAAGAGATGGTAATTTCATTCAACCTGAAGTGTTGTTTATTTTCTGAACTAGTTCCTGAATTATTGATGTATGATGCCAAAAGGTAAATTATTTTGAGCTAGATTTAATTTGAATTTCCTTGCATTTTAATTTGAATTTCCTTTCTTTTTTTTTTTTTTTTTTGACAGAGGATTTCACATTAATTTCTTCATTTTGAGGATCTTACTCTTTTAATAATTGTGTTGCCTAATGCCCTAATCTGTTTATTACACTATAACTTAGCTTGAACAATGCTGCTTCTGTTCAAAATAAACAGATTTGCTATGTCTGTGAAATAGACTTATGTGTAGCAGGATGCTTTACCATCTAGAAAAGCTCGGAGGTTTCTAAATGCTTAAGAAATTATAATGCCAGTAGATTTAGCATTTGTRTATCTGCAGGCTCGTGCTTATTCAGTTGTATCAAGGCAGCTTAAGCTAATATCTAATCTTCTTATGGAATAGTTCTTCCTGTAACAACAACAGGATTGTGCATAACAAGCTTGAACAACCATGTGGCTCTAGTGTTGTGTGAACGGGAGGGAAGGAGGAGTTGCCTAACTTTATTTTCTTTACCAAATGTTTGATTATCTTTGCATAGCTCAAGATTCTTGCTGTGGTGCCATGTATTCAACTCATACAAACCAAGGAATTATTGTCCATCCTCATGCTCTCCTTTATGCCACTTATCCATCAAAGTGGGTAATAGACAAAAGATGCTGAAAAATTATTTAAGTACTATATTGAGCTATATATCAGTGGAAAAAACTGGATTGCATTTASTTAACAATGTTTTAGAAAGGAAAATGAGTAAAAAAATAATTAGCAATGTTTTCCTAAAAAATGACTTTAATTACATACTGATATTCTGTTTCTGAAAAAAAACTACTTATGAAGCATGAGGTAGAAATTTATAGGACATTATATTATTTCAAAATCATACTTTATAGAAAAAATTATGCAACTTAGTTGTATGCAGAGATTCAGCTCACTGCTCATTTTGCTCWGCACTTTCAGTGTACTCTATTGGTAGAATTCCCTTAGGCTTCAAGGAAAAGTGTAGATCCTCTCTAGTGGAAATGATAAACCAGAGGAGTTCCTCACTAAAGGAGYAACATGCTTTACGAAAATCTAGAGAGAATTTCAAGGGGTGGTGAAGGCAGGAAACTGTATGGAAGTGAATAGMTTTTGCTTTTTTGGAATGCAAAAGACTAAATAAATTTCTCTCTTGTGCATTTCATTGATCYCATTGATGAGCTGAAATAACATCACAGCAAAGAATAATCTACCCTCTCATCTACCTCCAGATATTCTCTTCTCTTTAACAGAGTGCAGCTAAAAGTGTCTGAGGAGAAAACCAATAACTTCCCTATGCTGCTCCTGATCAGGTTCATGATGATCTTTCAGAAGAAAATTACTTAATCTTGTCCTCCTTGTTGTTTCATGTACAAACCCTGTGGTTTTTTTCCTGCCTCTGTTTTATAAATCCATACTCATTTTTGACTGTGCTGAAACTATACTAAGTAATTCTACTGTAGAATGTTAAGTTATAAAATTGTTAAATATCATAGTTAAATTGAAAAACAAAGAGAGTATAGTATGAATTTTCTTTCCTTTTTTTTTTTTTTTTGTAAGCTGTACAACTTTGGTGGGAAGTCATAGGTTTGTGATAAAACTGATTATTATTTTTTTATTAATAGGAAATCTGTAACACAAGATATATGTTATAAGCAAAGGACATTTCATGCTATCTGTGAACTAACTTAAATGCTTTTTTCCTTATTCAAACATGTGCAAAATGAAAGAAAATATTTTGTTTCTCTATTTGTKGTAGAGTTCCAAGAATTTTTTCCTATTTGTCATACAAATCAAAACTTAATTTTTCACATTTCTTAGGAAAAAAGGAAAACATTTTCATACAATGCCTTGAAATGTTCAGTATAGAAACTTCTCAGTGCAGGATAACTTCCAAGAAAAATACTGGCCCTAGAACTAGGTTTTTTTGTTAAATRTATATTTTGCATGTGTGCCCTTATCTTGTTCATAATTTTTCTTCAAATTAGGATTTTTTCCTCTACCCAATACAGAATTAATAGAGCAAAGTTATTAAAAAACCGAAACAAACAAATGACAACAAAATACAGTCAAGCAGCCTCTTGAAAGCAGATATTTAGCATTAATTTTTCTCTTCTTACTGGGCACTAATCAGGCATCATTTTGCATGTAGGGTCACCTTAATTTATATAAACACAGTCACAATGTGCAAAAAATGAACATCATCTTCCCAATTATTGTTTCATACAGCCAGCTTACGTTCAGTAAAATATGCCTTGTTTTTCTCTTAAAAATGAATTTACTGGGTTCAYCCAGGTTGTTTAATTTTGTTCATAATTCAGTTGGGCATGTAAGCAGTTTAGAAGGCTGCAGAAAGCCATCAATAAGCTTTGGAATCATAGAATGACTATGTTTGGAGTGYCTACAGAAAAGCTATTTGCAATTTGCCTGACCTCTCATTCATGTAGTATTGCTCTATTTATCTCTTTTTCTCCCAGCTTTTGTTCCTTTATTTCAAACACACTTAATTATATTTTATTCTTATCACCCCATTGAAAGGAAAGGATAATAAAGATCCATTAGACTTTATTAAACTGATGATAAAAGCCAGAAATTCTAAAGGAATATTTACAAGATGAATAAGTTTTATTTAAAAGTCTGGGCTCCTTGGATCTTGTCATATCCTAATACATCTTTAGAGCTTTAACTAAAAAACAGCAAATGGTCCTAATCTATTAAGTATAAAAGAAAAGTATGACAGAGGAATTAAAATTATAGTCAAACTCCCTGTATTTGTAATTTAAAAAATCATTAATTGCTCTAGGCTGTTCTTTGTTATTAGTAGTTAAAATCTTTTTATTTCTTTGGTTTTGCAGTTTGTAACTCAGATATCTTTCTCAAGTTACTTTCAGAAGGATGAATTACAAATATAATTAATAATTTTTTTCTTGAACTTCTAAAATTCAAAGAATGAAATCTTTGAATGGTCCTATTTTTGCTTCTTATTTCATATTAGATAAATGAGAATTTAGTTTTAGTATCCAAATAGAACAATAGTTGCATGTGTRCTTTTGTGGATCTGTGCTTGTCATTATTACCGAGAAAAGGGGGGCAGCATATTGACCTAAGATGGACCAACCATGCATGAGAGTTGAGATGCTGGAATGCACAACAAAAGTATAAAGATAAGACYTTTTGGTTTTTTAATAGAGGATCTATTGTAGCTTCCTCTTTCCTTGCTTAAAAAATGAACAAACTTTTAATAACAATGAAAAAACACACCAAAATTGACAAAATTATCCTCTTTTTAGATAGCACATGATGAACCATTCAACTTAGTTCAAGAAGGAATCAAGATAYAGAAAACTGGATTAAACTGAAACCATGTTTGTTCTTTATGTGAAAAATGTAAACATTGTTAATTCTAATAAAATTACAATTATTCTTCTAAATCCTCACAATTTACAGGGTAAGTCTATCCATAGCTTATGGTAGTTATGGAGGGGCTAGTGAATTCACCAGCAGTGAATTCTGTATCTGTTAGGAGCAGAATTTCCTCTTACAGAAGGTGAGCCTGGGCATTGTCAGCAGCATGGTGCTTCACTAGATGAATCACCAGTCCAGTAACTTTCTTCTTATGTTGCAAATAAGAGAGATGCTTTATAGGATTATTGGGAGATAATAGGCTGATATAGTGAGAAATCTTCTGAGGTGATAGAGGTCAGTTGGCTTAAATTTTCTCTCACTCTTGGTGTTAACTGAATATACGGGATGCACATCTGAAAGTGAAACAGTGTCAGAAGAAAGAACAGATGTCAGATTATTTTTGAATTTCTGCAGAAGTTTTATAAAGTTCTTGAAACCTTTTGAAGTTTTCCAGGGTTTGATTCAAATGACTGTGGTTGCAAATTCTATCACTTTTATGTTGCTCTCTCTTATTTTGCCTCTCTTTTATATGTTTGTTATTTTTTAAGGGTTTTTTTGGGGATTTTCTTTAATATAATGCTTGAGTCCAAAGATCATTTTAGGGATGATACATATATTTTAGTTTTGCAGACCTCCACATTTCCTAGCTTTTTTTTTCCTGACAAGTTCCATCATGCTGACCTATTGTTCCTATTCACTTTAACTATATGTATGCTGTGCTTCTTAGCAGTGCCCCAGAGATATAATTGGGGTTTTTTTTCTCATCTTTGCAAAGCACAGCTGAAAAATTGGACCCAACAGTATCCTGTCTCAAAAACTTATATAATCTCACCTCATTSTTAGTGTAATATAAAGAGTCTTCCAGTATAATTTTGCATTTCAGTGAGGTTWATTCTAGTCTTTCATTAAACTGCCATTGTGATCTAAGCTTCTAATGGAAATTTAGAAATATTTCATCACCTGCATATTTTCAGAACCATAGCCATTAGAAGTGATAGTTTCTTGCATAGGCATGAAGAATTCTTTGCACATTTATGCTAATTGAAATGTGCTTTTTTTTTTAATTTTTGAATTTGAACTAAATAATGTTTGCATTTTATGTTTAGAAATGAGATGCCCCTTAATCTTTTGSTATCTAGAAAAGGACACAAGTTCCTTAAAGAAAGTTTCTTAACGTGAAAGTAAACCTGACTAGTCTTAATGATACCAAGAGTTAGGAAATACCATCAGGACCTCCAGTTAGGGAAGGAACAAAAGTTTTGGAGATGTTTAGAATAGTGAAGAGAAGTCATGGGAGGATATAGAATTTTTGACTAGAACAGAGAAGTGAGTCACATGTGAGGCCATTGGATCCCTGATTTCTTTCAYTGAAGAGGCATCATAACACAGATGTGCAACAAGTGCTCAAAACAGAATCCATAGCTGTGACAGTTTTCTGCTGCACTTTTGTGAAGCTTAGCTTTTTTTATTTTTCTTTGCTTCTTCTTGGGCAGATGGACCATGTTGGCCTCATTTGGCATCAGATCCTCTTGGGAGAGGAGGAAGGAATATGGAAGATGTGGCTCATGGAGTGTGAAGCTGCAGATCTGGGCAGGCAGGAAGATAAGATTAGGAGAGCAATACACATTCCCTAAGGCATACGTTGTGTATGCTGCTGTTAGTAATATTARCAGATGCTGCTACTCATTCATGTCTCAGGTCCTGGGTTCTGCATTSTGAGAGCTCTGTAACAGATGCTCAGCAAAACATATTCCTCAGGAGGAAGGGCTGTGACAAACCTGAACACTGSTCTGTTTATGCTGTGGTCCTAAGTGGCTCTAGCCTCATAATCTTGCTAAAAATGATGGGGTTTTTTGAACAGACATGCCAGGAATTGTACTTTCTTTAAAAATATGCACTAAAAATTTATATAAAATGGATGCAGAAAGTAGAGAAAAAAAAAGGCCAAGAATGTGGGCAAAGATGGATATTATTCTTGTCAAATTGCATCAAATTCACACTTGAGCTTAATTTTACTTAATGGCTCAGAAGGAGGCTTTAGTCTTCATGACTGACAGTAACYCACTGACTGTAACTATTAAAAATAAATTCTTAGGTTGAGTCYAATTTTAATAAAAATAAACAATMTCTTATTTTCTTATTAATTGATGAAGGTTTTAATGAGCTCAGACACAGGGATGAGTTAGTGAACATTCCTTTACAATAGAGTCTAATGGTTATGACATAAATATTTTGTTACTCAACACATACAGTTTAAACATGAGTCTAATAAATGGTTTGTTCTCCTTGAATGGTCATTGGAGAGATTCCAGGTAATTTCAAGAATGTTTAACTTCCTCTAGACACTATAGCACRTTTCCAAAGGTATTTTGTCTTAAAACATACAAAATTAACAGCAGTTAAATAATTCTAGAAGCCCTTAAATCTAAAAATTTAATTTCAAATTATGGATAATCTTTGTTTTAAAATGGTGGAAAAGTAGTAAGTTCATATTCCTGTTACTAAACTGCCCTCATCAGAAAGTGCTGAATTTCCTAATTTAAAGAAAGACTCACAGATCTTCATGGCTTGGAGCCTTGAAATATCTGGCTGTGTTCTGTCAATTAATGTGTCTCATGCTGTCAGTAAGAGGTTAAATCACATTTTTTGTTGCTTTCTTCTAACATTAGCTTTGGCTTTGCAAAGATGATGTGAATCTATTACATGTACAATTYGGGTAAGGTTTTGCTGAATGACACTGCTCAAACAGCAAAATAGTACATTAATAGTCATCATACATTATGTTCTCAAGCTAATCTATTCATAGGATTTCAGCTGAAGATCGCTTAGCTTCTCAGTCAGGCTTTAATTACTTCAGAGGCTTACAAAGAATCTAAGAATCTAATAATTCAGGGGGKTTGAAACTGGATTATTCAAGGATTATTTGTTGTCTGCAGTTACTTGTAATTAGCCACCTGATTCTGGCTTTTTCTGTCTCTAGGGGAGAGAACCTAGCTGTCTTAATATTGCACAGGACTGAGATTCAAGTCCTGTTAGCTTAGCTCTCTGAGCTGTGTGTAGAGCATACTTTAAAAAGCACTTGTCTGTAGGTTTCKCTGTTGGTAGCAATGGAGATCACAATGCTAAACCTTCTTTGTAAAACATTTTGTATCGAGGAAAGCTCTGCATAGGACCAAGCACTTATTTATCACATCTAGTTAGGAGAAACAGATCAACTAGGACAAACAGTTAAATAGAGAAAATAAATACCAGGATAAACTTGAAACATATAAACTACTCTTGATAAGAAATTGATATCAATGTTAATGAGGCCAATCTCAATTAAGGGGATTGTTAGTGTCAAGAGTATTTTTAGCTGCTGATTTATGCATCCATCACTGCACTATATGAGAATCACACATATAGTGTATTAAGTCAGTTATTAGGCATAAATGTTATAAGAACCCAGCATGTATAAGCCAGCACTGATGCTCTTGCATAGCCTACATGTATAACTTCACCAAACACTCAGCTCACTGCTGTAGTGTGTGCACTTCATGCAAGCTRTATGGTTCAGTGATTCTTTCTAAGAATATTTTAGGTACAAGTACCTCAGCACATGGGAGACAGTAATGAAGCAAGGAAAAGGGGTAGCTGATCCCATCTGAATTGAYTGATGTACAACAGAATTTTCTTTAACTGTGAGGCTGTCTATTCACTGATGGAAAGTACCTATTATTTGGTGCACAGCTGTCTTACCAAACAAATTGCCAATTTTTTTGTCTGCATAAGATGGAAAAAACACATAAAGTTACCTGATATCTTCTGAGGAATAGATAAGCTTGGCTGTCTGCTAGAAACCATTTAATTGTGTGTTTAGAATTTTTGAATGACAAAGGRAAGAGGATAGTCAATTAAACAGATGTAGAACTCAAAGCCAAGGAGGCAATTACTTATTTTTCAGTGATTCAAGCTACCAGCTTGCCAAACTATAGAGTAATATCATCTTCTGAAACAAAWTTTTTTTTCTGAGCATTTTTAAATTAATCCTTCTTGTTCTTTCTTATGGTGTTAATCCTCTTTGGCTAGTTTAGCCTCTTCTTTCTCAGTGTCTAAGCAGAATTTAATARAACCAATAGATTACACAAAGATAATATACATCTTGTTTATGATGTTTTCTGTATATTTTTTAAGCATGTACTACATGTATTTATTCTYCAAACAGCTCTCCTAGCTTAATGGCATAATTCATTACAGATACTGGCATTACAGATACATCTTCTGGAGAAAAATCATGGAGCAGTGTAAAGGAAAAAAAATCTGTCAAATTCACAGATAGAATCTGTGGAATGGAATCACAGAATCATAGCATCATACAGTATATCAAGTTGGAAGGGACCCATAAAGATCACTGAAYCTGACTCTCTGATCCTTGCAGGACTATCTAAAATTAAATCATATGACCATGAGTATTTYCCAGACACTTGAACTCTGACAGRCTTGGTGYCACTACCACTTCCCAGAGGAGACTGTTCCAGTCATTGACTRCTTCCTCARTGAAGAACMTTTTCCTRGTGTCCAACCTGAATTTCRTCAGATGCAGCTTYATTCCATTTCTTCCTGTCCTATCACAGGYCAACAGAGAGCAGGGGTCAGCACCTGCCCCTCCACTTACCCTTCTGAGGAAGCTGTAGTAATTGCAATGTGGCCTTCCCTCAGCCTTCTCTTCTCCAGCTCCAACAAACCAAGTGACCTCAGCAAGTCTTCATGTGGCTTCCTCTCCAGACCCTTCACCATCTTCTAGAACTCCTTTGGATACTCTGTAAGAGCTTTTTATCCTTTGAGGCATCTAAAACTGCCCCCAGCACTGGAGATGAGGCTGTCTCAGTGCAAAGCAGAGCAGGAGAATCCCCTCCCTTGCCCAGCTGATGCCTGATGCCCCTCAGGACAGGGTTGGCCCTCCTGGCTGCCAGGGCACTGCTGACTCACAGTCAGCTTGCCATTMACCAAGACTTCAGGTTCCTTTCTGTGAGGCTGCTCTCTGGCCTCTCATTCCCCAGTTTCGATGTATAAACACAACTTTCCAGTCCCAGATGGAGAACCCAGCACTTGCCCTTGTTAAATTTTATGCATTCATGTAAAATTGTTGAAGGCTCAAGATTAGATTTCCAAAGTTTAAACTGTGAATTGCTATTGCCTAGGACAAGATTTCTCTCTGGATAGTCTATGGATATTTTGTGTGGGATGTGATAACTGACTCTTGTGTCCCTAATGAATACTACAGGAGAGAAACATTTTCTGTTCTAAACACTAGAAATTTCTGTTRCCTTTGTATTGTGTCATCACATCATCCTAAACTTTAGTTCTCTTTATAAGGAAATAAAAAAAAWTTTCAAGTATTTTGCATGCTGTTAAGTGACAAATATTTCACTTAATGTAAAGATTTAAAAGCCTGCCTTGTGCAAATATTTGTGGGCTCGGAACAGTCATGGAATAGGAACTTGATTTCATTTTAGGTACTGAACAAGTGGTAAATACTGATAGTCTTTTTCAGAAAACTTACATTTCAGCTGTAAGACTACAGATAAGAAAATAAATTCTGAGAGGACCAGAGGGGAATAATGTTAGTATGAAGAATGGCAGTCACAGCATACCATGCAATTTGCTAAAGTGGAGTATTTTCTTTGTGTAGAGTTCTAATGTAAGAAAGGGGAATGGCAGTGTAGGGGCTTTTCCCATTTATGTCAGAGTATAGTATAAAGAGTTGATACTGATTTATGAGTCTTACAGAGCTTGAAACTTGACTTTCCAGAACGTATTCCTCTGAGGCAATACAGTTAGCAGCTCTCTAAATGGAACTAGTAGCTCTCTGTATTTCACTGGGGGATGATAAAGATTAAGATCCTGAATGCTAGATTAGCATCCATTTCTCTGGTACAGATAGATCCTCTGGGCTTTCAAGGTTTGGATGCAAAATGTAATACTCTTTTTTTGGATTTTTATTTGCTCRGTAAGAGTTTAGTTACAGGGATCTTGGTGGAGGAATTATATCAGTAGTTTTGATGTATATCTATTTTTCATCTTAAAATATGGTTAAAAAATCTGTAACTTTATTGTTTTTAACAAATRCATTTTCAATAAAAATTCAAAGTTCATATTCAAAATGAAAAGTTGGTGTGTTCTAGATTCTCTTATGTGATRAGAAAGAATAAACACCAGGATGTGGATGAAATGTATAAGTGAATAATAATATAAGTGCATACCAATCCTCCTAAGTGCCTTCACTATATAATGAATGATATAGAAGGAAGGTAAGGAGTCTCAGCATCAGTCTGGATAAGCCTGTAAGTGCTGTTTATTTCCATTATCTCTCTATTAATTAATTTAGTTTACAACTTTGAGATGGTCAAAGTTTTTAGGAAGCTCATCCATACAGGATAGTGGAGACATTTTCTGTGCTGCTTATTGTTACATCTTTCCTGGTCTTTACAAGATTGGACAATGTCTGGTGAAGTCATTTAAGTGTTGATTACACTGCCATTATGTGTCCTCTGCAGTTTTTTTTGCAGGAGAAGAATGAGATGATCAATGTGGAGTACTGTGAATAGACTTAACTAGATTGCAGCGTGGCACTTATTTGGAGGAGGAGATTTCATTTAAAAATATAYTATCAAATGTGTTCTTCTTAAATGCTGAACTGATGGTTCCTTTTATTTGGCTTTTGTTTCTTGAATGTGTCATTTAGAAAATTAACAGMGATCTGTTCTCTGGAACTTTGGTTTGTCTGACCGTGAGCTCTCAAGGTGTTGTAGTGTTTTTTATATTCTACAGGGTTTTCTTCCTTCATTGTTTGATACTTCTGTATTTTGACTGTCCATCTTTTATAAAACATCTTTTTTATGAAAAGAAACTAGGAATTCAGAATCACAACCTGTAAAATCAATTTGAACTGGATAGAAAAGTTTTCATGAAAAAACCTTGCATCCAGTCCAGCCCTCCAGTCTCTTGCAGTTTTTTCCCTGGTTGCCTTGCTCTTGTACATTGTCTGACAGCACCTTGAGTACTGCTTAATTACCATGAAGATGAGGAGAGAGACTTTTCATAGACAGTATGCTTCCCCTAAGATAGGAGCATATGTATTTTGAAGCATCTAAGATAAAGAAAAATAATTACTAGCTAAACCTGTTTATACAGCAGGTAAAAAGATTTAAAACAATCAGTGGTAGTGTCAGCTACAGGAACAAAAAAGTACCCAAGAGTTCCCACAACACCTAATTGCATATTTTAGAGGAGATAGAAGTTGCTGGAATTATTATGAGAGTTTTRTATTTTAGTGCCTGATCTTTGTTTACTAGACATCTGGAGTATTTCCCTGTAGTCTGTGGCTTCATCAGAATKTATAAAGATGTAAGAACTAAATTTGATTTTAGAACTTTTACATTTAATCCTTCTTAATTCTCTTACACTGTTGTTCCTCCTAAATATGCAAGTCTTTTCAGCTGTCAGCATTTGTGAGCTCCTTCAGAAAAGGCACTTAGTGTGTGAGAATGATGTATATATTTTATTATCTAATTGAATTGCTATGTTTGGAATTACTTAAGAGAGAGTAGATTGCACTGAGATCTTTTCAGCCTGATCTGGACATCACTTTAAATGAGCTTCCATAGAGAGTCAGTCATTCTTGTWGGTAGATGCTTCTGTTAAATGTAGGTAAAAGGAGGTGAAGGTTGCAGTTTGTGGTCATGTGAGTAAGAAATGATGACAGTATTAAAGATTTTCATGAGTTAGATACAAAGCTCTTAAAAACCAATACCAGAAACAAGGAAATATTAGAGATGGTGTATTTTTAAAAAGCTGGGCAGTTAGTTCACTGCTAAACAGTTTTTTTCGGCATCATGAATGTTAGAAGTATGGACAGCACCTGAAGTTTAGTCAAAAATTCCACTTTCACCCTTCATTTTAAGACATATATTAAATGCTTTGCAAAAAATTAAATGGTAAATTGACAATGTTGTGGTCTGAATAAAGTATTATTAACACCAGAAATATTAATAGAAACAKTTTTATTTCTAAAGACTGTCATTTCAGCTGGAGCATAAGGTATCTTGGTTACTGTGTTGCAGTTGTAAGTGCTGGTTCSTTATCACCATAATAAGGAGGGCACTCACACTGTAGAACACCACTTAAAAATGCCATTTATTGGAGCTAAGACTGTAAAGGAGAAGGTATTTTGATATTTCACAGGATTTTCTTAAAAGAAATTAGTTCTATTAATAAATTCAACTGACCAAAAAAAAAAAAAAAAAAAAGAAGAGGTGATGTTCACATGAGAACTTCTTCCCACCTTTTTGTCTAAATACAATCCCTGTACTGAGTAACTGCTCACAGGCTCCTGTGTTACCCTGAGTGAACTATGATTCTCCTGCAGCCAGGGGATGCACACAGCACTGCTGAGGCTCTCCTGCAGCCAGGGGATGCACACAGCACAGCACAGCACAGCACAGCACAGCACAGCACAGCACAGCACAGCACAGCACAGCACAGGTGTGATGGCACAGTGACATAAGTGTTGCATAGAGCAGCTCAGGCATCACCTGCTCAGGTTAACTGTTGTGTGGATCACTAACTCCTCAATTTACAGTGGCCTTCCTAATCACTACAGGTACAGTTCTGGAATTTTAGAGAATTCWCTTGGTGTGGTCATAACATAAAGAAATATAATGTTGTATTATAGGAGTAGTTAATACTATTTTTTATGCTTAGTTTGGGATTAATTTTTAATCTTTTTGATAAGGTCTGGACTGTGGTAATGCCTTAGTCCCATTCTGTCTGAAGATGACTTTTTCATTAGTTCATTGTTAAGGGTGGAAAAAAATATCAGCATGTGATATAACAATGTCAGCAGAACAAATAACAAAGATAGCCTTCCTTTAGTTTGTTTAATTTTTTTGGTTTTTACTGKTTTTGATGACTTGGAGACAAAGATCTTCAATTTATTTGATGGATTTATCTGATGGTTTCAAAGGATTAGAGTCCASACTTTCTGCATAAATTGGATAGTAACTTCTAAATTGGAAACAATGAGCTCATATGTCTCAAGCTAAGTGTAAGTGAAATACATGGGATGTATTTGTGCTTGTTTCTCTTTTTAAAAGGTAGCATTTGCTTATGCTAGTGAGCCACAGAATTACACAGCACCTAAAATTACAGTCTTTTGGGAGGAAGCTGTAGTGGTGTCCCACCTCTTAAGGGTACTTGGAGACACAAGCATCCACTTCCTTCCTATGCCTTGAAACAGGAATTGGACCTGAAGTTCCTCCCTTTTAAGTTCCTTACCTGATTGTTTATGCAGTCATTCACTCCCCTGATGTTCTGTTGGTGTACAGTGTTCACAGCTACTGTTAGCATCCAGTGTTTATACTCTTAGTCTGGAGTGTTCATCTGTGTGCCCAGGTGGCTTTCCTTTCTTTGCTCTTTTGGTTTCTGTTCTGGAAGGCCTCATGGTTTTCCTATTCTGAGAACAATCAAAGTACAAAACTGTAACTACTTCTGGATCTGGACAATTTGTAGACATCAAATCATTTGACTGTCTAATTTAAGCTATTGCCCTAGACTTTCTCCAGAGTCAATCAAAAGGAAGAGGCAGCTCCGATTCATCCTGTTATTTTGTGCTTCTGTCTTATGACAGAATGGATATTCTTTTGGTGATGGTGGCCCCTGATTGAACCAAGATGACTAATGTCAGATAAATGTCTTTTAGACTGCTAAAGTAGCTACGGTTGAGTCTAAGCTAAATGTTTTACTGAAAGAAATTTAAAAATCTRTGGAGAAGAAAGTGTTGACAGTCTGCATTCTTAGCTGTTTTACTGCAGCTTGGAAAACATTTTTTAATTGTGTGTTTACCCAACCGTCCTACTTATTCCTTTTCAGATAGTTGAATTTTGGTATTTCATCTGTCTGTTCATTTCACATTCTGTTAGTTTCTTTTATATAATGAGAACTCCTTGGCCATGACCTTTCATCAGAAGAAGACTAATCACATGAAAAAATATTCTTTGAAAGCCTGAAAAAAAAGCTACCATGAATGTGCATGACAATAATTAAATACATTTTGCAAAAGGAGGCAGAGAGTCGGGCATATGCAAGGAATTTTTGACTTATTGAACAGTTTATTCTGTAAACATATAGAAAACAAAATGTTCGTACTGTACTGAAGTACTCAAGAACTAGAATATTAATCTCATTAATAGATCTTTCAGGGAGACAGCAAAAACTTCTTTGTGTCTAAAAAAAAATGCATGAATCATTCTTTAAAATGAGAGTTAAAAAAAGTAGTATTGTCCCACTTTTCTTTGCAGAGGATTCACTTTACTGCTTTAAGTTGGTCAATCCTCTGATGATCCCCAGAAGGTACAGTTTAATTTGCATGTAATTGTTTTGTAGACTGCTTTTTTTTCAGTTGAGCCTATTATTCTTTTACTCTGCWCTGTGCACTTTCTACAGGTCATTCCATGCCAGCTCTGTTTCCAAAATCTAGAAGTGAAAACATTTATACTAAAAACAAGACAAAAAACATAMGTTAATAGTGAGGCTAAGAAATTTTAGTTTGTGTGACTACTCTTATTTTACCAGTGTTAATAGTTTTGGACATCAGGAAGAAGTTCTCCACAKAATGGGCTGCCAGGGAAGTGATAGAGTCCTTCTCCCTGGAGGTGCTTAAGAAAGGACTGGATGTAGCACTTTTTGCTGTGGTCTCATTGACTAGCTGGTATTAGACCATAGGTTTGACTTGATGATCTCAMAGGTCWTTCCCAACCTAGCTGATTTTGTGATAATGGCAGTAATAATACAAGAATATTCCAACTGCAAATAGTTTTTTAGAATGCATCTCATTTCATTGGCATATGGGTATGATCTGTTTAACATACAACTAGATCTTTGAATATATTTTGTTATTGGATACCTCCTAATAACTGAAATGTTCTCCAAGAGAAAATATCAAGCTCTCCATTAAATTTCATTAAATATTCTGAAGATCTGAAAGGTCAAGGTTCATCTAGTAGGCTCCTAAATCAGGTGTGTGACTTAGAAGTGCAGTTATGCCCTAAATTTTTGGCATCCTAACTTTTGCAGCTCACACAAGTTTATCTGTCATTTAACAGCTACRTATTCCTCCCACTGTATCCATATTTGTCTATTGATCGGAACATGTTTGCTAGTTTGAGCCATTAAGTTATCTGCAGTAGGTCTCAGTGGTCTTTATTTTCACCAGTAATTAAAACTTCATGATAGCAGAGGCTCCTTCAGGCCTGCTGTGCACACCACTAGTGTCTTACAAGAGGAGTGTGTTACTATATGATGATATATTTGCAACAGCAAGTAAATCAGAGCTAGGGGTCTGGCTTATTTCAGACTGCATCTAGAGAAGAAGTAGCAAGAGAGTGGAAACATATTCTGTGGAGAACATTTATGAAGTGTGGTACTCTGTATTTTTTCTCTTTGTTCCTTTAGAAAGCACTCTGTTTATCCATAGATGGAAGATGAGCAGGGATTATTACAGTCTCTTCTCATGTTAAATAGAATGTCACCCAATTGCCTCTGTAGTGAAGATAGTGTCTGCTGGGTTTTTCCYAAGTCATTTTGCTGAAATCTGATATCAGTAATCTGTCTAGCACATCTCTAAGTGAGAAAGTTTATKAACCTTGATAACTGACTTATTTCCTTGTTCAAAGAAATAGGATAAACCAGTGTAACAACAGATGCTTTTTAAAACACATTATCTTTGTTTAAATTAGTTCCTCRGTGATTATACAAATACATCAGAAGTTGAAGATGCATGTCTTCAGATCAAAAATATGGGAAAATATTCCTGATTTGGTTTAAAAGAGAAATTACTTTAAATATTATGATAATATATATTACTCTAGATATGTATTTTAAATTATCCAAATTTTAAAACTCCCTCATACAAATTCATATTTGAATATAATTGTAAGTTTTAAAAGATATCTTTTTCCCTTCAGCAGAAATAAAAACACTTTACACATCAAAAGATTTTCAAAATAAGCTTCCTGAATTCTCATTATAATAGTGAGTATTTACAATGATAAGGAAAGAACTTGTGATAATTAAAAGAAACCCCAAACCCAACCAACCAACAAAACCTGGACCAAAGGACAGTTCAGAAAGCAGAAAATAAGTTCTTTACAAATTACTGTTGAACATGGCAATAACAATGAATGTTATGAAATTAAAAGGTAATAAATCAGATTAATATAATTTCTTGAAATGTCCTAAGAGATTAAATCAGTCTTTTGATGAAATGGGAGTTTATTTAATWATACCCCTTTGACATAGACAATACTAGTGTAGACCAGCAGGTCAAGAAGATGCAAATTACTAACTGCATAAAGAAAAGTACTGCTCCACTTAAGATGACTGGGGGGAACAGTGTGGAGAATAAGGGAATGGAGACATTTAAAAACTACCTGCCATGTGCCTCAGACTATCCCAGAGCCTATTTCTCCTAATTTCTCCTTGTGCATTGCAGATACCTCAGCAGCTGGGAAGAGCAAAGAAGAACATGGAATTAACCTTTCTGGACAGTATTTCAAGGTGTTATTGGTGCAGTATGAAATACATAGATGAAGAAAAGCAACTAAACTTAAAAGCTTTTTAATGTGGAAATGTTTTGAATACCCACAGTTGAATGTATCATTTACGGCGTGCAGAGTGGTGATTAAGAAAGCCTCACTTCAATTTTGCAGGCATTTTGCAGCCATCTTGCACAAGCAGAAGTGAGGCTGAAAGCAGACAGCAATCAGACAGAAGTGCTCCACTTATGTTTTGACATCTTATTGAAGCCCAGTAGAGTTGTTGTTATCAGCTGTTCAAAGGGGAAACATACTAGTTTGGTACACAGAAGAACTAGTGTTCCTCTAGGTACAATTGGCAGGCATCACTAGACAAAACATAGATAGATTTACAAAGACAAAACATTTCAGGCATATGTCAAAAAATTATTTTTTATAATTTTTATGTAGATTTTTTATTTTCCATTCTGGTTGTCATCTAATGTGCTGCTGTCCAGTATTGAATGGCTCCAGGGCCCTGCCAGAAACCTGTATTGTCCTGTATTTAAATACAGCCAACACTTTTCTGTACATCCAGAACATGGGTTTCCAATTGCAATTGGCTACTTACAGAATTGCATCACCAAAARTGTCTTCTGTTCCTCCCACCCCTCTGTAACTCTGCAAGTATCTCTTCAACAGCCATCTAACCATGCTGTCATGTGAAAGAATGAAACAGCTAACATTTAATTCTTATAGGACAGAACAATCTATACCATGTGTGAGACTTATAGTTTAAAAAGAGGGTATTTTTATGTAGGTGAAAAAGATTAATTTAAATACTGTTTTTTGAGGAAATGTTTTGCTAATTGAAAGAAAAAGGTGGACACATTAATCAAGATTTTTCAAATAAAATTTGATAAACTTTGCATAGAATGCAAGTGCAAAGAAACTTGACTATTACCAAAGTCTGTATATTGAAAAATAAATTTTTATGGAAAAAATCCCGAACAAGCTAAATTTAGCACAGATAAATATTTCCACTATCTAATAACAATAGATTTYTTAAGGAAGCACTGATCTTAAGGACTTTTTCTAATCAATTGGAAAAATGAAGCATCTTTACAGCAGTATGATCCCTAAATTTCCTTTTCATTGTGTATGTATGCAAGACACACAGGTATGTATAATTTTTTTTTCTCCCCCACAGCTATTATTTCAAATGTCAGGAAAATGTTTAGACAGTTCAGAATATGTCTTATTATTATATTTCTCATCATATATGTCAGCTTCTAAGCCACAGGCAAGCAGCACCTACCTGGCCMCTTCTTGAGCCCTTAACAGGATCTYCCATGATAAATGTTTCAAGYACAAATGCTKATGAACCATATGGAAAGTTGCTTTGGAAGGTCATATAATTTTTCCAGTCTGAGTAGCCATCTCATTATATAATGACTGTTCTCTACTATCCTTATCAGGTGTATTGTTCAGGTGCAGAAGAAAATTTTAAAAACTGTCATTTGTTTAAGGTAGGGCTAAATGAATCACTACACATCTCTAATAGAGCTTTCCTGAACTGCAGTTCATAAAGTGCTACTTCCATGAAAACTAGAACCAAGAKTTTCTTTGTATCTTGACATAGGTGTTTCCTCAAAATAATTGAATTTCTTCCCCTCTCTAATATAAATAAAATAAAAAGATGTAAATGGAAGATGTAAATAGTGTAGATGAAAGGAGTTTGTTTACATTAATGAAGATCAGGTTTACAGTCCTTACATTGCAGAAATGTATTGAAGCTTGTAAATCATATTTCTTTCAAAAGGAATTAAAAGATGTATGACCAGGGTTGATCTGATCAGGAATATCAATTTTTCAGGGGGTTTTAATATAGATCAGATACTCAATACCAGCTGTTTTGCAATACAGGTCTTCTTTCCTGCCCTCGCTGCTGCTATAGATTGCTCTCTRATCCTCTCTGACATTGCACTGCCTGTTCACTTCCTCTGTAACTCCTCCACTGGTGACACAGCTCCTCGAGAGCAGCACATGTCCTTAGGAGAGGGGACCACCAGGGAGAGGCCCCAAGGATTCCCTGCAGCCTGGGACTCTCAGGGCTGCACCCWCTCTCTGAAGCTCTGTTGGCATTGAAGCCTCTGCCCTGGCAGACGCAGCTGCTCCACCACCTGGGGGAACCTGCCCTGTGGCACATCTCTGTACCTGAAAGCATGTAGGGGTTCTGAACCAAGCTGAGACCCCCTCTTAGTGCTCCTTCATCCATTAGCTACACTCAGRGAGCTGTGCTTCAGCCCTGGCCCCTCCCAGCTACACTTAAAGGGTCTTTGATACCCCACAATTGGGGGCATCTGTATCAAAGGTAGTGAGTATGCTTGGGTCACAGGCAGCTGGTTCAGCTTGTTAGAAGCTGCTAGAGCTTTGTCATGCTCACGCACTTCTTATCTGGCAGCAGATTCTCAGAGAGTTCCCAAGGGTCCTCTGACAATCCTGGACCCAGAAGCTCTTAAAGCAGAATACAGCTAGGAATTTCAAATTCTCTGCCAAACAGTATTTTCTTGACAATGATCAATCTTGATTGATACAGTCATTCTCACAGAGCAGCTAGAACAAGAGAATAAGAATGCAGGTTTTTATATAAAGTAATCCACTATAGTGTTTTAGAAGTACTCTAAAAATAGCCAGACAGGTGAGCACTGAATACAGAAGTGCAGCTAAGCCAACACTTAATTTGGGAACAAGAAACCTTAATGTTGTCATAAAACCACCTCTCTGAAAGAATGGGACAATAATTTTTTACTTGTTTTGTTTATTTGTGGGTATTAAATTTTAGAGGTGAAAAAACCATGATAATGGCATTGAAATGATAGGATGGATACTACCTGTAGCTAGTTTCTCACTAAGTTCAGCATTTTGACTTGATGGACTCAGCATTTTTATCCATTTGCAAGTTTTTCATACTAGAATGTTGGACCAAAATTATTCCATAACTCATTTTCTTTTTGATACCTCAGTTCCTACTGCTATCTGTGTAACTTTAGCAACCCTGTGTTCTCATGCTGCACCATTAGGTTTTYCTTCCCTTTCAAAGATGTGTGATTTTCTCTGACATTTGACTGGTCCTTGAGGTGAGGAARAAGGTGAAGAAGCTAGAAAGGGCAATGGTAGTGTTTTATTCAACTGCCAGTGTGTAGCAAAATGCAGCACATATTTAATCAAGGAACTCATTGTAGCTTTTCTTTTTGAAGATGAGGAAATTGAAATAATAAATATTCCATTTCTCTGAAGCATCTTTTTATAATGTAGAAAACATTGCCCCTATTATTGAAAGGTGAGAACTGAAGTTGTAAGGAATTAAGTGATGTTTTCTAAAATCACACAATATTCAATATAACATAAAATTAGGTCATGGTGTTCCAATTCTAGTGCATAGTTCAACATACCCCAGTGAAAATTCTGCCTCAATAAGACTTGGGGAAAAATATTTTCAGTAATTCAGGACTTCTCCAGTTGTTCTTCTATTTTAAGATGCTTTGTTTCTGCAGGTTTCTTATGCATTTTGTTAYACCTTTTAAACACTTCTATTCAACCCTGCCAATTTGCATGCCTTTCATCTTTGCTAGCAAATGAATTATTGTTAAAATAAAAAAAATCTTAAAGAAAGATTAAGAATAGCAGCTATAATCTCATGAGATGAGAACTTCCTCAAAGGTTTTTTTTTTTGTTGTTTTTTTTTCTTAAGAAGAATGGATGGAGAAGGCAAATAGAGGATGTGTTTGTCAGGAAGATTATGTGTTTAGTACTAAAGGGTTTTATGTGAAGAATTTCTGAAATGTTGTCCCMGAAGTGATCACTTACTGGTAAAAGCTTTATATGAGATCCCATGAAAATAGAACTTTAATCTTTCAAGCTAATCTAAATAATTTAGTCAGGTTTATTTACAGAAGTATTTTCACAGAACACAGTAAAGTTTCTGGAAACAGATTGTTCATGGTCTCTTTTGGATTAGGCTAGATGTCATTTAAAATGTATGYCCTTTTTTGTTTTGTTTTTTGTTTCGTTTCAGTTGAATAACTTYCCCTAGTTCCTTGCTCATTTTTTTTCCTGAAAAAATGGGTTGTTTCCTTTCAGGCATCTCTTTCTAGTTTTTTGCTTTCCTGAAACTCCATTTTGAAGAAAAAAGGGAATAAAGTAGTTTGGTGAAAATGAAGTTAAAGAAATGTGATAGATCTCCTGCTGGCAGCCAAGAGAATTAAATGACAGAACAGTGTAAGCTTGTCTACTTTCTCTTGGGGGAAACCATCTTGCAGTTCATTGATGTGGCATATCCTTTTTCTAAACATTCCCAGAGCACATATGTTCAGACCTTTGTACCTTACTTTTCTATATTTGGGCCCTGGAGCTTGTTTTGCAAACATTATGAGAAGCAGAACCTTTCGCTCGTATGCCCCACTTTCAGAGTCACATGCAATCCAATTTCTAAGCCATTATCATTGCTGCTSTATTAGCCTGGTAAAGTACAACATAAACAAGCAGTAAATTTTGTTTATCATCATTGCCAGAAGAAAGTATAGCATTAGTAAAGTTTCCAGTAAAGATGAGTAAGAATGGTATTATTTTCARCAAGCCTTGTAACAGAGGATACTCTTGTTACAGCCTGCTCCTGAAGGTGGGGCAACTGAGGTTCTTGTTAATAATAGATCCCTTGGGGAGGATTCGAGTGAAATGACACTAAATCACTGGTGTTTATAAATATGCACATGGCAGGTTTATTTCAGAACAACTTGGTTGCAATGGGAAGTAGGTATGAAGCCATTTTGGTTATTATCTGTAGGTATATGGCAATATAGAAGCATAAGAATAACAGAACATAAATTGAGCTTCCTGATGCTTTTCCTTCCCAAAGCATTCTTTTTTATTAGTTTTCATCGTGATACCTGATGACTGAATTAACTGGGTGAGCAAAATTCATTACTACTTCAGAATGRTGGATGCAAATATCAGGTGCTGCTTTAAGATTCTGAAATACTTGGCCAATAGTAAGCCTGGACCACTCTCTGATTAGTTTATTTATATCTAAGCTTTGACAACAAAGAAGTTTTTGGTGATTTGTTTTCTATTATGTACCAAGATAATCTTTTTTTGGCATCAAAATTCTTAAAGGATGCAATAATATTTGGTTTGTCTTAAATTATAACTTTTCATTTATTTTTCCAAGGCCTGCACATGTTTACTGCACTGATCACAATGGCTTAACCATTTGTCCCCAGAAAACTGCCAAGTGTTCCCAGTGCAAGTATTAGCTTAATGTCCTGTATGTCAACATATGTTTTACTCATGAAGCAGGRTTAGGCAATATCCATCTTTTTTTTTTAATGTTCTTTGATTTTATTGCTTGTCAAATCTTTACCTGATAGCTTACCCAGCATCTCATCAAAYTAATTTTCTTTTGCAAGAAAGAAAAATGTTTCAACCTGTCAGTCTTTCTAAATATGGATGAAAAGTCCCAATATCATTAATTCCTATTGTTCAGTTTCTAAAGAGTTAATATAGAAGGCTCTGTAGAATAATCAAGGGGTTTTTTGTTATTTTTCTTTTTTTTTCTCTTTAAATATATTTTGACAATAATGTTAACCTCATGTTGTTTCGTACAATTTTTATGTTGCTCTACTGGTATTTTATTTCATTTAAATAACATTTAAATATTAAGCAGCCAAGCCAGCAAAAATGATCCTTCCTTCCTAGAGTAAAAGCTCTGGCAAAACTATTGCAGAGTCTACTTTCTCTTAATAAAATTATGAATATCACTTCTGTTGATTGARTTGCATGTGCATTTCAAGTAAAAGAAAAGTTCTAAGGAAGCCTGGAGGTGTTTTTTCTGATATATTTTTATGTGGTTACATATTTGGATCAGAATTACTGAGCAGTTTGTCTATAGATTTCTATTATCATCACTTGTAAATGCATGGACCTTGGGTTGGAAAGAGAAGTATTGTTCTAGTGTAATTCACACTTAACTGCAGCAGTTGTTTTCTGTCTTGTCCAAAGACAATGATTGGTTGCAGATCCTCTTTTAGGCATTTGGACAGTGCCATTTCTTTTTCTATTGTTCAATTACAATATTGTGGTAGTRTTCATGCCAATAGCCTTAGGCAAAGAAAGTGATGAGAAATATTGCTTTCTACACTTAGGAGCATTGCACTGAGATCTACTGCATACGGAAAGTTTTGGAGTATACTTGAAATCTGTTTCACAAATTCTAAATACAACTGGTASTAGACACAATCTTTTCTTCATATGTCATAAAATAAAATATGCCTGTGTGGCATAGATTTTACTTTGCAAATGAAAAAAAAACCCCCAAAAAAACCCCAAAAAGACATCCAAGATGTCCTTGTCTCTGAAGGCAGAAGGCATTTTTTAAGAATCAGTATTCAGCAACAGACTGAAGGGGATTTAGTATTTCTGTACTTCAGTAGACTGGTGTTTTCAGTCTGAATTATCATAAGATGTTGATGTCCTGGAGATATTTCTGCCTGTGGAAACCCAGGGGTACTGAGCCAGAAATTACCTACTAGTGCAATTTTCATTCCTTCTTCCCACCTTAAAAATAATGTATAGTTCCTTACTAGTTCTGCCAAATCTGTAGTGGTAGAACTCTCCCCTTTTCTCCATCTAAACCATTGTCACTTTCTTGTAAGTGGAAGAGGAGAAAATTAAATGTTTRTCTCCTAATTTAAAGTGAACTGATTTCTGGTTCAAATTGTCTCATCCTACAGATTGATTCTGGAGATAATTAGACTTCGCTGTGTGTTATATCCCTCTCCTTTACCAGACCTTGTCTGAAGTGTTGGACTATTCACCATTTGGCAATAGCAGTCATTCATCATAACAGATTTGATGGAAAATCTGCAGGCATGCTTGTCTGGCTGATTTCATAGAGAAATCACCATTCATTTGAGCCAACTTTAGAGAGCGCTGAGAGCAAATGAAACAGCTGAGCTAAGCAGAAGTCAGTAACAGTGCTATTTCTTTTTGCTTATAAAATAACTAAGTGCTGGCATATCAAGATGCACAGGTGATGATTTTTTTTTTAATTAGTCAGAACTACAATCTGTATAATAACTTCCTTTTAGGGAAAAATGTGACTCGCAGAAATTTACACTGCTGGGTACACTGAAGTGAAAACTATTATAAACAGTTGTTACTCTGTATGCAAACAAGGAGCTGAATTTGACTTCTGTTTGAGCACAGTAAGGCTAGATGAGCATCTTTAAAACCCAAGTGATACTTTTGACAAAAATAACTGGATGTCTAAAATTGCAGTTTTATATGAAAATGTTGGTGTTTTTCTTTCACTGTGCTGTCCAAGGAATTTGAGAAATTTCTGCTTTGTACTGCAGTGCAGTACAGGCTTTGCTCAACCACTGAAGATGATGTGTTGTCAAAGRCTCATACCAGCACTTGTTTCACCAAATAGTTTGCTATGAGGAGCAGGGAATTCATCCTGATTATCAAAATCTGATGTTTTGAAAGAGCATGAGAAATTTTTAACTGTTATGTTTCYATGACAACAGCTTCTCTTTTTTTCCAGTTGTCTTTATGATTTATATTTGACATTTGCCACATGAAAGGAAAGATTTTGTCAAACGTTTTGTGTTTGATTAGTCTGTCAGTGCCCCAGGAAAGGCATCCCTATGGGGCTGAAGACAGGTTCCCATCAACTGATCCCAGCAGTTACAAYGGAGCCTTCCCCAAATACTCCCCATTTTTTCTTACTTTTRTACTGTGTTTACATTTAGGTGCAGCTTGTGTGACTCTGGTCACACATGGTATTCAATAGTCATACCCTGGAGGYGGRTAATGTYGGTATTACACCTGAGGTAGCCTTAAGGATGGAGATGTACATCTGTGATCTTGCCCCATTTGCTGGTTCAGCAGCAAGAAATCTCCTTTCTTCTCCTKTGTTTGACAGCTGTCATGTGGCTTATCACCTATAAGGTACCACCAAGATCCCCCTYGTGCAAGGATTTTAGCAGAGTCTGYCCATGGTGTCTACACTCTGTTCCACGCTCCCTAKARCCCTCCTTTGCATGGATTGTGTGTGGGAAGTTGGCATGGCTRCMTTCCATCCAGGGAGTAGAAACTGTATTTAAGCCAATAATTTCTATACTTGTTAGAATGTGARTCTTCCAAATTTTCTCTATTATTACTCTCAGGCATTTTGCCACACCCTTCATGAAATTACAAAGTGCACTGTTTTATATTTTAACATCACGAGACTTACTGGCCTCATCTTCACTGCAGAATATGCACACAACTGCAATTACTGCCCTGTGCAAATTGTGCAGAACATAAACTATCTTGTATTGCTGAGGCCAGAAATTTTTTATGTAATCAACATGATTAAATGATAATCAGGCTTCAATGATACTTTATGTCATTAATTAGATAAGTAAAGTCTTAAAATAGGTGGTATAAGAACAAAATTAAGAACACAGAGGTCAATTTTCTGTTCTTCACTGTGAAAATATGAGTAATTGTAAACCCAGAGTATTTGGTTRTTTAAAGTGTTTCTGTTTGTGGATGATTAGTTTCAGGTACTGAATAATTTTCATGGTGCGAAGCGACTTCATGTCTCATTTAAGAGAATTTGAAAGTACAAACATACGCTGTCTGCCCTAATAAATAAACCAACTTCTTAATACTATCCTAACCAGAGAAAATCACAGTGAAATAACCAATCTTCTTCCAACTCATCCTGTTTATCTGGGGCTGCATCAAGCTTCCTAAACTATCCCCTCTGCAAGACAGATGAAGAAATCAGATGTGTCCGTAGAGCTGAATACATTGCCACCCAACAGTATCTTGAGCAGGGGATGCAGGCACAGGTGCAGGCAGCTCCTGTTCCCCTGAGTGAAGACAAGGTTCCATTTACCATGTAGTCAGAACCTACTKTGTGTTAGAATGAGAAATACTTTTCCTCTCTGGATTATGTGCAGAGTACCTATAAAAGACCAAAATACCTGTTTAGTTTTTAACCAGTGCTTTAGGATTCAATGTCTGTGGTGACAGTTAATAAAAGTATGTGGAAAACAGTTTGTTGTACGAGAAGTGGGACAGAGAACAACTGAGTTTCTCASGGATTTGTGTTCTATATTCCCAATSTTCCTCCCTGCTGCAGTAAGTAAACCTCTCTCCTGTGGGAATACCTCTAAGCAAGAGAGGCTCATTTAGACCTGTTCATATATTGATCATCTGGCCAATACACAGATCTGATGGGCCAGCTGATTGCTGTCAGTGTGTTACGGGCTCTGCTCTCCCTGCATCTCATTTTTAGTAAGACTTTACCTAACAGCCCACTTTTAGGAAACTTCTAGATAAGCAATGGGCTGTGTTTGTCAGATGGACAGAAATTATCCAAAAGTTTAAAAAGGTCTGCCAGATTGAAAATCAAACATTCAAAGCAATTATTTATGTTTTGTTCCTCTAAGAAATAAGTTAAAAGTATATTTCATCAATGTTATTCATGTCTCAAATTCAAGTATTCTGAAATTAAAATAAATAAAAATTCTGATGGTATTTGTAGAGTGATTTTAACTACTTTGTGAATATGTTTTATTTTTTAAAGATACTTTCTTTTCCATCTCTACTTGGAATTTAGGAATATCAGGACTGCAACTTGTTGAAATATGTTATAGTTACTTCTCTGAGATTTTACAAAGGTCAAAGTCCCAGATTCAGGTCCTTGCAGCTGCCTGTGCTTGTGAACACGTGCACACTCACACACACACTTGCACAAGCAAAATCTTGTCAAGTGTTATGTCTTAAAGTACCAGTATTTCTTGCAGAGATATTTAAGATTAGTAGCTATTGATTGGGCTTGTTTCTCCTCTCATTTAATTGATGCAAACAGTGGTTAGACTAACTTAAATCAATAGGGAGCACTAACCTATGTTATGTTGTTTTACATAGAGTTTAAACACTGAATGCTGATTTTTCCTAATTTTCATGTGATTGGCAATATGTTTCACACTGATAAGTAGATATAGGCTATTGGAATATAGGTTGCAAATCCTAAGATTAGTTCTGATGCTGTAAGGTCATTGTGAGACAATAATGGTAAAAGTGGCAGCTGTCTTTGTGTGTAGGACACTTTTATATACCATTTCAGGTATTCTAAGAAAAATTGCTTCTTAGGGATAAAATTAATCTTTTGCTGTTAYTCACTTTTAAGTAAATAACTATTAATTATAAGCATTTAAGATCCTATCTCTGTATTATATGGAGTTTTCTAGTAAAGATTTTCAAGAACAGATATTAGACTGTTTAAAGCAACTGCAGCATTTTGAATTTGATCCAATTGTCCCCTGATGMCTAAGCCATTGCTTCTAATTTAGCTGATCTAAGAGGAAAATGCATTTCTTACATGCCTCACCTTCTGAGCTCTCCATCATGTAATCTGGTAGATTTTGGCACCTCATAGGTGTAATGTCAGGTATTTCAATGATGTCTTCAAGATGGATGCAGGCAATGACTGAAAGTCTGTGTCCTACTAGTGAATGTGAAAAAAAAAATTGTTCCTTGAAGCAAATATGATTTATTTCCCTTCCATAAAAATGTGTATCTTTCTGAAATGACATTCATCCATTCCTTGCTCTATTTTCCCTTAAAATAAGTACAAGAGGAATGATCAGGTTTATATTCCAAATTGACTCTGAAAAATGTTGTGCTTGAATATTCTGTGCAGAGACAATTTCATATTTAGGAAAACAATGAAKGTTATAAAGGGATTAAGTCATGTCTTGTTCTTAGATGCAGAGATGTTTTGAAAATTTCTCTAATGGATGATAATAGTTCAATGAATGGGACCTCTAAGTCTAGAGACAACAACATTAGTAACTGTAGACTCCACTGTAAGTTTAACATATGAAAATAATGAGAACAAAAAGAGCTTGAATCTCATCTTTCACTTGGGGAAAATTGATAGTTCTCCTRAAATCAGTAGAATTGTATTAAAACAAAGGTTTAGTCTACAGAAGAGAAATAGACCAGAAGTAGTTATTCTGCTGTAATTATTTCCAAATAATTCCCATATGGACCTTCTGTTCTGGARAAAATGTAATTGTATTAGAATAATTATAGTAATTTTTTTCAGGTAAGCCAGGCATAATGCCCTAATATCAGAAKTTTTTAACCTGAGGAGATAAAGTGCTTTAAACATTAGCACTATGATATTGAGTTACTGATTTAATTCTAAAATATATTCTCTTAATCAGGAGTTTTTTGTTGACTCAATTGATAGGCTCAATCTATCACAGTATACCTCATCTAAACCACTTCAATATTTAGTATCCTACTTGATAGGATAAAGTAATAAAAGATTTGTTCTTCATCACTGAAAAAGATAAATATTCTGGAATATAAGCAATCACAGACATTATCTACCTGCAAAATTTTGATAGATGTGAAGTCATATCTTTTTTCCCACTATTACAGAATTATGGTTCAAACACATTGTTAAAACTTTATTTTATAGAGACATATCTATAAGAGAAAAAAATACATAGAGAGAGAAGAAAAGCTGTAAGCTTTAATCCTTTCCTTCTTATGACCTTTTAAAACTTTGGGATGTCARTATTGGTCGTCAGGTTATGGTATCTCCTCACACTTCTTCAGGGACTGACTGATTTTAAGAATATGGCATTGCCTGTATGCCAAGCTTTCTCTTACTCTTTTGTAATCATTATTAAAACTGTCTTCTATAGTGCCTGTGCTGGCAAAACAATCCTCAGGSTGGCAGTGAGACTCCAGCCCCTTTAGACAACGTTAGACACATGATCTACACTGGTTCAACAGAAAAGTGKGGGGGCAGATGAGCTTCATCTCACCTAACATAGCTATCAGGTGTACATTACATCTGAGCTAGTTCTCAGTGTTTTCTCTCTCACTGATGAATGGAAACAGGCCCTTCTGAGGGCAATTCACATAACTTTCCCCAGACATGCCTTGTGAGAAGTAGTAAGTGGCCTTTCCAAAAAAATCCATTTCTATCCACTGGCTATCAATTGAATCTTGGCAGGAAAGATATATTTAAATATCTATACTGTGGGAGTGTCAATTTACGTGAGGAAATTTAATTTGAGTGTCACAATTTCACCCTTATGATCATCCTCTCTTGCTTTATAAGTGAGTTGATGACTTTGGAGACAGTCAGAGCAAAGGTACAAGCCAGAACACGCAGATGTGCCAGATGTGCATGGTAGGGTTACAGCCACTGTGAGAACTGTTCATGCAGAGCAGCACTGGCAAGGCCAGCAGGTCAGGTGCAGGCAGGAAGGATGCCTCTGTCCTGTCAGTACTGTCCCTGTGCATTAAGTATCAAATTCTGCTGCCATGCTAATCTTTTCCAGTCGTTAGCATACTTGTGGATAGGTATCTCTTTATGTACTAACTCTAATCAGAGAGTAAGGAGTCTTACATTGTCGTTACGTGTGTTTTACATAGATCTGGCTGCAAAGAATTCAATTGCCTGTGTTACTRATTAACTGCCAGCATTTGTCTTCTGCCTTTCTTTGTCTATGTAGTTGAAGACCTGAACCTATCAGATTTTCCAACTGATCAGTTTGCTACTGACTCAGTATCATTAAAGTAAAATATAAAGTTGCAAAATTAGCCCCACAACCTCCATGCAAGAGTATTTCAGTATTGAGCCATGTTATCTAATGCATTTTAGATTATTAGACTGTAGTACCCTGATCTTAAAATGTGTTTTTCAATTCACAGAAGGATCAATCTGAGCAGGGTTGAAACACTACCTTTCATGGAAACAATCAAACAACTTTTCTGAGGAGATATAATACTGAATGGACCAATGGGATGACAGATAATAAGAAAGCAGTACTGTAGTTACTGAGAAATCTTTTGTTTGTTGAGTTAAAGATTTCTTTGTACATTAGCAAATTAACTTGAAATAGAATTAACATCTACAAGAAATTAGTCAATTAGTTTAAAGCTGCAAAAGGAGGAAGTTTAGACGTTAGAGATTTGTTAATGTTGATCTGTTCACCCAAGGAAATGAACATAACTTGCTAAGGATGTTTTATATGTCTTGCAGAAGGTGGCTTTGCATTTTATTGTAAGGCTATTTCTCAGTCTGTAAAGTGGAAGTATAAATTTAAAACCTTTGTTCCAAAATGTACGTAATTAAAAATGTCATATGAAAAGCTGGCACAAGTAAACCAATGGGTAATGAACTCATTTACATCTTGACTATACTGAGGTTTAGRAAATGTCTTTTAATAGTTACATGCCAACTAGATTTAGCATGGAAGAAAAATAAATATATAAATAACTATAGATTAGGAACTAAAGATGACCAAATTACATTTCAGTTGCTTTTTTTCAGTACATTTAACGTTTTAATTGCAAATATTTCATACCTATTCATAATTRGAGCATTATTGTAGCAGAATATAATCAAAACTTTCTTTAATTATCTGTGTAGACAATGCAAATTGAGTTAATCTGAGCCATACTTCCTTGGATATTAATGTAATCTATAGAAAAGGGATCTTAGAATGACGCAACAGAAGATAAGAGCATTAATTATATATTTGTAAAAAAATTTTATACATGTAGAAATTAATTTCTGAARTTGAGAAATTCCTTTGCCACATAATTGGCAAATGATTCTCACCAAGAGGGTGGAATCAGTGCTTGCTTGTCAAGCTCTGTTCTCCACTGATGTCTGCCCTGACAACACATGTTCATCTTGGCAGGGCTTTGGAGGCAGTGTGATAGTGATGCTTTCTGTCCCAGAGTTGCAAATGGTGCTGCAATTGATGCATTGTTAACTTTGATGGCAGTCATGGACTACTACCATGGCTTAATTCTTCGGGCTGCATTTTGCAGGATGAAGGAGCTGGATGTTGTGCACATCCTGTCTGTGTCTCTGTGTGCACTCCTTAGCTGTTGGCATACAATTGTGTTTGAAGCACGCAGATGGGCAGCTCAGTTCCATTTACCTCTGGTGTGCATTCTGTYGTTGGCAGCTGATATGAGGAAGCCACAGGGACACATCTCCATACAAATGTGATTTTAAAAAGGCAATTTTCTTTTTTTATGGTGGCTTTACAGAGTTTTCACAAAATTTAATGTGCAGATGACTTGCTGCAGCATATTGAAAGTCAAAAGGCCTCATTCAACTTTTGTGTTTAATAGATTACATGATGTCTCAAAATTAAAATAGCTGCAATTATAAAATATTATTTGTGGTTAGAGACAGTGGACTTCTTTGCAGAGTTTGTATTTAATCATGCAAGATACTCAGCTGCTCTGAAGAAAATAAATTAGGCAGATATTAAAAACAATCAGTATAATTACTATTTAAATGCAGGTTTAAAGTTTTAATGTTTTTGAATTATAGTTCATTATCCTTACAGTGAGAGAAGCCTGTATATTGCAAGAAAGATTGTGAATCTTTGTTAATGTATTTATTGCTGCGCTTTCACTGTTGCTCTGCTGAGCAGTGCTTGAGCACAATGTTCAGCTAACACCATCTCTGGAGAGGGGATAAAGGAGATGTTGCAGCCCTTTGCCTCCCCTGTGCTGAGCTGTGCATAAGCTGAGACAATCTTCCTGCCTTTAATGCAATCAGTGTCAGGAGAAGCAAAACTGCRTCCAGCACTAATGGGGCTCTGGGCCAGTGGCAAACACATTTTCATGCTTAGTTGTGTCCGCTGCTGCAACACCCATTCCACATATCTTGGAGGATAGCAGGTGAAACAGAAGTATTTATTTGGCCCATAGATGATCATGCTGACTGTACTGATTTACTATTACTAAMACTGACTGAAAAAAAATTACAAAAAAGAGACATGAAAATTTTCATAAGTGTTCAAATATTTATAAATTAATTTTAAACTCTTTTTTCAGTTAGCTGAGATATATRTAGATACAAAGTCTCAGCTGTCTGTGAATTTTTGCGTTAGTTGATATAATAATAATGATTACAGTTAGTTGATATAATAAATAATATATTTACTCCTTAAAAATTTCAGGTGCTGCCACTCTTCTTAATTCTGCAACCTATCCAAAGGGGTAAATCCTTGTCACTGCTCTTACTAGAGAATTCTTACTTTTGCAAACATTTTCCACCTGACCTAGTGTTTGATAGTTATTTTATTGATTTCAATGATAGTGGTATAGAAGAAATAATACATCACTCAGATGTTTGTGGAATTATTCTTTAAATGAAAGKTATTCAGAAAATGGAATACATGGAATTGCAAACAATAATTGAAATAGCATGATGAAATAATTCTCAGTTCTTCTGAGCATGATGGAAAACATCTACATTTGAGATTCTTGAATGATGAGTAAGTTTTATTAAGTAAAATAACTTGAATAGTTTCTCAATAAAAATGTTTTTAGTAGAACCCTAAATATGATATTCCTAAATGATACAATTAACTTCAGTTATTTTAAAACACCAAATTGCATTAATTTTTATATTGAGCAATTTATAGGATCCATTATAAACATTTTGTCATTAACTTTTCATTTTCTGTTAATCTTTCAAAATAGTTGAATGGCTACAGACCCTTGCTGGGGATTAATTTTTTGCTGACATCAAYATAGTTGTTCACCATTCACATCATTCCAATCAAACTTTGAAGATTCCAGAGGTTTAAATTATTTTGATGTAYTGAGAGTAATTATGTGTGGTACTTTTGYATATAGACAAATTAATAAAAAAGCCATTATAAATGATGGTCACCTGTGAAATAGCATCTAATTAAATGGGAAGGCATCAAGGATGGCTTTTTCCTAAATTCATTTCCCTATAATTTTTTGAAGTAAAATGGATTATAAAATCATCCCCAAGAGCCATAAAATTATCTTTTACTTGCAGATGTTTATATCTTGCATTCATTGTGCTTTTCCATGTCTGTTTAAAAGAGCATCTTACTACATGGAATATTGGATTCATTTGCCTTRTTTTGAAAACCTTACTACCACCAACAAATTGTTTCCTCTTCCTGTTTTAAATATTTTTAAGTCTGTCTCTTGTTCAKGCAAATATTGGCTCTGGACAAATTTAGATCTTATTTAGATGAGTCAGCTTCAGAGAGAATTATTCAATAAATAGATACCCCCGGGAACTGGAAATCCAAAAGATTTTTTGCATCTCTTGCCTTGGTCTGGCAAATCAGTGAATTGAGAAAAAAGTGAAAATAAATCAGTGTGAATAATCCCTTTATAAT